>VWZZ01007370.1:5027-19061 GCA_013399095.1 Psophia crepitans | reverse complement strand
AAATGCTGCACGGAAAGGGGCAGAAAAGGGGGGGGGGGCGCGGAGGAGCGTGGGACAGGCGCGAGGGATGGGCACTGCTGGGAGCGGAAACCCCGTGAGGGCTGGGGACGTGGGGTGCCGGTTCCCTGCAGGGGCTGTTCCCCAGGCTGCTTTGCTGGCCTCGATGCGTCTCCTCTGCCTGCTTCCTTCATCCCGAAAAGGGGGAGGTGATGTTTCCTCCCTGGTGATGAGGAGAAGAGGGGGCGTGGGAGGTTTAATTCCATGTCCGTGGATCCACAGATTTTAATTTTGGATCCGTGGTCATGGAATTAAATCCAGATTTTTAATATGCACGAGCTGTTCTTGATGTTAACATTTGTTTCTCTTCTGCCCTGTGTTATCTCTCCCGAAGCTTGCCCGAATCCCTTCTGCCCTTTATATTGGCAAAACTAATTATAGTTCTGGAAAGTAGTGAGGGGCGGCTAACGAACGTGGAAGTTGGAGAATCTGTCTGGCACGGTGCTAGATATCAGAAGGTGGTTCCCAGAGCAGCCGGCCCGAGAGGGGCCTACGCAGAAGCAGAGCAAGCGGAGAGGGGAAGGATGTAGCTCCAACAGGTACGGGGTTTCGGTGGGGCGGATCCATCGGTGGCAGAATGAGTCCTGGTGTGAGGGGAGGTGGTCCGGCTCCGTTGCGTGGCGTTCACATCACCCCGTGCCTCAGTTTCCTCACGTGGAACAGGGAGCAGGGGCTAAAACCCGACTTCATCAGGAGCGTGAGCTCGTTAGGGCGTTACCCGTGCGCCAGATCTCGCTTGAGGAAATGGGAGACGGAGAAAAACCCAGAGTCCTCTGGCAGGTTCAGCGTACGGTTTTCTGCTGGGTTGACGGCAGCGCAGCCCGTTTTCCGAGCCAGCGATCCTTCCCGGTGATTCCTTAAGAACTTGCTGTCAGACTCATAATATCACTTAAAATCCTTTCATCTCTGGGACGGTAAAGTGACGCTGTTCTGTGAAAACACCGAGCTGGTTTCAGCGTCCTGCCGGGGCCGACTCCGGCTGGCCGCTCTCAGGAAGCTCCATTTCGGCTGCACCCTCCTGGGGCAGGGCGCCGCGCGCGTTGCAGGGGGAGTCTTAAACCCAACCATCTAAACGCTCGTTTTAAGGTGACTTTCTACTGCAAAGCTGCGGCTGCTCGTACCAACTCGTGCAAAACTTGTCAAAGCTCCGCTGCTAGCCCCGAGACAAAGGGAAGCTGCACGTTTATCTCGCGCAGTCTGTCCCCCGCGAAATCCAGGCAGTGGTTCTGCAGCGCTCCGGGCTCTGCTCCCAGCCGCGCTCCCTGTGACGGGTTGCAGGGCTGCGGGGAAGGCGAGGCGAAGGCTGCTGGGCCACGGCTGTGTCCGTGCCGGGGCAGATGCCACCGATCCCGTCGCTCCCCGGCAGCGGCTGGGAGCTGTGTCCACCGCTCGTGTGGCTGTTTCGGGGGAGCTGCCCCTGGAGGGGGGGAACAGATGAGCGCTGGCCGCTGCGTCAGTACGTCTCTGTGTCTAGATAGCTGGTCTGCCGCAGGCGTTGCTCCCCTCCTCCCCACCAGTTGCCTTAACGGGGGCCTGGGGCGGGTGTGGAGGCCCTGAAACGAGAAAAGCTGCACCAGGTGCTGCGAGTTTGTCGCCTGGGGAATTTGCCCCCCCTGTCCTCCCCCTCCCCCCCGCAAGGTCCTCTGGAGATTGTCTGCAAGGTCTCTGCTGGGGAGTGAGATTGTATAACACCCAGCGCTTGTTTGGCTCGTTAAAAGCAGTTGTTCTCATCGGTGACGTCTCCCCTGCACAAAGGCTGGGGCTTTTTAGCAGGGGATCAGTTTTAAAATAGCTCCGAGAGCCCCGGGAGGACGAGAGAGGCAGCGATCCGCTCGGCTCCCTGCCGGCCAGGTGAGCCTGTCCTTATTAGTTTGTGTTTTGCAGATACCCCGGCGGAGGTTTGTTTTTCTCCAGGGCTCCCTGGGCGCGGGCGGCCCGAGGGAGGCCCACCGGCTCGAGGCCTGGGAGCAGCGGCACGGGGACAGGCTTTGTCAAAGGTTTCCTCTGTGCCTCGGAAGCTAATCCCGCTCGTCACGTGGTGCCGGGAGCGCAGACATTCCCGCTGGCCTCGGACGCGGCGGCAGCAGGCAGGGCGGCAGGCAGGGCCGCGGGCCCCCCGTGCGTGTGTATGCAGGGGTGGGCGGCGGGGGGCTAAACCCGGCTTAACTTTGTTCCAGAGTCGGGTTTTTTGGGGGTAATTTTTCTTGTTGTTTTGGTGCAAACTTGCTCGCGGGCAGCAAGTCCCTGCAAGGGTCAGGAAGGGAAACAGGAAAAGCAGCTTTTAAAAATAGCAAGCCCTTGAAATAGTCCCAGCGTTCGGCCTCTTTTGTCTGAATCGCCCTGGAGCGGCCCCCGCTTGCCCCGCCGGCCGGTGGGCCAGGCTCGGCGGCAGGTGGCCGGGGCCCGGGGCTTCCGCAGAGGGTGCCCGCTGGTCCCAGGCCAAAAACGTGCGGCGGGAAGCCCTTCGGGTGCTCTTGGCGTCGAGGGTGAGTGTGCAGCCCTCCGTGCCCCTGCCGAACCCGGGGCTGAGCGGCGTTTCGGAGCCCCTTGCTCGCGAGGGCTGGCGTGGCTGTGGCTTCGGTGGGAAGGCGGATCTGTGCGGTGAGCGCCGCCGGGGGGTTCGCGACGGCAGGACCCGCTGGATGTGTTTTAACGTGACCCGGTACGGGACCGGTATAGCGACGTGGTTTGGAGGTGGAGAGTTGCCTCTGATTTGGGGTGTGGAGGAGGACGTGGAGTGCCGACGGCTGGTTGAGCTCGGGCGCGAGCGGAGCTGCGGCGGTTGGGGGGGATTTAAGCAGGAGGAGTCTGGGAAGGGAAAGCAGCGTCGCCTCCACGTGTGCTGCGGCCAGCTTTGGCGTCGGTGTCCTGGAACAGGGAGCTGGGCAACCCCCCTCCTGATGAGCAAATAGGCTTTTCTTTTAAGGGAGGCTTGGCTGCCGGGGAGGAGATTTTTAACAACATTTTATCTTTTTGTGGTAGACTAAATAAGCAAACGAGCCATAAAACCAACAGTTGTGTTTCAGCAGTTACTCATTGTCTTATTATTTTAGCTGTGAGCCTCGTTAGCTTCTGGAGGGTTTGCAGTGGTTCCTCTCAACCAGACGGACTCAGGGTCTGCGTCTCGGCGGCGCTGCGGTGGAGCTGCCGAAGCTCCAGCTTTTCTGCGTCGCGAATACGAGCTCGGGATTGGTTTGCGTGGGCCTTACCTGGGCCGGTCTCTCTCGGGGGGTAGTTGCTGGTGAGAAACGCTTGGGCTCCTGCGCTGTCAGGTTTGGGCCTTGGGGAGCTGCAGGTCTGCAGACTCGGACTTGGAAAGGGGAATCTCCTCTTCCTGGTGGTTGTTTGTCCAAAGCTTGTGGATTTTTATTGCCGTTGCTGTGCCACGGAGGGCAGCAACCCAAGACCTGCCTCTTGCCCAGCCTCCTGCTCTTCTGAAAGGCAGAAACCTGAACCTCCAGCCGCGTTAGCAGAACTGCTTCCTCTTCCTGCCAGGGACCAGCTAAAACGCCTCCCGGCCGCGTCTCCGCCAGGCACTGTGACATCCCAGGTATCTGCGCTTGTTTCATAAGCGGGCCGGGCTGCTGATGGCGGGCCTCGCACCCGGGTTGTGTCCCGTGTAGGATCGGCCAGCGGTGACACAACCGACCCGGGGCAGCGCTGTGCTGCGACAGCCGTGTCCTCCCTGTGCGTCCAGAGCCCGGGCAGCCGCGCCGGCCGCTGGGGATGGCTTTGTGAACACCAGACTAACGTGAAACTGTCTCCTCCTGCCTGAAACTGAAAGCCCGGTGGTTATTGGTGGGACTTGCGGGGTTTGTGTCTGTATATTCATTCTGCAAACAACGGGCTGTCGCTGCCCTGCTTTTCAGCTCTGGCCCCGTCTCTCCAGCCTTGTGCTTTGCCGGAGGAAGGGCTGGTTTTAGCACGGCCTTGATGATTTCAGTTCAAAACCCCGTGTAACCTTGGGGTGATCTGCGGAGAAGTGACGTCTGGCATTCCTGACCTTAGGAGTCACCTACCGAAAGGCTCGCGGGCACGAGGCGGCTGGGTCGGCAGCGTGGCTGGGGTGGAAAGGAGATCTTTGGGGTGGAAAGGGGATGCTAGGAGCTCCGCGGTTCCAGATTCGGCAGCCTGCGCCGACTTCCTTCTCTGCCCGGGGATTTGGGTTACCCAGCTCAGTCTCCTTGCTGGTCCTGGGACACGTCCCGCTCCCGATCACCGTGTGCCGTCTCCCGGCCGGGTGGACGAGGTGTAGCCCTGGTCTGTACGTGCGCGGCCCTGCCTTCTGTTTTCCGTCAGGGTAACCATCTCTGTGGAGTGTTTTTCGGGGTGATCCTGTGCCCCGTGTGCTTTGATGTGTTTCTGGCAGTAGGCAGGGTCCCAGAGCGGGGACTTTCAGGTGTGGAGCTTGCTGACCTCCAATTTAGAGCCGGGGCTGTGATGTTCAGGGCAAGCTGGCAAACAAGTCTGACAGCCTTCTCAAATCCAGAGAGGATTTGGCTATTGTTCCCCCCGCCGATGGGTTTGGATCTCCAAACGTGCCACGGTTTCCCAAGCTGCGAAGCCAGGAGACCGGTGACCTCCACGCTGCCGGACGATCAGACCGGCTCTGAGCCGTGCGACCGCGGGTGGGTCCTGCCCGTGCTTTGAGGGGCTTGTGCGCGGGGGGACAGCGCTGCCCCCATCAGAGGGCTGTTCCCATGTGAAGCTGGTGCTTGTTGCAAACTCTTCTTTTTCTGTGAGGCAAGATAGTTAACACCGCTCTGGCCAGTCAGGTTAAAAATACCCTTCCCTCCCCCCCTCGCTGGCTTTGTTTCGCCTAAGAAAAATAGTTCTTTTGCCTAAGAAAATAGTTGTGTTTTGAGCTACCAAAATAACTCCCCATGTCAGCCTGGTAGAGTTCGAGGTGGGGCTGGGCTCTTCCCATCTCTGCTGTCTCCTTTTTGATAGGAGTTACTGACTCGAGCCCATGACTCGCCTCTCCATCAGGAGGGGCTGAATTGGGGATCTTAGGATTAGGATCTTAGGATTTCTAAGAACAACAACAAAAAACCCCTTCTGGGGCGGAGACCTTCCCGTTAACACCAAACAAGAAGAAATATTCGTGTAATCAGTCCTGTGCAGGGGCTCCTGCGAGGAGGAGCCTCCCTTTTGGTGGAAGCCTTCAGCTGAAGAGCATCTGAGAGCGTGGGAGCGATGAATGGTTCGTAAATGGCTTCGATTCTTCCTTAGAGCGGTGAGCTTGGACAAAAGGGACAGCGGACCCAGTTTTTCGGTTTTACCTTTAAAAGCAGGGATGCTGCACGCAGGGCGTGGTTGGCCAAGACAAAGGTAAGAAAGGCCAGGAACTTCGCAGCGAGGGGCTGGGAAGGACGTGACTGAAGGAACACTTGGAAGAGCAGCGGGATACATTTCAAACCCATCTGTGAGCCCAGAGAAATCAGGCGCTGTGGGCTCGTTCTTTCCTTTCCCCATCGGAGAGCCCGATAAAAATGAACAAGGGTTCAGGTCTTGAGCACAAATAAAAGCAGTGAGTTAGGCCCAGGGGGGGCTGGCGCTTTGTGGCGTTAGCGCACGAGAGCGCTCCGTTTCCCTGGTCAGTGGCGAGAGGGGCCAGCGCTCGGGAAGGGCAGTACCGAGCCCGGAGACGGATCTGTCGTCATCCCCAGCCCTCGGGCTCCGCTCAGCTCGCTGACCCGCACCCGCGTTGGGGACGGAGCTGGCACTGTTTCCCTCGTGCTGGATAAAGGAGGATTTCCCTTGCGTCGCCTCTTTTTTTCTTGGGAATCATTTCCAGCGTAGCAACCTGCTTCTCTCTGCTTTACTGTAAATATTTGTATCCTGCTAAACGGTGATTAGAAAAGTCATTTGAAAAGCAAATGTCCTTGTGTCACGCCGTTCTCAGCAGAGGTCCTGTGCTGAAGAACCAGATGGCAGCGCTGGAAGAGCAGCGTAGTGTTCGGTGTCTGCCCCCCACCGCAGTATTTTAAAGCCTGGTGCTTTTCCTTCTGGTCCTCCCACCAAGAGCTTCCCTCTGCTGAGGTCGCGGCTGAAGTCCTGCATCGCCTGGAGGAGCATGTGGTGAAAACTGGTCGCAGAAAGCGGGGTGAACTTGTTGAGATCTCCCAGAAATGAGTCTGCTTTCCCAGAGCAGGGAGATGTTTAGCAGCGCCGGGCGGTGGCCCGCTGGGCCGAGCAAGGTCTCGGGGGCCATGTGCAGGCAGTCGTGTGGCGACTGGCAGCAAAGGCTGAGTTTGCTTTGTGAGATGTAGATTGTCAGGGACAGTCTCTTCCCCCAAAGGCGGGCGCGGTTTGACCCCCTCCCAGAGTGGAACAGGACGTCTGGTTAAAAACCCCACGCGTCTGTGAGGAGATAGAGACGCACAGTCCCGCTTGTGCTCTCTGAGACCTTATTCCCCTGTCTCTGAACCTCACAAAGATGATCTTCCTGTTGCTGACAGAATCCCCGCCGCCGCCTGGCGGATGAGACCTGTGCCGTAGTGTCCTCGGCGTCCCCGGGGGTGGCTGCTCTGCTCTCCCGGAGTGTCCCTGGCTAGAAGGCGGCTCTGCTCTTTACCTCGATGGTTTTCCATGTCGAGGCGTGGATACCTTCCTCCGAGGTCGCCCTTTTCTTGTCTCCCAGTGGCTTGTTCCGATGTCAAACCCCTTGTGCTTTTGCAGACAGGAAACGTTACTCCTGCCCCGCAGAGCTGCCTTTTCCGTGCCATCTTCCCATCGGCTTTAGCAGAGATTCACGTGCCGGCGAGCACTCGCCCTGTTAACTTCTTCCCCCGCGGTGCCGCGGCGGGGTCTGTGGCTCGGCAGACGGGACTGCTCGGGCACGGCAGACGCGATGCCGGCGGAAAGTCGCCCACTTGCATTTTAAATGTCAGCGTTGTCCTGGAGCAGCAGGTTCCTTGGTGGCCCACAGACCCCGTGCCGCACCCGGTGGAGATCCCCTTGGGGCGACCTATGGTGAGAGTTAAAAATAAAGCTAGACTAAGCCTCCTTACTAAGCTGTCTGTTGGGAAAACCACCAGAGTCTTTATAGACCCGCTAAGCCTGAGAATAGCTGAGCGGGGGGCGTGAGGGGGTTTGCCAGCTACGAGAGAACGAGCAAACCACGTGTGAGAGCCGTCCCGAGGCTGTTCCAGGACCCCGTTTGGGCTCCACGCTGCTTTGTCACCAGGTACCTGAGCTGGAGAGGGCGCAGGCTGGTCGGGAGACGTCCAGCCGCACAAGGCAGTAGGTGGTTGTGGCCTCGGACGCAGGCGGAGTGCCGCTGCGATCGCTGCTGCTGGTCTCTGAGGAGACCCAGGCTGGGTGGGAGCTGCTGCTTCTCTGAGGCCAGACACAGCCATGGAGGTGATGGGCGCCAGCTCCGCTCCTTGCCTCCACCCGCCTCCAGTCTGGGAAAGGAGGAGCGCCGCAGGATGGAGCTCTGCCACAGGAGCGTGTCTGGCCCTCCGCGTACGCCGCGGGGACTCCGAACTGGAGGTGGCCGTGGAGGATCAGAGCTCTTCCCCTGAGCAGCACCAGCGTGCAAGGGATGCTTTCGGCCTGCGACACCGTGCCCTCTCCCAGGGACACTGCGCTGCAGCCATCAGCAAAAGCCTTTCTGCGACCAGGGGGAAGGTGGCGCGTCACGGCGAGGCGAGGGGAAGGGCCTGAACGCTGGACTGGCCGCTCCGGGTTGCGTAGGGGCGAGGGTGAATGTGTTGGGGTCCCCAAGGCACGAGGCTCATACAGGGACATGTCTGAGAAGAGACGCTGCTCCTGCAAGGGGAAAGCTAGTCTGATTTCATCCCAAGTTAGACAGGAGAGATGGAAATCAGCTTCATTAGTGCTGCTACCTGTTTGGTCAACACCAGGATGCCAAGAATGAGTCCCTCCATCCATCCACCCCTCCATCCATCCGTCCGTCCGTCCTGCTCCTCACAAATCAGCAGACAGGACTGAGGTTATTGGGTCTTTATTAGAACATGTGTCGCAGCAGCGTGTTTGGGGGGGCTCCGAACCGCTCCCTTTCGCAGCAACTGGTAGGACGAGGGGGTGACTGCTGCGACCCGAAGGTGTGACAGCTGAAGGTGCCCGTAACGTGCCACCGCGGGAGGATGCTCTGGCTAATCTGTTGAGACAGACGCCGCCGGTTTTCCGCCTGTCGGTGGTTTGGCAGGTTTCAGAGCAGGGACTTGTTTCTGGCATCGGTTGTGGCAAGGTCAAGGCTTCCAGCAGCGGGTTGTGGGGGCTGCTGGTGCCCCGGCTGCCGGCCCCGCAGGCTGAACTTCTCCTTTGGCGTTGGTGGGTTTTAACTGACCCGAGCTCCCCGGGAGGGAATCCCTCCCTTTGGCAAAAAGCAGATTTACCCGTGACGGGTGTCGTCCTCGTCCGTCCCGCAGGGCCCCGTCTGCTGCCGGTGGATTTTGCCGTGGCCGTTGGAGCGGCCCGTGCTGCTCGCTGCCCGTCCTCCCCGCTGCCGGCAGCTGCCACCCCACCGCAGGAACAGCCGGCCAGGCTGCGCATCTCCTCGGAGCGCTTGGACCAGGCTGCGCTGCGGCCATTTCCCTGACGCCGTGCGGTCCGAGGAGCGGATTCGTGTCCTGCCGCGCCGCCCCTGCAGCGGGGAGGCAGGGCGAGGGCAGGGTGAAGGCAGGCGGGCAGCCGCTGCTCCAGCGGCCTTGGCTGGCTCTGCAGCAGCTGAGAGGCAGCTGAGGGCTGGGGGAAGAGGCGGCCGCCAGGGCTGGCTCTCCGCGGGGCTGAGGGTGTTTGCATTTACCCCTTACAGCCTCTGAGATAAAGGTTTCTCTTCTCTTTTTTTTTTTTTGTCGTTTGCTTTTGCTGATCGCTGGTAGGAGTAACCATCCGCCCTCCGCGCTAAGGGCAGAGGGGCCGAGGGCAGCGCGCCCCGATACCGCGTCCGAGACCCCCCGGTCCCTTCCTGGGGGATCTGCTCCCCTGGACAGACAGGCGTCCAGCTGCTCCCCAGCACGTGGGGCGTCCCCGTCCTCCTGCCTCCTGTGCCTGGTTATCCTTGTAAATCAGACTCTTTCCTGCTGTCTAAGCCACATCCCCTGGCTGCAGCTTAATCCTGGGATTTCTTACCCGGGCTGCAACGACAAGAGGAACATTATTCCCTTTGTCTCTGCCGCAGCCATGTTTTGAAACCTGTTGCCGTATCTCCCCTCAGCCTCCTCTGTTTCTTCACCCATTGCTCCACAGCCCACGTGCTTGAGGTCTCTTATCTGAGTTCTTCTTGTTGCCGTCTGGACGCCTTCCTTGTGAGCCGTGCCCTCCTGGGGCTGGCCTTGGGGCGGCCTTGCTGCCGGGGCAGGGAAGGACGGTTCCCGCGTTGCAGCGGTGCGTTCCCCTTGCGAGGCGTTCGCTCTTTCTGCGCCTCCCTGGCCCTGGTTTGCGTCCGCCTCGTTATTCGTTGCCACCCGCCGATCCTCTGCCGCGGAGCCGTGGCCCTTCCTCAGCTTGTGCATCTGGGGAGTTGCTCCGGCCTCGGGGCGGTGCTCCTCTCCGTGGTCTCGGACGTCTGTCCCGGGGTGCTGGGATCCTTCTGGACTTTCTGCCATCCTGGCTGGGCGTCAGAAAACGATGCGCAAACCGATGAAGCGAACAAGGCCGAGCAGCGTTGTGACGTGCCCGAGGGGTGCGAGGCTGGGGCTCAGAGGGAAGGCGCCGTGGGGGTTTTGTGCTTGGTGTGGGGCTCAGGGGAGGCAAGTTCCCGTCTGCGCCTCTGCTACGTGTCTCTGATGGCTTCGTCCAGGTCCTGGTGCTAACGTTCCTCTCCTTGCTCTGTTGCAGACTCTGCCATATTCCCCACCATGGGTGACATGAAAACTCCAGATTTCGATGACCTGCTGGCAGCGTTCGATATTCCTGACATCGACACGAACGAGGCCATCCATTCCGGCCATGAGGAAGCTGACGCTCACATCAAGCAAGTCCCCGGGGAGCCGGGACCCCCTGACCACGTCCTCCCTCACACAGACATCACCGCTGTCAGCGTGATTGTGAAGAACACCGTCTGCCCCGAGCAGCTCGATGCCCTGGACGGGCGCAGTAAAGATGGGCACGTCATCGGGCCACGCTTGCTGCAGAATGGCTTTGGGGCCACCGAAATGCCCAGGTCCCCCACCTCCAGGTCTGTGGAAGCTGTGGCATCCTCCAACGGGGAGTGTTGGGTGAAAGAAAAAGGCCCCAAAGCCCTGGACATCTTCTCCCATTTTAGCCCCGACCCCAACGAAGACAACGCTGCCAACCTGATTGACAGAGCCCGGGAGTGTAAGCCGAAGGAGAAATCCCTCGCCGTGCCCTCCCTCTCCCCGTCTCCCACCCCGTCGCTGGACTGCAAAGAGCCCATGGGAGAGAGCACGGAGAACCTGGCCCCGGCTTTCCCTCAGCCCTTCGAAACAAGCCAGGTGGGGGGTGCCAGCGGGTCCCCTCCTGCCATGCCCTGCATCAAAAAGGAGGAGTCTGACTCAGAGGAGGTGGGCCGCGAAGCCAGCCCCAAGGGTTTGGCTGCGGCCTTGGGCGGCAGTCCCTTGGAGCACCTGAAATCCGTCACCGTTCGCTACTCCACGGACGATTCTCCCATCGCGTCCTGGCCCGGTTCTGACCCAAACCTCGACAGCAGCACCAGCAACCTTCCCGAAGTGAAGCGCTCGCCCGCCAGCCCCCGGGAGCCGTTCTTCAAGCCTTCCTCGCCGGTGGTGCAAAGCCCCAGGCTCCCCGCTTCTCCAAAGCAGCTGGACAACATCACCCTCAAGGAAGAGCAAGAAGTTCTGGAGAAGTCTATGGGAAGTCCGCAGAGTATGTCCAGTGCTGAGGAGGAGGAGGAGGAAGAAGACAACAACAACGATTCCCCTTCCTCCAATTCCTCGCGGCCCCTGAAAGTGCGGATTAAAACCATCAAAACATCTTGTGGCAGCATCACCCGGACAGTGACCAGAGTCTCATCAGATTCGGAGCCGGGCTCCACCAAGGGGCCGGCCGAGCAGAGCTCTCAGGAGGCTTCTCTTGAGGGTGCCGGCTTCTCAGCATCGGCAGAGAAGGAGGAAGGGATCGTGCTGGAGGTGCCCAAGGAGAAAATGGACCTTTCCAGCCCCTTGAAAACCATCGAGGGGCCAAAAATCATCAGCGTTCAGCTCGGCAACGGCACCAAGCTCAAGGGGACTGTCCTGCCTGTCTCCACCATCCAGAACGCCAGCAGCGCCATGCTGATCGCTGCCAGCGTGGCTCAGCAAAAATCCGTGGTGCTGCCGGCAAAGACGGGGAAAGCTGTGGCCAAGAACATCATCAATCTGGTGCCGCAGACCCTGCCCAAAGCCGACACCAGGACCAACATCAGCACCGTGACGCAGACCACCACCATCACCACCACGGCCAACCAGAAGGTCAACGGCACCACGGTTGTGATGGTGCAGCCGCAGAAGCCTTCCCCTACCATCGCGGGCACGGTCATTTCCCGGAGCCAGTCCAGCCTCGTGGAAGCCTTTAACAAGATCCTCAACAGTAAAAACCTCCTGCCGACCTACAAACCCAACCTGAATCCTCCGGCCGACGCCAGCCTCACCCTGCCTCCCTTCGGTTACCGCTGCCTGGAGTGCGGGGACTCCTTCGCCCTGGAGAAGAGCTTGGCTCGCCACTACGACCGGCGAAGCATGCGCATCGAGGTAACCTGCAACCACTGCACCAAACGCCTCGTCTTCTTCAACAAGTGCAGTTTGCTGCTGCACGCCCGGGAGCACAAGGACAAAGGGCTGGTGATGCAGTGCTCCCACCTGGTCATGAGGCCGATCGCGTTGGATCAGATGATCGGACAGCCGGACATCACCCCCCTGGTCTCGGTGACTTCCTTCCCCGCTAGCAAAGTGGCCGGTGTGGCTCAGGACGCCTTGGCCGCGGCCAACGGGGCTCAGGACCTCCCCATCCTGCCTCTGAGCAACAACTCGGAGCAGACCAACTACAGCTGCTTCAGGTGCCTGGAGTGCAAAGAGCAGTGCAAGGACAAAGCCGGGCTGGCCGCGCATTTCCAGCAGGCCGTGACCACGGGGACCACCAGCAGCACGGTACGTAGGTGGGAGGGCAGCGGCAGCCGGGCATTAGAGCCGCGGCGCACCGTCCCTGGGGCGGTGGGACCCTCCACGTCTGAGCTAGGCAGCGCCTGCCTCCGCATGCCCGATTCCTCCCGACGTAAGACTCGCGCAGGAAGGGAAACGCGTGAGCTGGGGCTCGGCTGGCGCCCAGGAGGCAGCGGGGGAGGGAAGGGAGGCCTCTGTCCGTTGTCGGCAGGTGATGGAGCTGCCCCGGTGGGTGCAGGAGCCGGGGTGCGGCAGGGGGGAGGAGCGGGTCCCCGAGCGTCCGCGCCCTGCCCGCTGGCACCCGCTGCGGGACGTAGCCGTCCCCACAGAGCCATGTTAGAGCCGCGGGCGCCGCTTCCTCTTTCGTTGGCTTGAAGCACAAATGGAGTCTGGAGAAACCAGGGCGGGGGGGGGGTTCTCTCCTCCTTCGAGAGGAGAGCCCACCTTGAGATCCCACGTGCTTCCTGCTGCTGCCGGCACGTCCTGGTTTGTTCGGGCAGGGCAGCATCCAGCAGACAGGCAGGGTTAACGCTGCCGAGGGACGGCCTCTAAACGGCAGGGAGGGAGAAGTCCCCAGAGGAGCCCTGTCCCCACGGCACGTCTGCGCCTTTCCCTTTGGCCTGAGGTGTTCAGCCCCGCAGCGTCCTTTGCGCAGAGGGAATCTGCTGTTTCCTGGTAACTCTGTTTACTGCGAAGCTGCTGCTGTAGCCAGGACGCTGTTCAGACGCAGATATTGCGGCCCTGCTTGCTGCGGAGCAGGCCTGCTTTCTGCTGGAGGGGCGCCAGGAGCGCCAGGATGCTCCTGCTTGTGTGGCTTGTCCCGGGGAGCTTTCTGTTACCGGGAGGATTTCTTACTTCCATCCCCTCTCGTAGCCCTGGTGTCGATGGAGGGTTTGGGATGCGGTGAAGGTGCGGGGCTGCAGCAGGAGGGCACGAAGAGGAGGAGATCAGGGACGGGAGAGCTGGGGGACATCGTCCTGATCTCCCCACCGCCTGTGAACGCAGCAGCGTAATATTTCTAGCTGCGAGGGAGCGCGTCTGCGGGGGGTGCTTGAGCCTGGGGATTCAGCCTGAAGTTGCTGGCAGGGCAAAACCTGTTCACAGCCTCCACCTAACCGCCCGGCCGACACACTCCTCCCTAAACCAGCGCCGCCTACAAACGGCTGCTTTTCCTTTAAAATACAGAGGCCCAGGGGCTTTCCTCAGCACGGCGAGGGATGGGGATGGCTGAAGCCGTAAGCCTCCGTAATCCTCTTCCTCACCTGCCACCTTTATCCCCACTCCCTTCCCGACGTGCCCCGCGTCCCGGCTCCATCTCCCGGGCTGCCTTTAGCTGCTGTTCCCTGGCCGATCCCTCACGCCCTCCTGCAGCCAGGATCACCCGGGGGTCTCTCTTGGCAGCGCCTCAGACCCCAGTCCAGGCACGGGCAGCGAGGGGAGCCCGAGGACAGCCTGCCGCACGCGGCGCCTGCCAGGGGACTGCTCCTCCCCTTCCTCGCCCCACCTTTGCTCTAGCCGTCCTGTCTTTCAGGGTGGCTCCTTCCGTTGGAAGCTCCAGCCCATTTCCTCAAGTCCTGGTCAGCTTCTCCCCTTGACATCCCCGTGTCCGTAGCCTGGCGTGGAGTTGGAAATAGTTTCGAAACGGTTTTGGCAGCTGGTTTGAATACGCCCCCGCTCCCCCCGGTAAAGCTCCTTTGCCAAGCGGCTGGTCCCCGGCTGACCCTTGGCGCGCACCGCAGCTGGGACCCATCCGTGATGACAAGCCTGGAAAAGGCATCTCGTCCGTGCGCGAAACCCCCTCAACAGTTACCCAGCAAGCTGGCACAAGCGGGTTATCTCCTACAACGTGCCCTGCGGAGTCCCGGTGCTTCTCTTCGCCCGGCGGCAC
>VWZZ01007369.1:347360-376792 GCA_013399095.1 Psophia crepitans | reverse complement strand
GAAAAGACACGAGAACGAGCAACGGGTCTGGCGGTGCTGGGAGAGAGGGGCAAGGGGCACCGTGATTAACCCAGCTCCAGCCTTCATCCGGGGCGTGAGGCCCAGGGTGACTCAGGATGGGCACCGGGAACATTAATCACTTCTGAAAATTAATCTTTGCCTCTGTGCTCCCATTTGTAAAGTAGGAGCAGAGACAGTGACCTTTGCCAAGGGCTCGGGTGAACAATGAACCGCCGGATCAATACGTGTACGAGCGTAACATGTCAATGGCCGCGCATAGCTGCCCCGCGCTCTCCCAGCGGAGAAGAGGCGCGTGGGCAGGGTGGCTCTCTGCCGTTAAGGACATTAACTGCTGGCTCCTGAAGGGCCTTTCCTGAGCCTGCCTGCCACCTCCCTTCCCTCTGCGTTGAAGGCGCTTTGCCAGTTCGGTGCACCAGAGCAGCCATTTGGGCTCGGGTGGCTCCAGCCCTGTGTGCTGGGACTATGGAGGCAGCAGACAGAAGGGCCAGCGTTGGCTCCTGAGCTTGGGGGAACCGAGCAGGGCCGCTGCAACACCCCATGCCAGCGAGTGCGCAGCACAATGCGCTGCCCGGTGCGAACCCCCAGGCGCTGGCGTGATGACGGCCCTGCGGGCTGTGGTGAATCAAGCCCCTGGTGCTGCGGGGCGGCAGGGTGAAGGTGCTGCCCACGCCCACTGAGGTGCCTGCCCTGTGAACACCCCGATTTGGTGCACAACAGACCCCTCCTGGTTCGCTCAGCCCCTGGAACTGCTGGTTCGGTGGGATCGCTCCAGGCTGGAAAGGTCCCTCTCCTCCTCCGGGCTTGCAGCGGGTGGGGTGACAACACCCAACCCAGCAGGGACCCTGCCCTTTAGCAGCCGACAGCCGAACCGTCAGCGGCAGGATCAGTGCCTGCCCATGGCAAGGGCTCAGGCACCGTGTCAGGGAACTGGGGGGGGTGCTGCTGGGGGTTTTGCTGAATCATGGAACGAACAGCTACAAGAGTGACATCCCATGCTGCTGGCAGGCTCAGATTTGCACTGTCCTTGCCAAAACAGACAAGTTTGGATTAAACGTGTGTATTTCTGGCTGTGGACTGATGTGCAGTTGGTTCCTTTCACTGAACCCAGTATCTCTTTTCAGGTACACAGCCCTAGAAAGAGGCTGGACTTCGCAGGAGCGATGGGTTTCATAGATCATGGAGCAGATTTCATTAGGAGAATAATGGTCTCCTTTTTTTTCCCTGAGAAATCCTCTGCAAACACTGCATACGTTTGTAATGAATACAGCCCTTTCAGATGATTCAGTGACATGCTGTAAAATATCATACTTGGTTAAGCATTTTCTGTATATTTTTTCTGACCTAGACTCATATTCATGTCAACTCTCCGTGATGCAGTGCCATAATATTCAAATTTTTGGTAGCCAATTGCTTTTGATATTTATATCCATTTTTAAGGGAATCACAATGAATAAATGTGCTCGGCTCTAACTTTATGCAAAATAAGCTGTGTGTAAATCAGTAAATCATTAGGAGACATGAGTAATTTCCAGAGGCTGAGGATGGGATCGCGTTTCAAACTTTGATCTGTGTGTGTATTTCAGAAGTAACCCAAGGAGAAAACACACTGCGTGTGACAACTTAGGTCCCCATCGCAGACCCTTTACGCAGGAGTATTGGTTGATGACTGATCAAACGATCTTTGCAAACCAAGGCATTGTGCACAGATTGTGCTCCAGGCTTGTTTTGCTCAATAAAAATTGAATTCAAAGACTGGAAATAGCAAAGAACAGAGGACCACAAGAAATTCCCATTTAACATCTTCCTCAGCAACTCCAACTCCAGAAGTGAGAGCCAGGTGGCAAAGTATCTCTTTAAAACAACAGGAAGGAGGTAAAAGCAAAGGAGAGTGCTGACCCCAAGTCAAGTTGATGGGAAGGGTTAAGGTATGTCCAAATAAGCACCTACTTCGAGAGCTGGATGCGCGTATTTGTGTTCCTGGCGTCCCTGTCCCCACTGCGGTGTGCTGCTGAGGCGGTGTGCTCTTTCAAAGACCCTGTCAATATTTCAGTATGTTGGAAGTGTCTTCGCTTTTTTAAAAATTATTTTTATT
This sequence comes from Psophia crepitans, assembly GCA_013399095.1. Taxonomy (NCBI): domain Eukaryota; kingdom Metazoa; phylum Chordata; class Aves; order Gruiformes; family Psophiidae; genus Psophia; species Psophia crepitans. Next base: position 374,679 of record VWZZ01007369.1, on the reverse strand, counting down.
GTATGTATTATTATTTTTACATAGCTTTTCCAGAGCCATATCACCCAGCAAATCCCTGTAGGAGGGCATCCAAGTTTCCTAGCGAAAGCTAGTTCCTTCATTATGCCTTACCAGGAATATTGGCATGCAGTCCGTTCCCTCTTCAAGGAATAAACAACCCCATGGGCAATGTTCGATATGATTCATTCTCTGTGTGACTGTGACAGCATCAAAACCTGCCTAATGCAGCTGGATCTGAGGCTGGTGGGAGGACTGAAATAACGAGGCGAGCTCGGCAAGTAGGAAAGCGGAGCCTGAACCGCTGTGCGCAGCCAGGGGGATGATGGCTATGGGGCACATGCTGCGCCCCCCCGGCCGGGTCCAGGTAACAGGGGTGCTCAGGCTTGCTTGGGCTCGGTCTGCGGCAAGGGGCCGTGTCGTGTCAGGACATCACGGCTGGAAGCCTGTCTCAAAGGCGCTGGAGGAATCCTCCCCAGGCATGCCAGTTCCCCATTCCACTCCCTTCCCAGACTGGGTTCAGCTACTACATGTGATGCCAGAAGGATCTGCAGCGCTTAACGTCGCAGCGCCGTCAGGTGCAATAGGAGAATCCACGCTCTGGAGCAGGCGGGGGCCCTCCAGCCTCCAGTTTTATGGGGGTTGAACAGCACCAGCTTTCTCTTCTGCACTGGTACAGACTGGAAGGCTGTTCTGGAGCTGTGCTGCAGAACGATCTATCTACTACCACCCTGCGAAGTGAGCACGCAATGTCATGTCCTCACTTACTGAACAAATCCCGTCTGACCTCAGGAATTCTAGTGTGTTGCAGGGGCTTTAACCTGGCCTGGGGTTAGGACTGCTCTCTCTTCTAAGGCAATACAACAGAGACATTGCTGTTCCTACCTCCAGGTCAACAGGACTCCCGCGCAGAAGAGAAAAATAAATTTGAGAAAAAAAGATGAGCTGGATCCTGTTAGCTTTGGGTCCAAGAGGTAAGGCAAGAGCCAAACAACAGAGCTACAGGGGAAGCTTTCACCCTGCAACTGCGTGCCCTGGAAGCCACCCCTTCGGGAAAACGTGGTCGTGGTCACCCAAACAATCGAGACAGAAAGTCCTTTTCGGTTGTTGTATCTCTTTGAACAGGACTAGACTCACCTCTTCAGGAGCCACCCAGTTCCAAGCACCCTGTGGGTGTTCTTGGGAAGGGAAGCTGCTAATTCCTCTGCAGCATTTGTGCTGTAAGCTACAATAACACCCGGGGGTCACTGGTGGGGGCAACCGCCACGGCATCCTGCAGCTCCTCTGGTCACGGCAGAACCGTGCCCTGGATCCGGCTCTTCTGCAGCTCAGCGTGAGGCAAGCCAGCTGCTGCCAGCACCCAGGCCTCGCCCCAGACATCAGTTAAAACAACTCGATCGAACCCTGGATCGATGGGTTTGCACCATTTCTGCAGCAAGGAAAGAAACCAGCGCTATTCGTCAGCTGAGAGGAGCCCAAAAGTCTCCTCAGAGTAAACTAAGTGTGAAACTCCCCTGAGGAGAGGCAGCATTTCCCACGATTTTTAGCATTTTGTCTAAAGGTCCTTCATCTAGGACTAGAGCACAGATAATAAAGTTGTACAAATTTTTGGAGGGCTGTATCTTTTGGCAAAGTATTCTTTTTGCATCGCTCATCTAGATTTGCAGACTTCTTAATTTAGTGAGTGACAACAAGTCAGCGGCTGGGACAACAGTGACTTTAATCATAAAACTAGAGAGGAAGGGAAATAGAGGGTGAATCGTGGAGAACAGTACAGATGTGTGAGGTATGCTCACTGTGATTAGCTTTGGTCGTAGATGGCCCTGTAGTTATTTGAAAATTGTCCAGAAATATGTTCTCACGAGGCCAAAATGAATGCAAAAAATGCTGTTGTGATCTTTTATTGAATCAATGAAATTTAGATTAGGCAGTCACTAAATTCCTATTTACACAACAGATCTTAATGGCTCCAAAGGAAGCACTCAAATGTATTCGACAAATAATCCCTATTTATGAAAGCCCCATAATATGCATTTACATAATCTCCACTTTAAAAAGCTGTATCAGCTCTAAAGTTCTTCAGCTCAGAGATACGCCCCAGGGGATTAAAGTACCAAACAAAACAAAGGGAAGCAAAATATAGACGTGCACACGTCTACAGACACGCACCACAATCTTTAAGATTAACACACAGAGAAGGCAGTAGAGATGGCACACTTGCTTTCCTCCCCCCCAACAGTGTTTGTGCACGTGCACAAGCATGAACACACGCACACCTCTGCCAGTGGCCCCGTGTGATTTCGAGCGTGTGCGTGATACTGCGGCGTCCCGATGCAGCGAGGCCCTCTCGGCTTCCCCAGCATTTTTCACAAACATAATATTGGTTAATCACGTAGGTCCACCACCATAACACCACAAATAGTCTTTGGGGAGGTACGTAGCAGCTTCAGGAGGCAGCTGACTCGGCGTGAAGCCAGCGGGTCACACGTTTTATTCACACTCAGGACGACTGGACGCTTGCTAATATTCCCATGTGATGGATGCGGCATTTTGCTGTCGGAGGTGCTGTCCTTGAGATAAGAAGTACGACAGGGTACAGATCTGCACCAAGCATGGTAATGTTGCTGAAGGGTTTGAATTAAAAAAAGCTGCGCTTTAGTGTGGAAAACAATCTGTCCCTGAAAAGCTGATTCTCCAGAAGAAATGCAGATTTTGGGTGCTGATTGTTAGCTGCTTTAATTTTAGTCTATTTAGCAACTGTCCGTTGTTTACGGACAAAATGCCATGACTCTTGTCTGGTGAAGCACCAGTTTCACAATTCTGATGGCTGGGTAAAGTATGTACTGGATTCAGTCAAGAAAGGGAGAATACTGCAGAATTAATTCCCAGCTTCAGAGAAATGCCTTCACTGCCTGCACATTCTTAACCACGTCTGTGCGTGTGTCATTTCAAACTCTTTCATTAGCACTTGTATTATAAATGAGAACATGGAAGCACAGAAATGTTTGTATTTATCTTCAGTGAATGCCAGCACTCAACTGATGTGGGGTTTTGTCTGCAAACATCTCATTCTCTCCCAAAGCTGCCGGGTTGTCGGCCAGCTCCCAAAGTGCTGCAGGCACCAAGTGCTGAGCAGCAACAGGAGCAAGAGCCAGTGCTGCACACCCAACCATCTTCCTAACCGGCCCAGTCCTTCCCCAGATGCCAAATGGAATTTTCCTGGTTTGCTGGAGTAGGGCAGGGTCCAGCGTCCCCTTCGCTTCTCCGTCAGCAGGCAGAGCCGTCTGCAGTGCTGCCAGGGTCCCTGCTTGCCTTCTTAAAGCCAGACTCGTTCCCTGAGTGAGGTGAGGGGTAGCAGAAGGGCTCAGCGCTGGACCGCATCAGGGCCCTGAGGCACTAGGCATTTCTTTCCAAAATAACACCAAAGCTCGGTAATTTCGCTCTGTGCATTCCGAGCTCTGTTCCACCTTAATAGTGAAGCTTTTGGGTTAAGGTTTCCATTTAATGAGGCTCTTTGCAGTTTACATAAAACAACCACATGAATAAATACTCAGTTTAGAAAAGATAAGGCCTGGGGATGAGTTTGGCGGGGGTTCAGCAGGAAAGATTATGCATACAGCAGATAAAGGTGTCTACGGTTGTGCCGTCACTTGATCTTGTCAATCTAGTATCAACTCAAACATGGAGGAGAAGCAGCCGTTATTCTCCCGGCGTGCAGCGAGTAACGGGATCTCAGGAGTCACCACACCCAGAGCTGGTCAAACTCAGGAGCTCTCGTGTGCTCGTCCCTCAAAGCCAGCCAGCAGCGATTCCAGCCAGCACAGCAACCCGCAAAGGCCGACTGCTGAGAAAGGGGAATCACATGCAGAATGGTTCATTTTTTTCATTTTCCAGACAGATCTGGTGTAGGACATGTGTGTTCCTCTATTCTCCCCATTCCACACTGATTATTCCAACCACGCACAGCTCCAGATCCGGTCTTTCGATATTCACAGGCCGCGCTTTCCAGGTTGGCTACCCAAAATGGGATGTTTTAAAAAACGGACAGATGTGGAAGAACGGGGAGGCAGAAATCTTTGTGGCAAGGTTGAGGTGCGAGGTTTGGGAGATGAAGGGATGAATCCCTGTAATTTTGTTGTTACTACAAATTATGCCTTATTTAAACTCGCCACCTCAGGTTTTGATCTGTTATACTGGTGCTAATCCATACATTCATGCTTTGGTAGTCTGAATTCAAAGTGGTATAATTCAGCTCGCTGTCAAGACCAAGACTCCTCCCTATCTGCTGCCTGCACTGTCACTCTATCCTCGTTTTTGCACTTTTTGTGACTCATCATCGGCCCTGTTGTGATAACTGAGGCAGAAGATGAGAGTTCAGAAGAAAGGAAAACACCCATTTTTAATGAAATTCACTTCTCAGGTGATCAGATGCTGGGTTGTACAGCCTGGCAGTACAGGCTGAAATTCCACAGCAGAGAGAGGTGACGCCGCTGGTGGCTCTTCGCTGGTCTCATTCTCTTGAGAGAGGGAAGTGGTGAGTAACTGAGGTAGAGGATCGTGCCTGGGGCAGCACGTCACTAAGCGTGGCTGTTCTGTAAGGGAATTTCATTTCTCCACTCCTCTTTTTGAGCCAAGCTCAATGATGAAAATATCAACCTTGGTCAGTTCCAAGACATATCCTTGACCAACTCACCCAGTAACTTCTCCTCGTGTGCTCCTTCCCAGCAGTCTGTTTCTGTCCTCCCTTTGGCCATTTCCTTACTCATGCTATTAACCTCTGCTTCGTTCAGTCCTGTAGAGAGCCCTTGCAAGATTACCAGGGGGTCTGCACAATAGAAACAACATACCACAGCGAGATGTGTAAGGTCTTACCTGGCAGACAATGATTCCTTCTGCAAACAAATAGCATTGAACCGAGTGGGAAGAGCAGGTGCTGTAAGGGACAAACCTTTCCAGCCACGGTGCTGGACCAATTCGCACTATTACTACTGGCACACGAGGAGCTGAGGATGAGGAGCCTGCTCTGCTTTGGCAGGGTGTTCAATCTGTGAGTCATAGCTCTACTGGAGCCGTACCAGCCCCTTGGCCAGACAAGCTTTGCCTTCATTAACTCTTTCCTGCAGGAGAAGCAGAAGCCAATTAATTACAACTTAGACTTTATTCCATTAAACTCCTCTAAGCTCCGGGGGAAGAGCCTTAAGACTCTACTCTGATCCTGTTGCCACTGACGCCAGTAAAAAGCTCTCCACAGACTTGGATGGAGGAGGCATTAATTCCACATCTGCTTTGAGCCTGGAGCATGGCCACACTCAGTGCCACTGCCAGGAGGGCTGTCCCTCACCACAGTCCCTCTTCCCATCAGCACCTGCCTTAGGGAGATGCATTGTCTGTAGAGTATGACTTCTGCTGGTCCCAATGCCAATGGGCCGAGTGGCCATCCTCCCAGTGGCCATGCTTTGTGCTCACCATGAAACCCTTGCTCCTGTATCTTATCTTTCTTTTTATCATTCATTCTTCTGCTCCCTGTAAAGAAAAACCCTGAGCCTTTCACCTCCCAAGCTGAACAGACTTCAATTAATTGGATTTTCAAAGAGCAATCATCACATCCAAGATGACAAACTTCAGATCGTTCCCAACACTTACAGTTTCACTTCTAGAAGAGCAGTCTTCACAAGCAGGGACCAAGCCGCAGCTCCAGAAGGCTGGTGGGCAAATCTTGGAGAACAACTGTTCCTTAATCTCCTTTCATAAACTATTTGTGTTTCAGAGAAGTCAGAGGACTGTGTGCAGGTTGTCTGTGTCACATTGGGCTGCACAGTTGACGAGGCACAAGTGGCTCCTGCGCTGTTACAAGTTAAATGCCATCATCTGGTGCAACGCTACAGACATGTCTTTGCGCAGGGTCTGGTGACATGATGCCACATACTCTACAATGCATAAGCAGCTGGATTTTATTCACAGGCAGATTGCTTAGGTATTTGGTGTGGAACAGGTACAAGGTGATAAAAGAAGTAGATTATTTATACAGTATATGAAAATGCAACTGGTCTTCTGGATACAGGACAAATAGTTCAAAGCCAAATTTCCCTTTGTTCCTTGTGTGTTGCAAGTAGCTTATTGGCGAGGGCCCAGCACCTCTCAGACTGGTTACAGGACTGTCTCAACTGAGCTCTGATCTGTGCCACAGCTCGTATTTCTCGTATTTTGTTCAGCTGCGCTGTGGGCCAACAAACTCCCACTGCAGCCAACAGGCCCTCAGGATTCGGTCTGTCTCTCGAGACGTGGTGCAATGATGTGTCACCTCTTCACTCACACTACTGAACACTTTTCTTCCTAGTCCCACTTATTTGGGTCAACATTTCCTAGAACCTCATCAACAAAACTCTGGAATTCTCAGCAGCAGCCCAGGAGACCTGTTTTACTCGCGCTGTAGTCCATAGAGCTGGTAACGCTCCGGTGGTCCGCAGAGGTGGTCATCATCACATGCTCAGATGCAGGTCTGTCTGCCTCTGTTCTTCCCAGGGAAAGGGCAGTGGATTGAGGAGGAGAGAGCCTGCAAGCCTTTGGCAGACAGTGTTTCAGTCATGCAAAGTGGCTATAGAGAAGAGTTCTCAATATGAGGTTGGTTAAATCTTAAATACATGACAAAACATGGAAGGGAAGAAAAATAGGTTAAAGAGACATCAGGTTTCATCTTTACTTCTTTTTCTGTCAATCCCTTTTCTAGTAAATTATCTTTCAGGGCACAGTAGTTTGGCAATTCAGGTTTGGTTGAATCCCCCAGATGAACACTACTGCACAGGGGGTTGTTTAATATCCAGGGTCACATTTTCAATGGCTGCAGTGCCTCACCCCAGCTTCAGTTCTTTCCGCACAGCTATAAGCTCACAGAAAACAACTTCACATGCCCCTCCCCCCCCCCAATCTGTGCTCAGCGTGTCGTTTTGCCATTTGTAGGTGCTAGTAGAAGAGCAGACCATTTTTGCACAAGTTTTTTTCCGCGCAGATTTCTGCATGATCAAAGAGAAACCACACTGGGCAAACATGTCTTTGTGGAGCAGATTCTTTAAGAGTGGTGTTGATACCTGTGTAAAACCGAGTGGCCTATGCACTTCATTTCCCCCCCCTCTTTCACTCAGTCTCACAGCGTATCACGAGCCAGTTGTCTGCGTCCGCGTGTTCAGAAATGCCGTATTTCCTCAGTTCAGCTGTTACAAACACGCTCCACGCTTCAGAACGAAGAACGTGCGTGAAGGTCGCCTGCTTTTTCTGGATGTATGTGTCACTTTCTATGTGTACACAGCAGAGAAAACACATAAACGTTTAAACTGGACAAAATAGAAGGTTAAGATTCATTGAAACAAATACAACGTATACACGCAGATTTTAAATAACTGAAGGAAATCTTCAGCTAAACAGCATTTTCTCTCTGTCCTTGTTTCATCAACGTGATCACAAGCTATTACTTTAAACTCTTAATGCATTAGAAGGGCAGAAGAACAACTTCTTAGGTGGCAGCATAAAAAGAACTGCAACCTGACAAGCTTACAGATGGCCAGCAAAACCAACGCGTTTTGGATCTTCCTGGACTTTCACTTAATTGAAAGTAAAACATGTGGCTGTGCTGCATGTGGTGTTTGTCTTTTCTCCCTTTCTCTCTGGGAGAGGGCAACATCTGCCACGAGTCCTCAGCCCGGTGCTGCGCAGGCTCCGCTGGTTTTGCTCCAGAGGACTCATACCATACATTCTAACCCCTTGTCCATCAGTGATCGCTTGGAAAGACTCGGCCCTATCTGCGATACATGTCCACGCACACGCAAGAAGCCAATTAAAGCAGCCAGGACTGGCGTTCCCTCCCGACTCCCCCATGGGTGCGTGTGGCTCGAGCAGCTTAATGAGATGGGACAGCCAGAAATGCATCACTAGGCAACGTGGCACTGCTGGCCACTCTGGACCCGAAACAGAGGGGGCTGGCAAGCCAGCAAGAGGAGCAGCATGCCGCTTTCTTGAGAAATCAAGAGAGAAGACCCTCATCTACGGAATGTGCTAAACTGAGACGGGCAAGAGCCTGGAGTGGGCGCTGCCAGCACAGAGAGCACTCCCTTCCTTGGAGACTGCACGGCTCCACCTGGGAGCAGCTACCTCCAAGCATGTGGGAAAGGTCCTCACGTACAGCTAAATTACTGACAACTGTTAGGGGCACCTGGGTTTCAATTATAATAAAATTATAGGAATTCAGCTCCTCTGTCTTCTTGGGGCAGCAGCATGCATGTGTCCCATCCTGTGACTGCTCAGTAAGCCCATGCACTGGCTCCTGCTGACAGCAACACAGACTCCCCAGCGGGAGCGATCCTCCACTTGCTTTTCAGAAACCTGTATATCACAAGAATCGTAGGTTCAGGGGCTCTACCTGTCCCTGAGAACAGAGCGAGCACCTCTCCCGCAAGCCCGCAGGCTGTGTGCTTTCCAGTTGTTAACAACTGCACACCCGCTGTCAGCTACACGCACACAGAACGACCGGCCCGTTTTAGGCATCTGTTAGAGCTTTCACCTAGGTGAGGTAAGGCTAACAGAACGGCAACACTTGGAGCTATCAGCTGCCTCAGATGAAACACAGCTGTTTGTTCCTACGTCAGCACTGCGGGAGGATGAAGCACTGATGACATTTATTGGAGAATTTTCTTTCCATAGCAGGGAGTTAAACAAACTTTCGCTAGAATGTGTTCTTTCCCCAAGTGATTTTTTTTTTTCATATCCCTATCCTGAGATTTTACTGTAAGTCGTGTGTAAGAAATAAGGCAGAAGAGCGTTAGAAACCGCACTGCTTTGGACGCTGGTATCCGCCCTCTGCTCGCAGTGCTTCCGAGTGACAGCCTCTCTCCCCCACAGTAGGTAGTATTTTCCTTAGATACCCAACCTCTGGTTCTGATTAAATAACTTGTATAATTAGATTGAGACATCTGCTTATCCCAGGGGAATGAAATCCTTTTCAGCACTGGACTAAGTCTGATTTGGTTAATTACCTTTGCAGTACTGTATTAATACATAGTTTCTTGATGGCAAGAAGCTGTGGTATTAGGTTTATTCCTCCTGGCTTTCACAATACTATAGTAAGACAGTTTAGGGATTAGGAGTCAGGCACTGAGCCTAGTATTTCCCTCCTCTCTTCACTCATCTCAACACCCTCCCCTCATTTTGCTGATTAAAATATTCCCTGTTTTGCTTGCCTGTTGAACAGAGTTTCCAGGTTCTTTGTTTTACACGTAAGGGTAATATATTCCTAGCGACTGCTACAAAGCAACGCGTTCTGGGATACTTCGGGGTAATTAGAGTTCTCAGGGTTCTTTGGAGATGCGAATTTCTATCAACAAATGAATGCATCACTGATGGCACGGCTAGTTTTTCAGCTCGTCCTCCAGCAGCAGAGCAGTCCACACACAGACTGGCAGAGTGGAAGGGACCCAAAAAGAGAGCAGCAGCACAGAGGGTTTGCACACGCCATCCTTCTCCTCCGGTGGCTGCGAGTTTGAACACCTGCAGCAAACTGGACTGCAAAGTTCCCCTGCAACTGCAGCACCGCCAGATTCCGTCCTTCGGCCAAGCGTGACCAGAAGTGAAGAACCTCACGTATGCCGAAAAAGAAGCGACTGAGATTTGCATCCGAGCTTGGAAAAATACAATCTCAGAAGCGGGTGGCAGTCAGCCCAGTGGGCACCGAGCCCTGGGGTAGGTGCTGCGGAGCTGCACCAGCAGGCAGCGGGCAGGGCTGGAGGCAGACGCTGTCCCGAGGCCGTGCAGCCGGGTGCCTGCTGGCAGCGGCCCACGGGCAGGCGGCTCTGCCACGGCCCTCGCCGCTGGCCTTCCCTGCTCACCCACCAGGCTGAGCACCCCAGCGTGCCACTGGCTCCCAGCTGACTATTTAAACAGGCTGGTCTGGGGGCCCAGAAGCGCTCCTGGCAATGGTGAGAATGGAATCAGGAGCAAAAGGAACATTATGCAACAGAGCATTTTTCTATCAACGGATGGAAATACCTAATAAGATGTAAATCATCTGTTTGATAACCAAGCCGTTACAGAACTAGAGATTCAGGCTTCCCAGGGAAACTTCAATTCTCAGAACCATCTATTTACTATTTATATGACTCGCCAGCCTATCTAAAGGCTCGTCCTTTTCAGAATGCTCCACAGACAGCCAGAAGGCGCTTTCACAAAGAATTGTTTGGACACTTCTCAAAGCAAGAATATATTCAGTGCAGAACTTAATTGTAACACTAAATCTGTGAGTTTTAGAAAAAGGTGATGGGGGTGGAAACCATGGGGGAGGAGAGGCTAGGAACATAACATCAGATGCCTGTAGGAGGTCAGAGCAAAGATACCCTGTCCAGCAACAGAGGCGTAGGGAAGACTGTCAGAACAGCACAAAGCTTGCAGCGATGCCTCTCCAGAATACCCTCCCAGACTCTGACAGTTTGCAGAGATTTCCCATGACAGAAGTGAGGTTTGTTATTCAATAGCTGTTAGTTCTTTTTTCCCTTCCATGACTTTGTCCAGTTTATTTTTTTAAATTTATGTAAACCTTCAGCATCCACAACATTCTGCAGCCAAGATTTCTGCCGATTAATGACACACCGTGCAAAGAACCACCTTCTTTCGTTTGAAGAACCAGAGCCAGTGAGCAAATCACCTCTGGGTGACTTCTTCATGCTACTCACGATTTCAGAGCCTGCTGTCATTTTGTCCCGCAGTCACCTCTTTCCAGTCTACGGAGCTGTGCCTCCGACGGATGCTATTCTATACCCTTGATCAGCCTTGTTGCGCATTTCTGAATATTTTCCAGGTATCGAAATGCTTTGACAACTAGGATAGAAAAAAAATAAAATTGAATAGCTTCCCCTGATTTCTGTGGCCCATGTTCCCAAGAACACAGGGCCACCCAAAGCAGCAGTCGGGAGAGAAGTGCCCCCCAAGAGACGAGACTCCTGTGAGGTGAATACGTTCAGTTTAGAAAGATTTAAAGGCAGTACAGCTTGGGAACAGTTTGATTTTTGTCAACATCTAAAGCACCCCTTTGCTGGGCAAATGGTGTAAATAACCTTTCTCATATTTCTTCTGAAAAGCGCAGAGGGGAGGGAGGCAGCCACTGCAAAGGAGGCAGAAGATGCGGGAGCGTTTCTTACAGCACCCCTTGGCACAGAGCGAGTCCAAGGGCTGGCTTCCTGTTCTGTTCCAGCCAAGAAACATTTCCCCTCCACTCTTTTTTTTAGGTCAGAAGGTGAATAAAGGTTGGATTTTGTCCTGGGCACTTTTCTTTCCTTGTAACTTTCACAAAGAAGCATGAAATATAACCGGATACATTTCAAGCAAGACAATGGATTACCTTGTACCGACGTGCAGGCCCAAGGTGTCTATTATTTATAGACCTCATTTTCTTGTAGCAAATTTGCATAGATGAACTCCTGGTGGCTGACAGGCCTGAAGCTGTGAGGCTCACAAGTCAGCGCAGATACCAGGGAGCCGGATAATTCAGCAGCCAGGTATCACTTTGTGTTACGTTGCACCACGACCTTCGCTTCGCCGGACCGAGCCCGCCTGGCCAAGGACTGTGGAAAAAAGGGGCAGGGGAGAATTTTGCCAGAAAACTGAGACTGCCTGGTTCTGCAGGGGATATTTCATTATTCCTCACATCACTCGGGCGCTATGCTTACCACATACAGCAGAAACATCCGGCTCTGCCCGTGCTGTGCAGCCACGGCGTGTTTAAGGGGATTCAGACTCTCGCCAGGGACCTGACAGTTCTCTCATGCACACGTTGTCACCAGGAGTAACGTTCAGCTGGAGAGAAAGCAAACTGCTTTGGCAAAAGCTAAACAAACACTCCTACACCTGGTCTGAAACAGAGATGCTGCCTGGTGTCATCAAACAAATTATTGATCTGCCAGGAGCCACAGTGTGTGTTTAAGGGAGACTCATGATTTGCCTCGCTGGTGACATCTCAGAAGCGGTCCTCTGAGGATGAGGCTGACCAGTGCATGTGGCAGAAGGGTTTGTCTGCTCCCAGGCTTCAGCTCAGCCCTGAGCACCCATGCCCAGGAGCCGCTACGATAAGAGAAAAGGGAAAGTGCAACATACGCCTGTTCCTTGGAAGGAGGTGTCACAGAAGCCACACGGAGCTGGCAGCTAGTGAGAAGGGGTCAGTGGCTTACCTTCAGAGAGCTTCTGCAAGGAGAAACGCTGAATTAAGAGAAGTGCCTGGCTTGTGGGAGCAGTGCCGCGCTGCTGCTCCCTGGCAGCCCCCCCAAGCAGGCTCCACCTGCGGCAGCCCCCGCTGCTCCCGGCCTTCCCGGCCCCTCAGGCCGCGGGGCTCCCGGGCTGCGGGCGGCCCGGCAGCGAGCCCAGTCACAAAGCAGGGCCTAAGCAAAGCTAGATCCAATTGCACGAAGCTGGATCACGTATCACAAAACCAGCTTTGCTTAGTTAATCCTCTGATTGATTTTAAAGCCTTGCAGAGACTGAAAGACTATTAAGAGATTTGTGTTGGCAGCGCTCCCCAGCGCAGGCACCGTCTCTGCTGCTGCTCACCTGATGTCTACCCAGTTGTGGCCTGAGCCCCTTCCCAGCGCAGGACAGCCCTTAAACTTTCCATTCAAGCTCTATCAACGTTCTCTTTGCTGAAAATCCTTCTGGAGGATTAACGCTTCCACACCAGCAAAGGCCTGACAGGGGGCTAACCCCGGCACCAGCTCTCCAGGTGCTGGCTGCACCCCACAGGGACACCCCGTCTGGTGTGGGGTGCTTACCCCCCGGCATGCCCGCTCGGCTGGATCCCCTGCTGCCGTCCCCACTGGCACGTGCCTGGGACACTCACACTGGGGTTTGCTCTCTTCTCTCCTGGGCAGGGTGCTGTAGCGAAGGGTCTGCTGTGCGGCTGGGCTGGCCCTAGCCCCGGGGGGCCGCAGGCAGCTGCCAGCCCCCTGAGGATGTGGGGGCCTGTGAGGAGCATTTTCCAGCAGCCACTGACCCACAGGAGGGGTGGGCACCTCTCCCTGGGGCCACCACGGGTCTCGCTAAAGCGCACCACAGGAGGGGAGCCAAGGCAGCTCTCGGTACCAGCGCGGCAGGCCTCCAGCTTCGCGCTTTGCCCCACACATTCCTGTAAGGCAGGTGAGTTAGAGCAACAGCGATCACAAAAGCAGCCCTCGTGAGGGACTGCCCCAGGTACCCTGCCCTGCCTAACCTTCCCGGCCATGCCGCCCACGGACAACCGCTCCAGGGACGATCATCCTCCCTCATGCCGGTCTGCCGAGACCCGTGCATCTCCAGCGATGGTGCAAACATGTTGAGGGACCAGAGGGTCTCTCATCACAGCCATCAGGAACTGCAGCCCAATATGCTTTGTTTTTTCCACTATAATTTTCCTCTCAATCCTTGAATCTCACTGTAAGCAGTTCCCTTCCCCCGTCCCACAGAGCAGGGCTGTTGCCTTCCTCCTGGTGCTCAGTCAGGCAGAAGCCCTGCAACACATCCTCAGTTGTTCCCTGTCTTACTTCTTCAACATCCCCAGCTCCGCTTGGATGGGATGCAATGTGCTGAGTGTGCAGACCTGAAACGCTTGCTCTTGCCTTTGACTGCTCATGTGCCTGCCTGTTTTCTCCAGCACCTGCCTCCTCATGTCCAGATCCAAACTCCAGATAATGTAACCCTGCTAGCCTCCTGGGCAGGGTTGTGTATGCTGGGAGAAATTGCTGGCCTTGAAAATTGGGTGTGAGTCTGTGGGATTCTTCAGATACTTTCTGCTACTGGATTGTCTGGAAGCGGCTGCGGTCTGACCCTCAGTTCCAGCTATCTCAAGTTCATGTCAGAAATGATGTCCAGGTGACTGTCTGGCAGGCCACTGTCCCACACTACGGCAAACCAAGACATGAGCAGTGATGTTTTCTCTTGTTGGTTAGGCACCTTCTTTGTTGCGCCAGGTAGAAGCTTTCCAAGGAGATGCTTTTAAGCAGCAGCTCAAATCGTGTCTCCATTCTTCAGACTCTGTCCAGGGCACTGGCACCTTGCTGAGCTGAAGGTCCCAGGCCCCCCCAGGCAGGAAGAGCCATCCTCAGCACAGACCGGTGCAGGCCACGGATGCCGCTGAGCAGGATCTGGACATGCTCGGCTGTGACGGACTAATCCCGAGGCACACAGAAAAAGCAGATACCAGCCTCCTCCCTGGTGCTGGCAGACTGCTGCTCCGTGGCTCCAGACCCAGGCTGGCATCTGAGACCAGGCTGTAAGTGGTGCTGTTGTTCAGGGAGATGCAGCCTTGGTTATGCTACAGCTGCAGATGTGGAAGTCTTGGACTGCACCCAATCTGTGCTGCACACGATGCAAAACGCGCTGTCTCCATAGAGCAGAGCAGGGGTGGAGGCTGGCAGGCAGGGGGCTGGGCTCACTGCGGGGATTCCCTGATGGGCAGGGGCATCAAGGGGCTGCCTGGCCCCTGGAGCTGGCACTGCCAAACCAGGAGTGGGGTGCAAGCTGACCCCACAAAGGATCTAGTTCGCAGACCTGTTCCTCTTGGGAACAGAGATGGACAGCAGGATTCTGTGAGCCTCTAACTTCAAAAGATCAGCAGCCATGCCAGGATGAGGATCTGCTGGGACCATATAAGCTGCATTGTTCCTGCTTTATTAAATAATATGAGAATTTTGAAGCTGCAAGACAGGAATGTGGGCAGAGACCTGACAGTTCCATGTTGCTCAGCTGAGCAAAGCTCTGTTAATAACCCGCAACCCCCAGAGGGAGGGAGGGAGGGCTGGTTCTGTTTTTGCTTAACCAGGGTCTCCTGCCATTACAACATTATAATATCAAAGAACTTTGTGCTGAGAACTACATACAACAGCAAGAGCAGCCCCAAAAGGACCAAACCCGAGGATCGCAGTGGGATTTGCTGCAGGAGGGTAGGATTTAAGGCACAGTTTGGAGAAACAAACACTCAGGGGACAGGATCAGTCTCTAATTATCTTGCAGTTAATGTGAATGAACAGCAAGATGAGGAGAGGGAGGGGCAGGAGACACCAGCATGAGAAGCCCTGACCTGGAGCTAGGGAAGGAAAAGTTTAGGCTAGACACAGAAAGAAAAGAAAAAAAAAAAATCCCCCAAAACATACTATGAAAAATGACTGGCATAAACCAGAGTCCTACAGGGAAAGGCTAAAAACTCAGTCACAGGAAATACAAGAAAATCAGATGCAGCGTTAGCAGAAAAGCTGCAATGAATGACTGCAGCCAAAGGGCTTGGCAGGACTGAGTGGTCTCCCCAGCCTTCGCTGCTGGTTACTCACCTGCTGTTGGTTTTCAAATGGCCCAGGGTACTACGTCTACCTGGAAAATGAGCGGGCACTGGTCATTCAATAAGAGGCATCATTGTCAGCAAGAACTGTTCAGACGCTTAACATATTAATATTTCAAAAAGAACCGAGATGTGTTATTTAGAAAACACTCTAAGAGGGTAATGAAAGCTATTTCTCTCTTTTTTTCCAGGAAAAATATATTTTCAGCAAGCACCAGGTGCTGTTACATTTTAATCTAAGTTAAGTGACTTCTGTTCCTACTCCAGTACTGAATACTCAATTACTCTCAATAAATCATGCTCAGTCCCACATCCCCTCAATCGCATTAAGGCACCCCTCCATGAACACATCCAGTTAGGCTTCCACTCAATTGATCATGTCCACTCAGACTTCCACTCAGCAAGGCTTCAGCTGTGCTATTCTTCACAGAATTTTCCAATTTCTATTCCCAGTACCCTCAAACTGCAAACGAAGGTGGTTCCTGGATGGGAAGGATTCATCCAAAAGAGGTTTTTCAGGGCAGTGCTGCTCTGCCTCCAACATTTCCCTTTTCATCCATTTCTTTCATTTACCAGGTGCTGTTTCTCCCCAGAGCGCAAGACTCCGCTCAGGTGGCAGCCACGCGAGTCAGTGGTAAGATGGCACAGGGACCTGCACGCCTGTGCGCTGGCCAACAGAGGGAATGGGCCTGTTTACCAGTTTTTCTCTGAAGCTCGTGCCTGGCCCTGTGGCTCTACCTGAGCCCATTCCAGGGGGACCCCCCTTGCTGGGGATCCCTGCCTATCCTGAGCATCTGAGTGGTCTTCAAGTGCTGCCACGGCCTATGATCTAAGTATGGCGAGAGCTGGGTGGGAGCACTGGAAACGGGCACTCCAGACAAATCCTTCTGAGGGAAAAGGCTTCAATGTTTGGGTTTTTATTATTTTTTTTCAGACCGTCATTCTGAGGTCTCAGAATTTTACCAAAAATATTCTGACACAACCAAAGGAATACCAGCTCTTTGGCATATGAACTGACTGTACAGTAATTTTAATATTTCACATTTAGACATTTTGACAACAGGAATGCAATCATGTAGAAAACCAATTCACATGACCTAAAACCCAAGTAACAAAAGATGTGTTGAAATAGAAACGTTAATATAGATCCTGCTCTGCAATTAGAATTAACCTCACTAATACTTTGAATATTGTCCAATGAATTCTCTGGCATACCTCTCATGAGATTGAATAACTTCAAACAGTTGAGAATTAGAGCTTGGCTGCACTTGTTATGGATGGAGCCAGACACAAAAACAAGTCAACCAAATGGTAACGTAAACGTCAATGAAAAGATAATTCTGCTCTGTTAGGTGACTAACGATTTTGGCTGCAACTGTACATTCACCAAACAGCCCCTTTGCGTTGCAGTGAGTCAAATCCAATTTCCTATCATCAAATTTGTAGATGGCAGCCAAGAAAAGTATCTTTAATTGAGGTGAACTATAACACTGAATTTGTAAATTTGCCCAACGTGGATTGTTTCACTGTCCAGGTTTCTCACCCAGTTTGAGGTTTTACTTCTGCATTTTGGGAATTAAGCAAGAAGCACCTCTAGCAACAGGTTTTGGTGTTTTTTGTTTTTCTTTTTTTTTTGAAGGTGACTAAACAGAAATAATTAAAGGAATTTGGACCTGGCTGAAAAATCTCTCTGAGACTGCAGCCTCTTGCTCCTGAACGAGCATCCAGGAAGTAGTGCTTCCACATTTATTTAATAGTGAGAATATATCAGTTTGTTAAAAAAATATGGAAGTCCTAGTAATCTCCAGGTTACAGTTGTGGTAGACCTTACTATGAAGCAGTCTCCCATGGGAGATGAGCTGGTGGTTCCAGCCACAGTGGCCTGACAAAAGTTCCCACTAGCAATAAACATCTTATCTTTCCACCTGACCTTTTATTTGGTGATTTCCTAAAGAACTATCTAAGGTCAGGAGGAGAATTCCTGCTTTGGACTCACAACCCGGCCTTTAAGTTTCAGGAGTGGGGCCTCTCCACAGCTGAGGAGAGTCTTCTAGTTTCTTCCCACCAAGAACTTGTTTATTGTAGCCTCAGATGAATCTTTCCTATAACTGTGGTTAACCTCTTCCTATGGTTAGGCTCCTTATGATTCACCTATGCTAAGCATTTCGCAATTAAACTCCCCCATAGAGCCAAACAAGCCTTTATTATAGCTGCAGAAGGCCTCTTTGTCTGGCTGAACCGGGTCTTCTACTTCTGTTCCCATGACTTTTTCATAACAGGTTTGCGAGTTCTCATCCTTGGGTTGTATACTGCTGTGACCATAAGATTTCATGAGACGGTTTTAAAATACAGAGGGAAAATGTGGTGGTGCTGGTGGTGGTGGGGTCTTTCAGTCTACTTCACACAGACCTCTATTCTTTGAGGCTAATCCTTTGTTCCTCGGTGGAAAACAACATTTTTATGAGACAGGTGAATCACGCATTCTCCTCTTAGCAAAACGAGCCTCCAAAAGAGAGCAAGGCACGTATCTTGGGACATTCCTAAAGTGACAAACATAAGCTACTGGCAAAAAAAGGGCAGTGAAAAACATCTGTGCCATGTAAAAAGCCTCAAAAGTAAATGCACAAAAACAAGGTCTAAAAGTTTCTATTATAGTGAAAGACACTTCTGAGTAAAATATAGTATTGGCAATATCTAATTATTGGTGAAATCTATTAGGAAAATCTTTTATGTTCTGAAAGACTACTCACAGCTCAGCAACAATCCTTCAGGATTTCTCTATGAGGGTTTAAAAGCTTTTCGATAAATTCTGAGGAAGAAAAGAAAGGTTTAGTTCCAAGCCTGAGCCAAAGTTTGCTGTGTAGTTAAAAAGAGTAAATGAACTTGTGGATTTGACTCCTCTGTTTCCTTCTCACACAGTGTCTCCTACACTTGAACGACAGAGCACAGAGCCTGAACACAGAGGCTTCATGTTTTATTAATGGTGTCCAATTCATTTCCTGTTTTCATGCTGATAACCTACTGAGGGAGAGGAAGGGAATTCAGGTGGCAAGACCTCAGATCCATTTTTCTTCTACCCATGAACAGTTCACAAGTGGGTATTTCACTCACAAAATCTCTTCACTGCATGTATTACTGCATTCTCTGGGAAGCTTAACTGGGACGGCCGGCTTCACAGCTGCTGGCAGACCCCTCTGGAAGCCTCGATGTTTTCAAGACAAGTTCTCTTCAAGGTGATGGCTTTTAGTTTTTGATTCAATCAACGCTCAGTAGTTATTTTCACTACTGTCCTTTCTACAGGACTAACCTCATAATACACCAAATTACTACCCTGGCAGAAATCTTCTAGTCAAACAAAATCTGCATTAGCGATACCATTCACTGTTTGCCAATTTATTCCCTGTTACAGACAAACCAATGCAGTATTCAGGCCAGTGGCTATTCCCAGAGATTTTCTTTTTTGACTGAAATGTTACCAGTCCTGCAAAACGGAGCAGTTTTTTTTTTTTAAAGCCTAATGCTTTCTGCAAATTTCCCATTTTTTTAAAAAGCATAATTTCCTCTGTGTCTATAATATTTGCCATGAGTGAGCACACCCTTTATAAAGGGCCGTCTTCAATACAGCGTTGAGAGCAAGCTCCCAGAAAAGACTGAGTTTTAAATATCACAGAATCACAAGGGTTGGAAGGGATCTCAAAAGATCACCTAGTCCAACCCCCCCCCGCCAAGGCAGGGCCACCTAGAGCACATCACTCAGGAACACGTCCAGTCGGGTTTTGAATGTCTCCAGAGAAGGAGACTCCACAACCTCTCTGGGCAGCCTGTTCCATAAATATCTGTATTTATGAGCTGGAGAAGAACAAGAATGTCACCTCACTACTACTTCAGATTGCAGTCTTTTGCAGAAATTACTTTGGCAGTTGATGGAAATGTTAAGAAGTGTTCCTATATTCAAGACCTACTTAAAACAAGGGGATCCTTCCAGGCTCTTCCTTCACCGCCTGGCAGGCTGATCAGATGGGAGCTTGCTGAAGAAGGATCAGTCTCATTCGGTACTAAATACCCAGTTTAGAAAATAATTCCTCATTGCTGCTAAGCAGAAGGAGAAAACATCCCCTTCTGGATAGTAACCTCTTGCCCCATTCAGAGTTAATCTGTCTGTACTCAGAGGACTCTACAAGACAGCGGGGTGGCTCTTACCGGGGGTACTGCCCCTGCGGGAGGTAACGTGCATTGGGAAATAAATGTAAGCTGTACCCTGGCACCGGGGGAAGCTTTAGCTTGTTCAGTACCTGCCAAACCTCGTCCGTCGTATGTGTTACAGGTGTTTGAAACACAGACCTTGCTGGGCCAGTTGCTGGGAAAGTGGACTGAACCCCTGGTTTGACTCAGTAGCAGTTCTGAACACCTTATGAGCTGCTTTCTTCTGGACATCAAACAGTAAAGATGAATAAGCTAAAAACTGGCATCCCACTCAGCAGCAGGCTCTCACAGAGACAGGAGAAGGCCTAGAGCACCCGGGAGGACACCTGGCTATCAGCAGATACTGCCCCTTGATCCTGGGTCTGTCCTGTGCTTGTTCACACCAGTGTTCAAGAAAGGATCCCCGTTTTCCTACTCCTCACACTGGTAATACAACAAAGGTTTGGGTCTCATAAAACACTCCTGCAAACGACGTAAAAATCACCTTTCAGAGAAAGATAAAAATGCAGTTCTTCCTGATTCCTGCACTGGCCAGAGATGCCCCAGTCTGTTTCAATGCTTCACATTCCCTTCAAGCAGCAAACGCTTTAACAACAATTACTTGCCTCCAGCTGCTTCTTCCTATAAAACCCACCGGCCACTTTCCCAACAAGAAAAGAAAGCTCTTCTTTCCACAGCCCGCGCGCAGCTCAGTGTGGCCATGCTCCGTGGCAGGGGGTGGGGTTGCACCACTGAGCTCCAGAGGTTTCTTTTAGGACATTTTTCTTTGAAAGATAACCAGAATTGTGATGAGATCGGTAACCTCCTCTGTGTTGGCAGGCAGACATGCATGCCTGGAGGTACAAGTGCAAGTGTGTGGTCTTGGGTGTGGGGAAGAAAGGAGAAGGGTGGTGACCTGAATGTTGGAACAGAGTTCAGAGTAGACTTTTTTAGGGGTTTGTTTTTTGGGTGGTTTTTTTTTTTTGTTTTGTTTTGCTTTTCCTTGCATTGGGAACCTCAAGCACGAAAACGCAGGAGTTCCCTGCCCCACCAGTGATACAATGAAGGCATATCGGAGCTGTGCCGCCTGCTGCTGTCTGAGCCTCTGGCTGCAGGCAGACACACTTTTAGGCCTTCCTCTGAAACCAGGAGGACTAGAAATAGTATTATTTTTATCAATGAGAATTGGGATTCTCAAGCAAGTAAGGACCTGTGGAGCTAGGATATACAGCAATATCCAAACGCTACGATAGTAGTTACAAAATATGAAGACTGGCAGCCTCTGTCGCCCTAATGTGTTTCACACAAACATTGAGCTTTGACCTGGTATATACAGACCCATATCTCCCTTGGGACTCGGTGCTCAGCTTCTTTGTGTCTCAAGGGCTGGAAGAGAGAGAAGACTGAGGTACTCTTTAAAATCAATCCTTACGGACAATATTTGTTTGACTTGTTGTTAGTCTCCAGTGACAGAGATTCCACAGCCCCCACTCCAGCGATCTGCTCTAACAGTGACCCATCTCTATCATCATCAGCATTTCCCTTTTCCTCGTCCAGAGCCCAGTTTAAGCCATTATAAGGAACGTGGGAGAATAGAGTACACCCTTCTCTTTGCTGCAACATTTGACATATATGATGGTTACTCTACTGTTTCCCATTTGTCTTCTCTAGAGTGAACAAAACATACTTCTGTCAGTCCCTCTTTGCACGTCATGTTTTCCATTTAGTCGTTCGTGTTGTTCACTTCCAGATCCACATCAGCTGGAAAAAGTCTCGTGGATTCCACTTAGAGCCTTACTGCTGTTCTGTTACTGAGTGTAAGAATTACTGCGTGCCCACAAACGACACCCATGCCTGTACACCTTAGCATGACACTTGACTTTTTTGCGAAATCCAAATCAGAGTTTAGGTTGCATTCTCAAGCAATGAAAGTAAAGCGTGAGGCGGTGCTAGGTGTTACCGTAGCCGCCATTACTGAAGGTCTGACTGGGCACAAAGACAAGAACCCACGTTCCCATCCCTAGCACCTAATAAAATGTGTATTGCAAAGAACACCTTGGGAGTCATTGGATCACGTGGCTCCGCTGGCACTGCTGATAGATCCTCGCATCTGCTTGTTTCTTCTCTTTTTCTAAGTTTTATCTAACGATCGCTGCCTCACAGGGGTATATGGCACCTTATTTAAATACACTGTAGACCTGCAGCTATTGACTCTCCACATATATTGCCAATGTGTTTATTATCCTTTGCTTAAACACCAAAAAACTGTGAAGTCCTATGCAGAGGCAGCATTTTATTATAGTTTTTTTTACTGCGAATGCAATAATCAGTGCAAAAAGTTTTCTAGCTGCGGGGGAAAATGAATCAACTTGAAAACACTGACCTTTCTTTATGGTCATCTGCCACTTTGAACACTGGTTATTCTGATGGTGAGCTGTAACAGAAGAGATACTTATCACTGAAAAATGAATCGCTGCCAACTATCAAGGCATCACCAAGCTCTGCAGACAGGTATTGTCACAGGGTGGCACGTTATGTAAGCACTCCTTAAATGCAAGTTACTCCACATTCTTGGCAGCAGACCACATGAAATTTCCCTTCAGATGTTGACGGGATAAAAAAAAAATTATATATATGAAAATTACCTTATCATTTACAATGCAAATCTTGGAAGGAAAGTTAGTAAATTAAGTTAGAGATTCGCCTAAATTAAGCTGGCATTCTATTCTGGTGCTTCAAACTCTGAAAACATTGCTGGCTGACAAAACAAGCCCTGGAATGATTAGCAAAAACCCTCCTTCAGAGGCAGCAGACGAGCAATCCCTTTGAACCTTCACAGCGCATCATAAACGCTCAGCAGACTTACAGTGTGGCAGTCCCAGTGCTATCAATTATTTACCCTTTTTCTGTTTACCTTCAGGCAGCAAGTAATTATTTTTAAATATTAATTTAGTTGTGTCATGTACAGTTTGTGGTTTAGCCCTGAGATCTGAGATACAGAAAAGCAAACTGCATCTCAAATCACATTTAGCTAGTGACGCGTTGATAGTCGGATCCCCACTCCAGCTACTCAGCAGCTACTCTCAGGTTTTTCCATCATTAGAAACAGAACTCTGTTCATTGCAGGAAAGTGAAAGCATTTTTCTTAATAGGAAAGGCACTTTTTTTTAAGCCTAAAAGTTCCAGAAATTGAAAAATCTAAATAAGAGAATATTATTTTATTCTAAAAACATTCACTTTTTTTCAGAAGATTATTTTCTTCCTCCCTTATTATTTCTCTCAGAATTTTTCCCAGAGTGTTTAATTTTCTTTATCCTCAGCTAATTTAGGCTAAAAGAAAAGTTGGCTGTCATTTCTGCAGCTCTCAGAGACAAGAATCACCCTCCTGCACTGAAAAGACCACTTCTTAGAAGCTGAAAAGAGAGGATGGCTCTTGTCAGCTCACATGAACGTCTTTCCACAAGGGACTGGTACTTTCTTTTTGAAAGTTTATACTAGAAAAGCAAATACTCATTTTGATGTATTTACATGAAGACACAGATGTGTTCCCACAGAGAGGTCAATGCAGTATCAAGTTCAAACCGCTCGTTGACCGATGGCAGCAACATCGGTATCTTCCTGAGGAAAAACTTATATTATTTTTTTTTAAGAGTCTTTTGGTGTTCCTGTTTTTTTTTTTTTTCCCCACTTTCACACTTTCAGCTTTTCTTATCATAAACTCTGGAAAGAAACCTTGATTTTAGCTGTTTCTGAGACAGAATCAAAGAGAAACAGAACTGTGAAACTTGGCTAACTTCACTGGTATTGCTGGTATTCTGGTGGTGCTTGTAGGCCCCAGCTGTCTGATTCCCTCCCTCCTGGGTTCTACACAGTTCTACAAACACCAGAGGCATCTCCTGACAAAGACTATGCAGCTACAGTATGAACTGAGATGTTGCACCGGAGAACAATTATGTGAAAAACCAAAGGAAGTATTGTGCACTCACAGCATCAAGCTGAGGTGAAGGAATGTTTGTAAAATGACCTAGTGAAGATCAGTGTTTTCATGAAGAGAAAACCCAAGAACTGCATTTGGTCAAGTCACATTCTTCCCCCTGTCCCTGCCTTTGCCTCATGGGTCATGTCTACTTCCTCCCCATCAATCCTGTGCCATCAATGTTGCTCCTACAACCTTGATAATGTGCATTCATGTTTTCAGAGAGAGAGGGGCCGTGTTGTGCATCTTGTTTCAATCTAAGGAGGAAATAGCAACCTCTGATCCACCTCCAGTCCATGTCGTCGTTGTCCTTCCCCTCCTCCCCAAATGTACACGCAGACTGCAAGGTTGAATACCAGTAGCCCAGTTCATATGTATTGTGTGACCGGAGACCTTGTACAACACGTGAACTTGACTTTCTGTAGCCTGAAAGAATCTGCTATCCAACAGAATAAGTCCTTGGGAAAAGCCAGAAACTTTGCTTTAGCTCTAATCCCTGACACCGTGCAGCATGGTTTAGCTTAGAGCTTTAATGCAAGCTGTATGTACTTTAGAAAAACTCTATTACAAAGGGTATTTCTGAACCAAAGCAAGCAGGAGCCTCTCTCTCCTATTTCCCACTCGGAACTTCTATTCGACTCTAGGGTCAGACACTGCTATGTGAATTTACATATTACACATTACAAAGCCATAAAGCCTCGTTGCTCTGGAATTCTCATGGACATGCTTACCTCTGACTCTAACGTGGGAAAAAAGGACAAGGACACGCAAGGGGGGTTTAGCAAAGTAGTAGGGCAATCAGAAAAAACATCCTAAACCAAAGGTAAGGCAGCGTGGAACAGCAGCACAAAATCTAAGTTTCATTATGCAAACCAATATTCTACCTTACTGTGAGAGGAATGAGGGCATCTGTTCTCTTAAAAAAAACCCCAGAGAAAAAAGAAATGGAAGAAGTAGAGAAAACTAGTTCCATAAAGAAAGACCTTCTCAGTAGGAGGTACCTGAACTGGACTTTCCCTCAGCACCACCGCTTTCAGGGACTCCGCTGAAACGCAAGTGTCACAAAAGCGACCACCAAACCTGCAGGAAAATTGAGAAAACAGAATCAGAAATTCGGTGCCAGCCATTAAGGCAAATATGTTTGAAACTGTTAGAAGGTCAACTGTAGAATCCAGCTCTTCGGATACAAGCGTAACAGTGTGGGCTTGTTTTGACCTGTACTTCATTTTGCCTCTCTGTAGATGCCTCCCCAACAACATGACACAAACTGGAGCAATGTATTGGGCCTCCTGCTTGTTATCAATTCAATGAACTTTTAAAACTTCTATCTGATCCACAGTTATTGTGTCAGTGTTAGCAAACACCTCTGAGCTGGGGAAATAACCTCAGTTTTGTTGGCCTGGCTCCCACTTACCTCAGTAGCAACTTTGACCAAATGCTGCTTGGACAAATGCCAAGTTTCTCTTAATCTTGGTGAGCAGATTTAGATCACATCGTTTCATTTTGCTGTCCAAGGTGAACGAGGGTAACGGCTGAAGAACCAATTTGTGCGTTAAGGGTCAGAACAGCGGCTCCACATTTCTCACCAGGTGCTGGGCTGATCCACCTTGTTCCTGAAGCAAGTAGGCAGAAAGCCACAGACCCCAAATGTGGATCGTTCTTTCAAAAGTGTAACTATAATACACACTGAGAACATGTATTTTCTACCCTATAGGGTCAATAATGTATTTTTTATTCTCTCACCTTTTGATACAGATATTTACAGCCAAGTTATTTCTGACCTGAGCTATGAGTAGCTCAATCCTATCTTTGGTCTCCTTTTGCTGCGTCACCTAGTAAATGTCTGATGGTAACAGTTTCCAACCGAACATGGGGGCAGGGGAACAAAATGAATCATAAAACGATGGGGAAGACAGACATCTCAGCTGGGAAAACACAGGTTTCTCTTTCTTATAAATCCACATTAATTTACTGTATTAATGAGCAGCACACTAGTATGACATAGCCTCTTCTTCACGGCCAACTTCTGGTTCCTGGGAAAAAAAAACTATTGAGAATGCCACAAAAATAATGACAAGGGCAAGAGTAACTGGAATTAAATATTCATTGTTTTGGGTCATTGTGAGTTAGAAACAAATATCAAGTCTAAAACATTATCTGAAATAGCACAGAAAATCGTGCGGCTATCTGAACAAAAATCAGAGGTTATTTCAAGGGTAGGAATTCTGTAGCCCTCACATACAACAGCTATAACAACGTTGCTAGAACTTATTTTTCAAAGACATCACAAAGGTAAAGCTGAGGCCCATGGTATTGTCCAAGAGCTTTTTTTTTTTTTTTTGGGGGGGGGGGGAAGGGAGAGAAAGAAGAACAAAACAGCTGAGATGAAAGGTTACTAATACTCCCACCCTCCCCCAAAAAACCAAAATGAAACAACAAACCCAAGCAAACCCCACCAAAATAAAACCCCAGCCAAGCCCCCCAAAACAGGGAAGAGACTCATACAGATCCAGTTCTGGTAACCCACGTACTGGTAGAATGAACTGATTCACAGAACTCTAGGCATGTCACAGTGATCCACGTATCCACAAACACCCTGTCCAACCATGAGTCATGACAGAGTGAACGAATGAAGGAATAAAGGAGTTAGAGCAACTAGACACGTAGGTGGCTCATACAGATACAAACTGGTTTTGTCAATTATATTTTTTAATCAAGAGAACAGGCAGTACTACCGAATATCATACTGCGGGTGTCACAACAGCAGGTTTTTCAGACAGAATTTAAAGGAGCAAAAACATAACGCAATGCTCCAGAAAGAATTCTACCACACAGGCTAACGGCAGGAGATGCGCCAGTACAGATAGCTCCGTGACAAATGCTATCTGTTTCCACTTCCTGGAAAGCAACACCCAAAACTATGAGCCAAACCTTAAAAACTTCTGTGAAGACAGTGGATCTGTCTTGTGATGAATGGTTTCATTTGGTCTGAAGAGCAGACAACGGAGGTTCTCAACCCAGTGTTGCAGATTAGGTAGAATACCTTGAAAGGCAGGACCGAGGGCTTAGCGGTGGCACAACATCACTTAATAACAGGGAAAGCCAACATAATGGAGAGAAGATGACGTTGTAGCATTTGCAGCAGTCCAGGCTGCAGTATTATTTTAAGTTTCCAGAGGTTGGTTATTTTATGCCAGATATACAACACTGTTGCTGTACAGCTGAGAGATGAAAATGACACAGATTTCTAAGCCCAAAACAATGTTTTCTTTGATGTTTTCTTTCCACATCAGTCACAGAAGATGAAAAACATTATTGTGGATCTATTGCCTACACTGCTGTAAGACAGGAATGAAGCTGAAGCACCACAGACCAGGTCTGGAATCAGCAAGAAGTATGAAATACCACTCCTGTGTCACTCCAAAGTATAACATGCCATACTGCATTGCTTGCAGCATGTAGGCCGATGGGATGAGGTTCAATGTGGCAAAGTGCCGGGTCCTGCACTTTGGTCGCAACAACCCCAGGCAGCGCTACAGGCTGGGGGTGAGGTGGCTGGAAAGCTGTGCGGAGGAAAAGGACCTGGGGCTGTTGGTTGATG
Source organism: Psophia crepitans (assembly GCA_013399095.1). Classification (NCBI taxonomy): domain Eukaryota; kingdom Metazoa; phylum Chordata; class Aves; order Gruiformes; family Psophiidae; genus Psophia; species Psophia crepitans. Next base: position 347,589 of record VWZZ01007369.1, on the reverse strand, counting down.
CTGGCCTGGACATGAGCCGTCAGTGTGCCCAGGTGGCCAAGGGAGCCAAGGGCACCCTGGCCTGTATCAGGAATAGTGTAGCCAGCAGGAGCAGGGAGGTGATTGTCCCCCTGTACTCAGCCCTGGTGAGGCCACACATCGAGTGCTGTGTCCAGTTTTGGGCCCCTCATCACAAGAAAGACATTGAGGCCCTGGAGCGTGTCCAGAGAAGGGCAACGAAACTGGTGAA
>VWZZ01007369.1:217691-347220 GCA_013399095.1 Psophia crepitans | reverse complement strand
CCCACGGAGGTGGTGGAGTCACCGTCCCTGGGGGGGTTTAAGGACAGGTTGGATGTGGCACTTAGGGACATGGTTTAGTGGGGAATAGGTGGTGGGGGGATGGTTGGACTAGATGATCCTGGAGGTCTCTTCCAACCTTAACAATTCTATGATTGTATGACTGTAGCATTCACACACTCCTGTTTCAGGTAGAAAGCCGCCTGTTATCGGTTCAACTTCTATAACAGCAAGACCAGACCCAAGCACCACCAGTGTCTGATCTCAGGCTTCAGCCTAGCTCTTATTCGCGATATTTTCCACAGAAGTGAACCTCAAGATTAGCGATGCCATTGTGAAGCAAATGGGAACATCTCTGGTACCTTACAGATTTTATATGCTGACCTGTTATTTTTGAACACAATTTTCTACGGGCAATTCAAGCGCACGTAGGTAGAAAAACTCCTGTGCCTGAGCGCCCCTCAGTTTCTCCACGCATCAAGAGACATTCACACCCCCAAAGGTTTTTCTGCCCGCGCTGAAACCGGCTGGTGCCTGAGGAAGAGGAGGGCTGAAGCACCGCGAACCGCACGCGCGGGCCAAGCGGGGCGGCCGGGCGCTGTCCGCGGTGCTGAAGGGCGCTCGGTGGGCGCTGTCCGCGGTGCTGAAGGGCGCCAGGCGCGGAGCGGAGGGGTGCGCAGCGGCTACCCCGGACCTCCCCCGTGGCTGGTGGCCTTAGGCCGGTCCCCGGGGGCCGTTCCCCGGGCCAGAAGTTCACTAAGCCGTTTAGGAAGTTCAGGCGGACACCAGCGCTCGTTATGACCGTGCTGAAAGGGAACCCGGCCCCGAGTTCGACAAGAGTAAGCGCAGCCTGCTTAGCTTTCTGCTCAAGAGGAATTCTGATTCCCACAGACGGTTTTCAGGGACAATCAGGGCAGCCAAGAAAACAGTGACATGCAGAAATTGCTGATAAAATTGCAATGAAACGTCTGTTGACATTGATTTTGAGCCTGCGGGCAGAGATGAATGATTGAAACACTAGGCTTGTTAAAGCTAGAATGCTTTTGATTTCTCTTCTCTGTGCTGAACAAGATTTAGCTGGAGGGAAGTTAACAATCAGCTAATTGACATTGAATTAACCATGAAATGCAGTATAACTACTTTTCTTCTGAAGTCCTCTTCAGCAATGCTTTAACAAGGCTCTTAATTATTGATTATTGCTTATAACACACAGTAGATCTCCTTTTATTTGTTTTAAAATCTGGTGTCCTTCAAACGTGTCAGCTTGAGTACCCTCTGCATTTCACCTATCTGCTGATGGAAACCAAACAAATAATCCAAGAAAAACCTGTGTCTTCTTCCTCTGGCAAAGCATCATAGCATAACACATCGGTTTTTCTGCTATCCGGGTCAGGTTAAGAAACAGATATTCCATAAGAATAAGGTGGTTCTTGCTGGGGGTGGGGGGAGCAGTGTGAGAGGCAGCAAAGGCTTTGACCCTGTCTAAGCACCGTTCAGCAATAACACACTGATGTTTCAGTTATCAACACTATTTTCATCACAAACGCAAAAGGCAGCACCGTATTAGCCCCTACGAAGAAAATTAACTTTATCACCACCAAACCCAGTACAGAACAATAATAGCATTTGAAGAACTGTCATGGGCATGAGCAAAAAAGAAGATGCTTGTTTGCTGCACATCTGAGAACCAGGAATGGTACTGACAGCAGTGGGCACAATTATCATCAGTGCAGCTGCATATGCTGCATGTCAACTACAACAAGGTTACTGCTCAGCACACGCTGGGGAGATGGCAAAATCTATGTTGCTAATGGCTGCAGAGAGAGTAGAAGATTGCTCAGAGAATTATGCTGAATGTGTCAGAATAATGACCAGAAAAATATTGGTAAAAATCAAATACAAGAGAAGACAGATTCTTGTGTGTTTAGAAGAGATTACTATTGCAGCAGAGTACATCGCTCCTGAAGGTAACTGCTCTCTCACCTGTGAGATGTTCTTGTTTCCTGACAGCAGCACAAGGACTTGGGGAAACCAGCATCTTCTGAGAGATCTCTACCCTGTAAGCAACTTTAAGATAGTGGTCCTTCTATCTCTGATCCTTTTCTCTTGTTTGTCCAAAAATCCTGCCTTGGCCCTGAGAAATCATCCTAATCAAATTTCATCACTGTAGCAGCATGATCATCACTATTATCAACATCAAAACTTTTTGTAAAATAAAAATTCCAAGAGCTTTGGAGAAGACGGCAAGGCAGGCACATGCTGTCTGTAAAGAGGGGATTGCACGCCAGCAGGTCTGAGCCAGGTGGGGCGTTTGGGATAAATCTGTGACACTAAGCACAGGAACGTGTAGTGTGCACAGAATAGTAGGTGAAAAGCTTATGGGAATTTCTCTCCCAATTCACTACAAATGGGGCAAAGAAAAGCGTTCCAGTGGCTCACAGCACGCCTAGCAGATTACACTGCCTTTAACCCTCCAACGGGCAGTCTATGGCACTGTGTTCCTTTTCTGTTCTCCAGTGCTGCAGCACTTTCCTTCTACCCTCACCAACAGCCAGGAAACCAGTTTTAGGGGCTTTTTTTTTTTTTTTTTTTTAAAATACCTAAGTTGCAGAGCACAATTTATCAAGCAAGCAACACTGCCTAGAGGGAGCGGAGTGCTGAAAAAGGGAGAGATACAGTATCACTTAAAGCTTTGAGTTCACACAAAGCATTCCCATTCAGCAGGTGTAGACATCAAAATAAATAGCCCTCTGGCAATCTTCCAGATGGCCTAAATCTCCAGGCATATTCAGCCTGATTACCTTAGATTTTTTTCAGGCTTGCTGTCTCTGCATTTACTTGTTCTTTGTCCCTTGCCAGCTTCAGAGAAACAGCTGTGTCTGGCCTAGGGTGTGAACATCTGGTTTTGTCATATCCAGCTGTGAATCTTCTGCAACACAACTCCATTAGATACTAGTACAGACAAGTGCAAAATAATGTACATTGGAAGAAACAGCTTTAACCTACTCATTCACAGGAAAGGGGTTCTAAATAAGTTGTGGCTTCTCAGAAACATGTCCACATATAAATGAATAAAACAGTGAGAGTATCAGGCAGGTCCCTCTAAACTTCAAGACCAGAAACAGTTCTCCACTGAAAGAGCAGGGTGACTATTATATTCCCTCGTCAAATGTCCATTTTAATCTTTAATCTGCTTCAGTCCATATTGCTGGATGTCTTCTGGGTGTACATCCTAAGTTGCAGTAATTGCTATCAGTAATAACCAGTGGCACGCTGCCTTCCTGAATCCTGAGACCAGATTCAGGCACTTTAATACAAAAGCAAGTCTCTAGGAAGCATGCGAACGGCAAGGAGAGCAGGAGGATCAAGTTCACCTCCCACAGGCACCAGCAAGCCTGGAGAAGTCAGGCGGGCTGGGCAGGTGAGAAGTACTACAACTGCCTGTGCTAAGTGGCTGCCGCTGCTGCCTGAACCATGAGGGACAGCCCCAGGCCCTGTTCTGGAAGTGTGCTGCAGAAAGAGTGAGAGGGGGATTTCACACATGTAGGTGCTAGTGGCATTACATGTGCTGGCTGGAATCATCAGGCTGGGCCAGGCTGTGCTCAGCTTTTCCCCAGCGAGGCCAGGCAGGAATTTGGAAGGAAGAGGAGGAAAGAAGAGACAAAGAATATTAACACTTTCCTGCATGCCTTTGGCTCCAGGAAGCATCAGCCAGTTTTCTAATACTCTCCACGAGCTCATGGGTGTACTTTGTGGCACACACAGCCCACGTTCTGCCACAGGAGAACGTATAAAATCTCCCCATGACAATACAAAGCTGGAGCAGTCAGGACTACCTCAAGATTAGGCAGCAAGCTCTCAGAAATAAAAGGGAAGAAACAAATGTTTATCAAAGCAGCACTGTAAGGAAGACAGAACGGGACTGTATCGTGCCTCACATACCAATACAACGGCTATCCGCACAGTAGGACAAAGCCTCCATCAACCTACGCAACTTCATCACAGGAGCTTAATTTTATGCTACACCTCCATTTTAGCTACTGATTCTGGCACAAGTACCCCAGTCTGTCCCTGCCCAGGGCATACCTGTGGTATTGGTATAACTTGTGTGGCATATTCTCTGAAAGCCAAATCACTGTGAGCTATACTATTACCTCCTCCACTCTCTTTTCAGATGAGCACACAGTATCATGTACATTATGGTGATGTTCAGCCTCAGCGTTCCCATGCAAGCTGTACATTTGCAGTATGCTCAGACAGAGCTGGAGGCAGTGCTGCTCTTGCCCTGTCCTTCCAGCTGTAGCACTATTTCTCTCCTGGGGAAAAATTACAGGTTCTTCTCAAAGAGGATTAGTTCTTGTCTCCCATACTTGGCTAGTCATCCAGGCTGCTGGTCTCATGGGGAAAGCGTTCCTAATACACCACTCCTCAATGTTAGGTTTGGCTAGTGGAGCTATGGGTTCCACAGATTCCTTCATCCACCATTCTCTGATTCTGGATGCATTTACCTGTCAAGACCAGGGAGTATAATTAGAGGGAACAGGTCCCAGGATGCCTCTCCCACTTCTGGCAGCTGACAGAAGGTGTGAGCTCAGCACTGCTGAATTCCACACCTCAGTCACACCCTTTGGAAACTCTGCAGTACATCCATCATACCAATAGATCACAGTGCCAACCATGGTGACCACCTCCAATACTGGGTCATGAAGCTGAAAAAACCCAGCAGTTCTATTTTATTATCCTTGAAGAAGAGTCTCCCTCACTGCAGTGGAACTTACATTATTCCCTGCCTTATTGGGCCACTTACGCTTTGTGCGTTAGCGTTCCCCTTCTTATTCTGCGACCTGTTTTCTTTTGGATGAATGGGAATTAAAACAGGCTTGAACAGCTGAAGGCTTTCCTACTCTTAATTTGTTGGCTGGCTCTTTTTGTTTCCGAGAAGCGCTCAGACCATACTGAAATGGTCTCCTTCACTAACCAGTCTCGATGGCCCAACAGGTTCCCATTATACTGGTTAATCTCAGTACTAATACTAGAAGAGTTATGTACAATATAGAAAAAAAATACTACAGATGGATCTGAGAGCAATATATATTTCAGTAGGTTACGATGTCATGAGTTGCTTTTGCTTTCATAGATTTTCTGCCAATTGGGAATTTTCCCTCAAGGAAGTTCCAAAAACCTTCACAGCCTCTAGGAAACTATTTGTCTGGTGCAGTTAACATAGGAGCTCTTAAAATTTTGTCAAACACATCAAACCAAATGGCCCCCAGGCAGAGATCTTGCACAGCAAGTTTCAACCCACACAAACTTCTAGTGCTAGCTTGTGAACCCCTGGAAGCACAGGCTTGAAAAGGACACTGTGTAGAGAGGGGGACCTCCTAAGGCTTTGATCCCCCATTAAAAAATTAACATGAGAAGTTTCCTTAATTTCACCAGATCTGGTGCACTGGTTGTATGGTACCTGTTTATTCATTTGTTTCTATTTAACTGTAAGTCTTTGGGGCTAAGACTGGCAGTCCAGGCTATAAAGCCCCTTATAAAATAGGGATCCAGGCCGGGCTGGAAGCTGCTTTAATAAAGTTAATCATCATAACCAGCCTCAAGGCCTAGCTGTTTGTCCTTTTCTCCCCCTATACTTTACACAGTGGTAAGCAATCTCTCTACATGCATGTTTTCAGGACTCTACCTCATGGCACGACAATCATATACCCTCTTCTCCACAGCCTCGTGTAGGAAGGTCTGAACAGAGAATGCGCAATGCCAGCGGAAAGAAGGCTGACTTCCAAAGGATGCTGCTGCACAATGGTTTCCTGCACACCTCGTCTCGGTACCAGGCCACAGCAATACACATCAGAATATCGTGATAAAACCTGATCAAAAGAATTTCTGCAGATGCTACATAATCCAAGATGAACGTTCAGTTTTTTAATTATCCCCAAAACCAGATGTACGTGATGAATTACTCCAGACACAAGTGTATCTTTATGTAGAACGGTGCCCTGCACATTTGCAGCTCTGTTTGTCTTACTTCTAATACAGACCTCAGGTAACTTGAAGGACAAGGATCATGCAGGGATGCAGAGCACCACATCACAGTCTTTCCAATGTTCACATTTGTCTTTCCTTACTCTACCTAATAAAGTTCAAATGACAAAAGGTGACATACTGTATGTGTTTTATCTCATTATTAATTAAGCATATTTAGCTCCTAAATCAGATGTGACTTGCACCACAACATCAGTAATTAAATTAAATATTGATGTGTGATGGTTGTGTGCCGAGGCTGCATGGGTAAGTGGAATTGCCATATCTAATTAACATCTTGCAGGAGTAGCCCCATTAGGTTTGTTAGTTAAATCTCAAACGGTAATACTAACAAAAGTGTAACTACCACCTAACAACCCTAATTAATAGGAGCCTCATCAGGTTTGATGAGTACCTTCATCCCTGTTTTGGGGGCTGTTGACTCGACTTTTGTTGTATTATTGTGAGGCTGTGAACTATTTAGAACGGGTAACTCTACTGTGCTCTACCTTCCAGTCTCAGCGTGGCGAGGCTGCTTATTTGGTCTTTTGAAGAAGTGTACAGCAGCATCGTGAGGTTAAAGATCAGAAAACCACCCGAGATGACCTTCGCTGCCATTATTTAAGCAAGGGCTCAGACTTCCCTCTTCTCACGAGTAGTACACTGCATGTGTATGAGACTGTGTCTGTCTGGAGAGCCCACTCACCCTCTCTCAAACGTGCAAGGTTGGCTGGTGCCCTAGGATTTGAAGTGTTACCTTCTGCCTTACCATATACAGCAATTTCTCCTTGGAGAAGGCTACAAGGATTTTAATTTCTTTTTTAAATGCTCATTAAATTCCAGTGTCTTACAAGCGGTTCAGTGACGCTTTTGCAATTCTGATTACCGTTCTACTGTATGCTGAACTGAGAATACAAAATTAACTTCACTTGGGACCAGATTCCAGCCAGGATTTCAGGATGAACTACAACTATATCACTCCTTGAAAAACATAATTCCAATAGTATTTGTTATATAGTCTGGGCATGTTATGTCATTTGAAGTGATTAATGCTCGTGTTCATGTAACTGCTACGGATGCTATTGTCAGTAGTGACTGAGCAAAAAAATAATAATTAAAGAAAATCAAGTGCATTATGAAACTGTTCCCCAATTTGTGCTACAGAAACTGTCTCAAAGGTAACCATCCGTCCCAAGAGTCAGAGAAAATAATTCTCCACTGACAAGACTCCTTCTGCTACTCTTAAAGGTAAATGACAATACAGGGCACTGTGTCTGACCAACTGTCTCAGGGCTGCTGCAATTCCACCTTGAGGTTCTGGCAATAAGAAGAGAGTCAAACACCTATTTTCTTCCCTTCTTTCTGATTATAGCTGATCTTGGCTGGGTTAAAGATGTTTATTGTTCTCTGTAAAGATATGGTACAAGTGATATTTCTTATTCCATTACCACCATGTCTTCCTGCCCTCCTTCCTGCTGTTTCTCCCACAAGGATCTGCCTCTCCTATTTTATGTACTTTCCCACTTGTGCACAGAGTAAGTTACAACTTTGATTTCAAAATGCTGTAACAATCTGATTAGGAAACAACTAAACATTTTGACTTAAACATGCCGATCCAACAGCACTGAACTAAGCTGAGTAACAGTCAAAACAGATTGTTTGCTAAGTGGAAAAGCAAAACTAAACAAACATACACCTGTAGGCAGACAGACGGGTCATTTAAAAATTAACAAATATCATTGGTAATAGCTCAAGACAAATGCTGACTGATTCTTTGTATCTTCACATAATTTCTAGGATCAGCTGGTTAAGCAACACTAGAGCTGACCATCTGGCTGTGTAAATAACCAGTTAAAACATCTGTGTCATCTAGGAGTCCAGGTTCAGCTGAGTCCTATGTCCCTGTCCTGTTTTCAGCTCGGATAGAGGTAATTTGCTTACTAGTAGCTGGTATAGTGCTGTGGTTTGGATTTAGGATGACAATAAAGCTGATAACACACTGATGCTTTGGTTGTTGCTAAGTAATGTTTATACTAAGTCAAGGACTTGTCAGCTTCCTGTGCTTTGCCAGTGAGGAGGTGGACAAGAAGCTGGGAGGGAACACAGCCAGGACAGCTGACCCAAACTGGCCAAAGGGATATCCCACACCCTATGATGTCATGCTCAGTGTATAAATGGGAGGAGGTGGCCAGGAGGGTGCTGCACACCGGAACTAGCTGAGCATGAGTTAGTGGGTGGTGAGCAACTGTGCTGGGCCTCACTTGTTTCATATATTTTTATCATTTTTTTTTTCATCTTCCTTTTCTGTCCTGTTAAACAGTCTTTATCTCAACCCATGAAATTAACTCTTTTTTCCCCCAACTCTTCTCCTCATCCCTTTGGTGCCTGGGGGGGGGACAGGGTGGGTGGACTGAGTGGTTGCATGGTGCTTAATTGCTGGCTGGGGTTAAACCACAACAGTCCCCAGTGGATGGGGTTTTACAATGTATGGCTCTTCCAAATACACCCTAAACCTACCACTGCAGCCACACAAACCCTTCCACCAGTTCATCCTCCCACCTCCCCCCACCAACCCGTATACATTAGGAGAAAGGTGCCATCACCTTTATAAGCTGGTTTTCTCTCACAGGTACCACCTGCCAGCATGACTCAGCAGTAATTAGTTAATCAAGGTCAGGCTGCTTCAGCCCTTAAAAATAGCATGATTGCATAGAAAAGGCTTTTTGGTCCTTCCTAGAGTCTAGTTAGCAAGACGACTCTGAAGGGAAATAGAAAATGCCAGACTTCGTTTTGGCAGATACTGCTCTACATGTAGCACAGCATCTAGCCAGGGGGGAGAGACTTCTTTTGGTCAGACACAAACGCTACCTGTGCTTGTTTAGCAGGTATAAGCAAGCTTAGAAGTTCTCACCATGCAGATACTAAATGCAAATGTTAACTGTGACAAGTGCAAACATATTGCTCATGTTTCAGTGAAGTAGCAGAACAAGCTCTCATAGTTTTTTCTACAAGGCAGAACCATACCTGGTTGTGGGATGAATCTCCCCAAGCATTTTGGGATACAATGGGGGCAGCTCTTTTTCTACCCACACTAAGGGCCAAATGAATTATCCCTTGTGCTAACCAACTAGGCGGCCTGTCAGATTTACAGATATTCCACACAACGTCTCAAATTAATTTTTTAGAAGCATGTGCAGTCGCTAAGTATTTAGCAAACTTTACCATCCTTTAAGTGTCTGTCTACATTGCTTGAGGAACTCAACTCTATCATTTCATATTTAGCATCTTTTTCTTCTTTTCTACTGAGTGGGCGTACTCTTGATTGAATGGTCAGTATTAATACATTACAACATTTGAAATCTACCAATGGGTTTGTAGCTAGTTCTCCTTGGAAGATGTAATTTTCCTTATTAAGACCCAAATTACAAAACATATCGATAAAGGTGCATCCATTTGAAATACTGTGATACAAGCTCAATCCTAAGAGACATTAAACAATCTTCACTACACATGTATGAAATCATATTGTTTTTCACAGTTTCTCTCTCTCATCTTTCACCTTTTATATTTTTATTACGAACATTTTATTATGAAGATATTTTTATTCTGAAGATGCTATAGTATCTATAATTATATCATATATAGATATATCTATATATAAAGATATATTCTGTTACTGTGTTGTGTGTTGATGCTGTTACCCTACTCATCCAAATCCAAGCCACAGTCCTAAGTCAACCCAACTAAGTTTTCTCCCTAAACAGACCACTGTTTCCCACTGAGAAAAGCTTCCTGCAGAGGACTCGTTTGAGTCCTTATGATTGATTTTGGCGAGGTGAGGCTGCCAGCAGACACCCATCTCTTTGGGCCTGCTATAGGACTACACTATCCTTTCTCATGCTTGGTTTCTTATGCCCATGGCCGGATGCTCACGCTAACAGCATCGCACATTGAAAGCTCCCACACAGGCACACACTCGGATGGCTGTTCTGCCCATTGCAGGGATATCTGATGGGGAATACAGATTTTCTGTAACACCCACTGGTCACAGTTGATGGTTTTACTCTTAGGGCACAAAAACAACCTAAAAAGACGACATGCTGAAGAACAAGCCTTGTCCACAAAGCAAGGGAGTTCATGGCAGACAAGCATAGGAACAGCAGAGACAAGAGAAATGACTTCTGGTAAAATGACTCACATTTCAGATAAGTTGGGGACCCCCGTCAGGGTCAGCCAGCCTGCTCCCTAAAGACATCAGCACCAGCGTTTGCCAGCGCTCGCCAGGCGCTCTTTTGGCTCGCGTTGTTTCCATGCCCACTCGCTCGCTCCAGCAGCGCTGAGCTCCCCTTTCCCTCTCCAAGCCATACGGACTTTGATGGCAGTGGAACTATCCAGATTTCATGCTTTTAAATAGCACATGCTGTATTCAATGAATTTCAAAGACACGCTAAACCCAAATTACTGCTATCCATGGATCTTGAGAAGCTTTTATAAATGGCTGCATTACAGTGTAGTACAAAGCAGTGATTTCCATAATGCTTGTCTAATGTATAGAGCATTTTACATAGAACAGGCCCTGTTTCATCTTGAAATGCTTTTTAATTAATTCAATTCATTAATACTGCTTGTCATGGCTAAACTCTTGAGACTTAACAAAAACTTTACTTCAGCAGTTGTCAACACATTTCATTAAAACATATGTTTTTGAATGCTTTCTGATAACATCACTATTCTTCATATGCAGAGTGCAGTACTTAAATGTATTAAACAGAGAAGAAGAGGGCTAGTGAAAACCTTTACTCTATATTGGCAACGCTGCGTTTAGAGATGAGAAATGGGTGGGCCAGCCTGGGTGTCACTCTTTCCATGACCTCTAAATCAACCAAAGTGAAACCTTTCCCACAGTTTACATAGGGACATCCTGTTCTCCCAGTGCCTTTCCAAGAGGTCCTCGCTTCCGTCACATTCACGTAAAGAAGGCAGAGACAGACCCTTTTGGTTTGACAGATGACTATGTTGGACAAAAGGTGGGATGAATTCTGTATCTTTTTCTGGCAAGGCAAAACCCTGAAGATTGCTCATTGTTGAGATCAGATCACTAAGGAACCTCAAACTAAACAAAATCTGGAGATCCGTGCAAGACAAGCAAGTGGAAGGGGGGGCTGACCTTGAAGCCCCAATTTACCAGTTGTCTCCTGTTTTTTGCAGGATGGGTATAACCAACACTGAGAAAGCATCCCTCAAGAACTCGTCGCCTGTACTACTGTGCCTCTAGCTCAGAAAACACCATGGCCCTGTGGACACCTCTCAGGTGCACTGCTGCAGCTTTTTGTGTCACCTTCCCACTACAGGGTTTGCATTTCCACTGACTCTTGCTGTAATGGCAGTCGTAGCTCTAAAGCTCTGCTCCTTGCCTTCAGGGTTAAACCTTACCTTCTCTGTAAGCCGCACCCCAAACTCTGAAGCTCTAGCGATGACATACCAGCTGATATGAAACAGCCTCTCAGAGGCCAAGTGCAAGGTCCTGCACCTGGGTTAGAACAATCCCCAGTATCAATACTGGGGCACGAATGGATTCACAGCAGCCCTGTGGAGGAGGACTTGGGGATACTGGTAGATGAAAAATTGGAGATGGCCACCCAATTTTATCCTGGACTACATCAAAAGAAGCATGACCAGCAGGTCGCGGGAGGGGATTCTGCCCTTCTGCTGGAGTTCTGCATCCAGCTCTGGGGCCCCCAGTACAAGAAGGACATGAACCTGTTGGGCTGAGTCCAGAGGAGGCCACAAAGATGATCCGAGGGCTGGAGCACCTCTGCTACAGGGATGGGCTGAGATGGTTGGGGTCATTCAGCCTGGATAAGAGAAAGCTCCAGGGAGACTTTATTGCAGACTTTCTATATATAAAGGGGGCTTACAAGAAAGCTAGAGAGAAACTTTTCACCACGGCAAAGAGTGACAGGACAAGGGGCAATGGTTTTAAACTGAAAGAGGTTAAGTTGAGATTGGACATAGGGAGGAAATTTTTTTTTACAATGAGGGTGGAGAGACACTGAACAGGTTGCCCAGAGGAGGTGCGGATGTCCCATCCCTGGAAGTGTTCAAGGTAAGGTTGGATGGGATTTTGAGCAACCTGATCTGGTGAAAGACGTTCCTGCCCATGGCAGCAGAGTTTGACTAGATGATCTTCAAAGGTCACTTCCAGCCCAAACCACTCTATGATTTTATGAACATCCAAAGAATACAAGAACATTAGTATTATGGAGCAAATTTGTGAATCTGTGTAAATCATTAAGAAAGGCTCTTTAATTTCCATAGATGAGTTCTATCTGGGCTTCTCTGATCTGTAGTAATCTGTAATTACAGATTGCATCTGGACTGACCCAGGGATGTGTTCATCACTAGGAGAAGTGTTCTCTTCACAACCTAGAAGGCAGCTCATCTTTTTCAAGCCCTCCTTCCACCTCAAAATATATCTTCCTTTCCTTTTATCACCTCAGATACACGCACAGCCGGTACAGCGGCATTGGGAGGAAAGTGCTGTTTTCCCCAGTGCAGCCAAACTCTTAGGCTTGCAACAAATAACAAAAGCAGATTGTCCAAGACAGGGTGACAGCCATATATTCAAGAGTTCAGAACATTAGACCTTTAAATTGCATACCTAGATAGAATGATGCCTTACGCTCTACATATCATTAACCAGAGCACGGTACTGACCCATGGATCCAGGAATGCTCTACTCTACATGTCGAATTGTGGAACAGGATCCTGTTGAACATTTATACATCCTAGAATATAAACAATACCTCCTTCAAACAGATCAAACTGGCGGGGGAGAAAAAGCAAACCTGCCCTACACCTCCTTCCCCGTGCTCCAAGACTGGGTCTGCTCTATGTGGTAACCTACTGGACAAGGAACAAGAGAGGAAAACCAGCCTCCTCTAATGCACACATCCAGAGGAAACACATTTGTTTTAAACGATAGGGAAAAAAATATTTGTCTGGATACTAGTGATTTTTGGTTTTTAAAGGCAAAATTCTGTCCCAGGAGAGATTTGTTAAATGGCTGAATAATGTAAAATATTGAAAACACTTTCTGTAACATTTCCACTGATTATTTAGTGTGTCCTGCCTATATCACAGGCCATGTTGTCAATCTGTATTTTAAGCCACCTTTCTGTCTTGCTGGCTATGGTCTCTAATGTTTTTTAATGTCGTCTCTTGTGTGTGTTTTGTGTAGTGGAATACTTTACAAATCAAAATGTTATTGGGGAATAAGCCCATGATCTCCTGTGTAACATTTCCTGGCTCTACTGCACACACATCTATTGTTCAAGATTGAATTGGTCCCAAGAAGCATCAGAGCATGTGAAAGCCGCTATGAATTTTGCAAAGTGGCTTCAGGGCAGTAAAGCATGTCAGAAGAATAAGGTGCAAAATCTGAAAGTCCAAATTTAGGAATCTCAGTCAATATTAAAGACCAAAAAAAAATATAAGTCAATGCCCTTGGTTATAGCTTTGTCTTGTGACACTCCTAATATAGTTGAAAGGAGCATGCATAGCCAGGACGCAAATAAATCTAATTATTAAATAGGTTTATGTGAAATTGAACTGTTAGCCTTTGGTTAATACTACATGTGATTCACAAGATTGATTTCATTAACCTTATTTTTTTTTTCCTCCTCATAGTTCTTTTATTCCTTTTACTCAGTGTTTTTTACCTCTCTTACAGTGTGCCTTCTATTTAGTCCTCAGGAAATTAGGGTCTTTTGGGAAGTCTGATTCATTTCTACTCGAGCTAGCTCAGTTGAAATCACTCATATTCAACTCTGTGCAGCATTTTTTCATATGGATACCAAAACAAAACTGCCAAGAAACGGTACATTCCACTGAAAGAAGGAGACTGAGAACATGCCTTTATCACAACTAATCTACAAGATTTGCCTCGGAAATTGTGATGGAGCTTCCAATAAATTCCCACATAGCTGCTTCCCAAGAGACTTTTCTAGTCATTAGGGTCCTCTGGCCAACCGGTGTTTGGCAAATCCGCAAAGGGCACACGCTGCTCTTCCCTACGGTAACCACCTTTGTTACAAACGGGATTCAATTCACCCTGTCGGAAGCAGTAGTATCCCTTTCTACATGCGGCTGCTTTTTTTCTTGTTTTCTTTTTCCAAAGATGCAGTGTACTATGAGAGTAAATTGAAGGTTTGATTAAGGTGAATTAAATATATAATTATCATAATAATTATATACTAAAAAGCCTATAGAGAAAACATTATATGTCAGTATATTTGTTTGCTGAAACCATTCTGTGAGAGAAAAATCACCTGTCATCCCAATTTACTGAAGAACTGTGCAAGATGGTAACATACAGAAACAAAAATAACCAAAAATTCTTTATTTAAAATTCCCTGAAATGAACTGAAGTTTCCATGTTTACTGAGAGACAGAATTCCTCAAGGACATGGTTCAGAGAATTACCCTGATAAAATAGATATGAATTATAGAGAGAAGCAATGTGCAGGGAAAAAAAGAATATTTTATGTGTAACTAAGCACAAGAAATGGTAAAAAATAAAAACCAGTAACAAGAAACTATTTCCAAATTTGTTATGTATGCATACAACATATAGCCTAATGCAAAGTTATATGTTGCACTTATTTAATATCTTTCTTCAAAGGTTTTGCTAATATATCAACGACTGAACATCTAAAAGGGAAAAAATATTTCTCTTTATAGTTTTAGATAATTGTCCCTGAAAAAAACCCAAACCTTTAATTACAACTCAGATGAAGAAAGCTTGATTTGTGTGCTGTGCCCAAATGCTGAGGAGTCGGATGTAAAATATTTGTAATATTTAGGGAACCCTGAGTTTTACATAAAAGTAAACAGCATTGCCTGAAGGCACAATTTCCAGCAACACAATAAAATGTGCAGTGAATTTATGGCGGCCATCCATTAGCTCTTACCAAGGCAACGTCGCCCATATCTGTCGTCCATCATTATAATAGAGGGTTAATGCACCGAATTTACATAAAAAAGTCATATTGTCTGCATGAATTATTTACACTCTCAGCTGTTTTTACAGCTTGGTTTCAAGCTGGATTCTGGGAGAGATTCTGCCAGTAAATTACTCTGTGGAGACCTGACTGTATAACTACAAACAGAGCTTGCAATGAAAAGAAAAGAAAATGGGAATGCACAAGGCAGTAGCTGGAATGGGAGTCCAAGCTGTGGGCTTTTCTTTCACCTCCACGGAGGAAGAGGTAGGGCAGGCACGTGTCAGGAACGCTCACCCCAGAAGTTCTGTACAGGCAGCTGTGTTAGCACCTTTTTTTTTTGCAGCTGCACACATCAAGGCAATTCTGTTGTAAATATACTCAACTCCTGGTCACAGATCTGCGTACCTGGTCTCCGTACGCTGATACGCTGCTCAAAACCCCAAACCTCTCAATCTATTTACTGTGCACCAACACCACGCACTCCATTTGCTGACTTCATTTGAACGCAGTCTTCCCCTGCTTTTCCTTTACATTAACATGTACGATTAAAAAACACCAGAAAAAAAAAAAGCCAACATTTTCTCTGGCACAGACTAAGCACATTGTGTCCTCCTTCAGGAAGCCAAAGTGTCTGTCAAAACACACAGCAGAACAGACAGTTGGGCCTAACAATTTCAAACCCGTTAGTTTTTCCAGGTATGGTGAAAACTGGGGTCCATGACACAAGCCCTAGATCCACGCACAAGCCTACGAGTGATGATATCGAAGTGAAAACTTTGGTATTTGAAAAGAGGTTCTTCTCAGTTCAACCAGATCTTAGCAGATACGCACAACTCTAGGGAAAGGCAAAAGATAAAACAAAACCTAAACCCCCAGAAGCTCTTTGAAAGCTTGGGAAGCACGTCCCTTGCAGAAGAGTCTGCTCACAGACACGCAGTTTCCGATAATAACTACACCTCGCTAAGCATACATATTTTGAAGTACCCTAAAGGTTCCATTGTTTCTAAATTAAAGCGCTGGTTTCCTTTTTAAAACACAAAATACAGCACCCCCTTTCTCCTGGCAGGTCTGTGCCTCTTCCCCACTGTGGTCAGAAGGCTCCCCTCCAGCTCACCCCCCACGCTGAGGGAGAGCCAGGGCTTCATGGTTCCACCAGTTGCTCCTCAAGGGCAAGCACTGCTCATGGATTTGAGGATTTTGACAGCAGCCTGCACTGGGAAGGCAGAGGAGAACAATTCACTGGAGAAGCCAATTCAGTGGAGAAGAATGGGCCGAGAAGCCTGAGGAAGGTATGAGGTCTGTCTGAGGACCCATTTTCGTCGTGCAAAGCAACTAGTACAGAACGTTAAAGGATGGTAACACAGAAAGGTTTCTGTGACCACCCAGTTCAGATCTGTTTCTAAGGGACCAATTCCTGGAGAACATCCCTATCTCTGGGGCCTTCTGCTGCTTGCTCATGCTTTTTACGGCAAAAGCTTTTTTCCTTTCCATCCTAGTCACCTCATTCTAGCTTTGCGCTGCAGCTTCCTGCCAGGTAACTCTGGACCTTGGGTCCTCTTCTCTTTCCTTTATTCTGTCTACGTGCTGCTGGAGCAAAACCACTGCCACAACATCCTTCAAAGAATGTTCCACACACAGAAGGCAGAACTTACTGAACTTCGTATCAAAGCCAACAAGGCCAGCATAGGATTGACTCCAATTGCTGAGCCGAAAGGGGAACAGCAGAACTTTCTGCATTCCCTAGGTGGGTGACGCATCTCTCCGGGGTGTATGATGTCTCACAGAGCCAACGGCTTCACAGTTCTTAGCAGGCCTTTGCTGTCCACAATCTCCAAAGAGCAACAAGATAGTCTTCGCCTACCCTCGTTTGTTGATGTTTGCCTTTCCTTTCCGATTTGTTCCTACGTATCAGTCCCTTCTGCCTTTGTATCACGTAATTAACTTGACAACAGCTCTCTGATAACAGTGTACCTGAGACTCAGGTGTGCACCCCTGAACGCAGCAGGCCACCTACTTGGAAAACAAAGGGAACTCATGTTTTTAAGATTTTTTTTTTTTTCCTCTTTTACAAAAGGGAGTGGACATGGACAGATAAAAAAATAAGGAACAGCTGTGCTGCTTCAGGGTATATTTTTGCCAAGCCAAGAGACCCCAGATTCTGCTTGTGATGAAACGCAGTCACAGAAAGCAGAGGGGCTGCCCAGGACACCAGAACACTCAGCACTGTCTTGCTACTGGAATGATTTAAGAGACCTGCCTGTTATATTCACAGAATGACAGTGGAAATTGTCTTGGATAAGCAATGATCATCCAGCAAGGTCTGGACCACGGTTATTTGATGGCAGCCAGTGAATGTCAGCTAAAACTATTAAAGCTACAGTATCAGGGTGGGTTTATTGTTATGAAACCCACTTTCTACTTGAAAAAACAGAATTTCAGATGTTATTTTGGGATTTTTTGAGCTAGCTTGTTTGCAACTCATTCTGTGGGTTACCCAATCCAGGTCTACTACAAATTTCCACAAGTTTTACCTGGTTTCTTGCTCTGCTATTCCATAATAATCAAGTGCTATAGCTATCATGGCATATTAACTCCAGTTCTCCTGTTCCTCTACAGCGTATCACTCATTTGGTATGAGCCTGACTTCAGATCCTACTGTTCCAGGTCAGAAATCAATCTCCAAACTCAAGCAAGGTAGAGCCCCTGACCCTGTTCGGTGAAACCACTGCACGCTCCCAAGTCCCAGCTGATGTCCCCACAGAAGCATCCCTCCTGTACTGTCACGCCAACCCCATTGCTCCAGTACCCATTTTCTCCCTGAAGGATGTTCAGAGGCAGGCTCTGTGGCCCAGCCACGCTGTGAGAAAGCCCTGTAAAACAGCACGTGGCACCACCAAATTATGAATAGACTGGACCAGTATTGGTAATTCTTCCTCCTGATGTTTACACCCTTTAAATATTTGCAGACTTATCATGCACCATCCTCAGCTGCAGGTGAGTCAGGCTATACATATTTATCTCACTTAATCTTCCCTCGTAAATCAATCTCTCCAGTCAATCTCCCCACTTCCTAATTATTTTTGTTGCTCTTCTCTGAACTCCCTCCAATATGTCAATCAATATCTTCCTGGTAATGAAGTACTCTGTAAGGAGCACAGTGTTCTAGAGGCAGCTGCTCTGATGCTGTACACAGTGCAACAATGCAACCAATATGGATTTTTAGTCTTCGCGGGAAGGATGATCTAATGGTACGACACCAGGCTCAGGTTTTGGAGACCTGGGCTCATGTTCCTGCTCCAGGAGACTGTGCGACCTTGGTGGAGTCACTTAGTCTGCTCTTAAGCATCTATAAACACTGTGTTGTTTGGTATACACAAACAGTGAAACATGATGGTATGTGTGGCAGGACAGGGATCTGGCTATGCAGACATGAAACGCCAACGCTCAGTCAAACAGCAGGTTTCTAGTGTTGTTAATTCGCTATCGATACAGAAGTACATCCAACTGTTCCTTGGTACAGTGCTGTTAAACACCACCAGACAGCAGTGTACTGGCCATGCGGCTTGCTAGTTATTGTACCTGTGACTTCTGACATTTGCTAGATTCTGGCCACATCCTTTTGTTTTACCTTTAGCTACTTTTATTTATCACATACTCATTCAAACACCAGGACGGGCTGCAGCTGCATCTTCCAAAAAACACCCCAAAACCAACCAACCCAAACCCCCAGTCATTTGAAATCCCAGAACTTCTGTTGATTTTGTTCACAGGGTACAGAAGGATGCAAAATGCTACATCTTATTACAGCTCTCAGGACATCGCTGTACCCCCACAGCAGGTCCACAGCAGGCTCTGGGGGTTAATCTGCTGCCTCAAGGCACCACATAAGCAACATCGTACAAGAGTGTGCAACCACCGTATGCAGCAGGCCCTCATTTCCCATGTCTTGCACCTCGCACAGTGGACTTCCACAGAACGAGCATTTCTACCTGGCTTGATCACTTGGGTTTTAGAGCAGTATAAAAGCAGAACTAGATTCTTAGAAATGGTTCACCCTGTTACTTATCCATAAACTGTACAAACATTGTGCACCATGTAGTATATACAGAGATGTGCAATTAATGCATGATTAAAACTTCTCTAACTCAACTATTGTGAGTTTTTATTTTAAGAATCTCATGTTCTTTTCCTTTCTGTTTTAGAGGAGAAGGTTGGGAGTACCAAAATAACTGAAGAAAGCAGAGAAGTCTGAGGATTGCAGTTATTATTCATCAGGCTCCCAGAAATGCATTATAATGTACTATAGGCTGTAAGACTAAAAATTATTCCCCACTGAAATGGTATTCACACAGCTTCTGCTGTACTGAGGCGTACATCGTAATATAATCATAATAACTAAAGTAAGTTTCCCTTGGGGATTATACCTCTGTGTGATTTAATCCTTAAATTTGTTTTGCTTTCATCCCCAGGAGAAGAGAGATTTCAGTTATAAAGTATTCTTCCTAGAAACATCAGACACTGCACATGCATTCATAATCTGCACTTACATTTACAAAGCCCAGGCCAGGGGGTAAGCAGAAGTGGAAGTATAAGTGTTACCATTTTCCTTCAAGAAACATGGTTTATTTTTTCAAAAAAAAAAAAAAGAGAGGGGCATAGCAGAGGGATGAGTCCTGCTCACGCCGGGAAGTTCCCCATGTAACTCTCCCCTCGTGCAACAGAGGCAGTGATTTGCTTTCAAGGGAGGGCTGTCACTCAGAATGCCTGAGAAGTAAAGATCAGGGAGAAAGGTTTTGCACGATAACAAATAAAGCATGGAATGAAATGGAAACTTAGCGTAAAGAAACCTCCAAGAGTTTCTGGGTAATTCTGGGTCTTAATTTGTGTTTTAAAAGACAGCGTAGGCCCTTCAGAGGGCAGGTGACAGTGACTTTCAATACGACACGGATATCTGAGGTCCAGGTGTTTCATTACATTTTGCAGCCAAATTTTGAGGTGGACTTCCAGAATAACTATAGATCTAAACCCTCTGAAGCCTGAAGCGCAAGTTCCTAAATCACTTGGCCTTTGCCATGCTGATCAGTACAACAGCTAAATGTCTGTGAAAAAGAAGGTCTTGAACTAGGCTTCTTAATGATTTACATACTTTGAAAATTTAGTGACCTTATTTCAACTAACTGACGTCTGTTTTGTGATCCAGGTATGCAGAGATCAGAATACGCCAGTTATACCTACTGTCCAACGCTATACGGACAGAAAGCAAAGAGACACTTCCATGGTCTCGCTTGTCCTTCTAATGCTTGTGAGAGACTGGGAAAGTATTTATCAGACCTGAGGAACACCACTTTACACCGTTTGTGATGGAGAATGCTGACACAAGCTGCAGACCTTGAGGTTTTGATACACTAGCCATCCACTTCCTGACTTTCTTTCATCTGCAGAGTAACTTTGGACTTCAGTCTTTAAAACAAAGGCTTTCCCTGGCTTCGTCCTAGGCAGTACCTACAACATGGGACACCCAGGTAAGACGGGATGGCATTTCAGCTCATATCTACATATTCCAGTACTTTCTGGTGTAACTACATCCAGGTTTCTGGGCTTTACAATGACCTATTAACAACAAAGAGCCAAAAGTGACATCAACAGGTTTTGACTCCAAGCCTCAGTCATAAGCCCCAAAGGCTGAACACCCAAAAGCTCTACTGCTGCAGAAACTGCCTAACAAAATCCATCCTACAGAAATAGCTTGAAAATGGACCATTGTGCATATTAAACTGCTAATAAGAATTACAGCTAGGGAATGATATTCTAGCCCCATAGGTAGTAATTGCTTTCACAAAGTGTGACAAGAAAAGCAGCCAGCAGCATATTGGTAATGCAAGTCAAACCACGATCTCTTTATTCCATTGTTAAGACTGTTGTTAAAGACACTACTCCTTTACCGAGTAATTTTACCCAGTAACAGTGATTTTGTCAACAGATTAACCATTATTCAGTCATCAGCTGATCACCACACACTGCTTCTGTACACAGGTTTGTTCACAACACTTTTTCATAGCACTGAAGTGGAATGTATATTCTTCAGCTGGGATAGAGTGTGCTCACCTTTACCAAAAAAACCATAAATCCACAAGCCAGTTGCGTTTGGGATACACGAACCAAAAGGAAAGCATAGCCTGCTGCAGAAAGCTTCATTTGCAGCACACTAATCCTTATATATTTAATCATTTTCAAAAAGGTGCTGCTGAAGCACAGACAAATCAGATCACAAATCAAGGCTTATCTGTCAACAGCTTTCACTTATAGGAAACTATAGGGAAAGTTTACATTCTGTTACAGCTTTGTCACCTTCTGCAAAAATTACTACGATGATTTTTTTTGCATTACACTCTGTGGGGAAAATGCTCCAGATACTGATTTGAGAAATACAGTTCCTAATTAGCCACTTTCAGTAGACAGTAAACCACTACCTTCCTTTTTCAAAGATCTACTAGGAAACAAAAAAAAATGTAGTCATCTAGTGGAAATAATGACTGCCCTGCCATTTGAGCAATTAAAAAATAGCCTGGGAAAAAAGAAAAAAAAAGACAGAAAGACCCAGTTTGAATCATAAATACACTATTAAAGATGTGTCACACGTGTAACAGGTATGCATAGCTACACACAATCATCCGTTGCAGCTGATACGTAACATCCAGCGTACGCAGACACAACTGACACACGTGAATGACTTGTCTGGGATGATGCTTGTGGAAGGGGTAGCAGCAATGCTCAGAGAATAAGTGTCCCCTTGATCTTTGAGTGGTCAATTGTTTAAACTATACCTTCAAAATCAATTGTCACTTGCCAAGATGTTCCCAGTTCTACTGAAAACAATGAGGGAGCCAAACCATTCCCATAATCTCTGGAGTCAGGACATAAAGGGACTCCCCCCTGCCTTTTTTTTTCCCTTTTAATTTGGCTGCACAGCATCAGGACCAAGGGCAAGCTTGAGATCTTTGCAGTTGTTTGTCACTCCCAGAAGCACCCCGACTCTTCAGGTTGGATGTCAAAGCTGTGCCAGAAGCTTATGAAGCCCTGGAAGAAAGAGGTCACAGCAGGAAAATAGGTCCTAGCCAGTTTCTCCAAGGCAGTTAATCAGATTGTACTTGTAGGAACATCAAACCAAGCATGTGCTTCTGCTTCCTCATTGTGATGAGTTGAGAGTTAAGTAAGATGGAATAGGAGGAGACTGTTGGACATGAAAATCACCTGGCAGGAAGTCAGAGCTGTGCACAAAGATCCACCGACTTCCCAGACCCCACCTTCAGGGTGCAGTACATTGCAGGAGAGCAGGTATCGGTCTAGCAATCAAAATCCCACAGGGCCTCCGGCAGAACTTAAAAGCTCAGACATATGTTGCTAAAGCTTTATGGGACTGACTTCTCCAGGGAGTCAAAGCAAAGGACAAATGCCTTCTCTTTAGAGTGTTTTAAACAGGCTTCTTACACAGATAGCTCACTAGCACCTACCGGCTTTATAGCAATGTGTTTGGGTAATTGCATGCACTGCCATTTCCTGGGTTTAAGTGTGGCAGTCTGGGGGTACACTGCCCGAGGACTGCGGTCTAGCATCACCGCCAAAAAATTCTACAGCATCGTGTTTTCACATATTTGTCTGGGCTGTCTTAGAATTCAGTGCTCAGAGGTGTCATTTTGTGCTACTGTCTTGGGGTACACATGTTTAGTAACAGATCTAATGTCACACCAAGACAACCTTTGGCAGTCTGCAAAAAACAACCTGAGATGAGATGACGTCATGTCACAGCGGCACAGTACCAGTCAATATGACGAGTAGCCCAAAACCATAGATCTGCTATGGTAATGCTTTTAGCGGCCAGACGGCACTTTCCCCAACTTATAGCTGCCACTCCTCATGGCCAAGCAACAGCAAAACCCTCCCAGCTCCTGCTCAGGGGCTGCCCCTCTGCCCCGACTGCCAGCATGACCACTGGCCAAGGCTCCTGCAGTATTCACATGCACGGGGTATATTATCACGAGTCCTTCCCTAGCCAAGGAAGGACATCACATTGCCAGCCACACGCAACCTTATGTTCTAGAGCATCAGAGTAAGACTGTTAATATGCAAACACTTACTACTCTATTTCTAACCATTTTTCTTCAGTCAATACCTACGTAGGAATTTAAAAAAAAACACAACAACAAAAATCACAAGTGAAACATTTGAGCAAATGTTCCTAATAATTTTTAATCTGAAAGACACCACAGAAATGAGTCACAACTTCAAAGGAGAAAATAAGAAAGCTTTTAAATAAGTTGTGATGCAGTCTTGTTGTGATCTGAGGAGAAAGTATCCTTAGCAGTTCTAGCATTTCTGGAATTCTTCAAGATTTTGCCAGCACTGTGCCCAGTCTGGTCTTTGTGAGTAGGATTCTCAGGCACAAATACTTCAATGGACAACTAAAACCCAGGTCTGGGTCTGCTTTAAAGCAATTTCTCTCTCTGCAATAGGTTATGGGGCTATTCTAAGGTGATGCACAG
The DNA here is from genome assembly GCA_013399095.1 of Psophia crepitans. Taxonomy (NCBI): domain Eukaryota; kingdom Metazoa; phylum Chordata; class Aves; order Gruiformes; family Psophiidae; genus Psophia; species Psophia crepitans. The sequence continues at coordinate 323,651 of VWZZ01007369.1, read as the reverse complement.
GATGAAGTTACCACACCGTAGCTGTGTTGTTTATTAACAGCACAGCTGTATTGATCCCGTAAAGCTTTCTTTAAGTATAGGGTGATCTGAATTAATAGCCTTTACCTTGTGCTAGGGGCCATGCAGACACGCTATAAATCAGACAGTCCCTGCCCCAAAGTGCTCACAAACCAGATTAGAACAAGATGCAGCAGGTGGAGGAGACAAACTCGAGGGGAGGGAGGAGGAGGAAGTGGAAAAGCAAGCACCATTATGCACATTAAGCAGAACTCTCTGCTCAGCAACAGCCAGGCATTGCCAGCTGGCAGGGATCTGCAGGCATCAAAGATGAGTCTTCAGAGGGCCTTAAAGAAGGTTAAGGAAGTGACTGTTTTAAGGGAGTTTCCCTTATATATGTATAAGAAATAGCCTGCAGGAAAAGCACATGGTGCTCGTGGGTGAAGCTCTATCTTCCAAAGGGCTGGGTGCTATTGCTGGTCTAATGGGTCAAGAAAATTGGTCTGCGAAGCGTGCCCAACTGTCTTCCATTCACTCAGATACACCTCTCAGTCTCTGAATTTCTACCCAGAACAGTTAGAAGATAGTGAAACAGACTTTAAAGGTGCTAATGATGTAATTATAAAAACACACAAAAGACGTCTCAGCATTTCACGATAAATTCAAGCCAAGTGCACTGCCAACATGCCACACTCCGTGCTTCCCCTTTGAAATAAATGGCTTCATGCACTTCAAAGTGGGCTTTGTTTCACTTGTTTAGCACAAGATGCAAATACATTGTCAGACAGAGCAGAAGAAAAAAATGCATTTTGCACCACGGGGAGTGAAAAAACCCAACCAGCCACTCCAGTGAGAATGATCTCAGTTTTGGGAGGCACAGCAGGCAAGGGAGGCACTAGATTTGATTTCTTTTACCTAGTTTATTCCAGTTTTAATTAAAATTATTTTTAAAATCAAATCTTCTTGCAACAGGAGCAGTAGAGAGATTTTCTTAACAGAGCTTCCCTTGCACGTGCAAAGCCACAGAAATGGGAGGATGGCCATGACACCTTTCCATTTCACTGCGTAAGAGTTCAGATACTTTTGTTTGTTTAGAAAAAAAACAAACACTTTAACAGCTCACACAACTGACACATGGGAGAGAATCTTCTAATGCTCCCTGGGAAAAGGGTCACCAGAAGGTTTTTTTCTCTGAGTGTTGTTCCAGGAGAGGTAACTTTGGAAGAGCAGTGTCTGCCCTGAGCCTGGGTGAGCAGATCCGACACAGAACTTGTTTCCATACTGTTGAAGATGCTAGCACTGTTCAGGTCCCTTACACCAAGTCTCAAATAGAAATACATCTCCCTCCCTTCTCAATGTAGGACACAACTGAGGTGGAGCACTTCAAATCCATGCCAGAAAGGAGATTATTTTATCTGGCAGAAATTAACCATTACCTCAGAACTCTACAATTAGCTTAAGTGTTTCTAAGAAGTAAACCAGCTTGCTCATTAGCAAACTTGCTTGCCCCTCATCAGCTATTATCTACTGAGCAGAGACCTCAGCCTTGACTACACTAGAACTGCAAATAAGCATTCACTCTGATGCTGATCGGAGCAGGGAGAGATGATGTGACAGACCCTTTAGATGATGTCATACTCTTGAGGCTGCTCTGCGCTGTGCTCTCCTTCACGGTGGGCTGCTGAAACAGGCCAATGCAAAGGGTGTGGGAGAAAAGCAAACCAAAATTCACCTCCTTACTTCTCCCAGCTACTAAAAAATTGTCTTCCTTGAAAAAAAACAAACAAACAAACCCACAAAAAAACACCCCAACCAAAAATCCACAAACAACTTTCTGCTCTGATTGTGGTCCTGTTTCAGCACAGCTCATCTGGGATGGGAATTACAGGAGAATCACACAGTGGTGTGATAACATGGGCATTTCTAGGGAAGCTGCGCAGTGGAGACTCTTGAGAAAGAGACGTGGCTTTTGAATGATGAACCTAATGCAGGAAAGAAAGAAGACATTGCGCATGTTTGAGCAGGATATCCACTGACGCCAAGAGAAGAGGCAGAGGTTGGGTTTCCCCTCTACTTGCCAGTTCTGTGGGGCATGCAAGACACTTCACACTTGGAAGAAGTGATGCCATCCTGAAATTGGTTCACTCCTGTCCTGGCATTCAATTCCAGCCACCTACATCTGTCAGGGGTCCCTTCATAAGGCAGGTATTTGAAAATGTTATTAACTTCCCTGAGCAAAGCAGAGTAGCTTGCAGGATTCCAAAAATTTTAATCCAGGGCTGTCTGAAGAGAGACTGGAAGGGGGTTGAGGCCTTTCATCTCAAATTTAATAAGGTAGTGGCTAGGGTTGGCACTGCCTATCCTCTGTGCTCTCCAGGCATTTCACTCCACACCTACAATTTACTGGAGTCTTTCCACAGGCTTTGCCTTTCCCAGGCACACAGGTGGTATAACTGAGAGGACAAAGGAAAAGAGCTTGGTATTGTTTTGGAAACACTCCCAGTCCAAACACCAGTTTCATTCCCCAGCTGCCCTCCACATGATGTAATGGCCACTGCATATGTATGACAATTGTGTCCCGATCCTCTCGGGAGCACCACGCCTGGGCTGCGCTCTCCTCGCATGCACTCAGTCTCAGAAACGTTTTAACAGCAAAAACTTTCCTCCACCTGCTCAAACTTGGCACCTCCCGCTCCTCTATCCCAAAACCGGACCGAGCAGCTCTCGTGTGTTTCTACCCAGACATTATCTGGCTCAGCACAGCGATGACTGAACTGACTAAAGCTTCCTTATGAAATATGGAAACATTTCAAACCTCTTGCTCCAACTTTAATTTGTGCATTATAGCTGCTGCAAGTACTCCCGTTTATCATAATAGAGTCCTTTATTTATTGGTTCATCCAAAAATAAAATTATGAAAATGGATTTAAAGAGAAAACTATGTTTAATGAGAAGAACTGTCTCTGCAGTCTGCTTCTCTGTGCCGGAAGGAGCGGCTCAGGTTCTGGCACAAGGTGGGAAGCTCGATAGCTGCGCTCCAGTGTGGGTGCCAGGAAGAATACACTCAAGAACAAAACAGAACCTTAACATTACACCACGTTTCTTCCAGCCAAAAGCTCCCTATGGATAATCCTGTGTGCCAGGTAAATTCTGCAAGTCAAGTTTCTGAATCCATATCTGGTGACTCACAGAGACCCCCCAGAAACTTCCACTTCCTATCACAACATCCATACAACAAGTTCCTACGTCAGAGGATAAGCCAAAGCAAAACAGGAGCTAAACCCCACGGAGCCAAAGCATCACGCGGCAGTTGATCTGGATGAAACACGGCTTTTCCTCTTTTTATAAATTTTTAAGTCGCTGTAATGGAAGCTGAAAGGTGCATCAGGTGCCAGCCTGACAACTCCGGATCTAAAATTGCCTCTTTGCCCACAGGGAAAGAGGCAGCACAGACACAGTGCGTGACCGTGTCCTTCTGTCCCAGGGGACAGGAAGGAGCATGGTGTTCCCAGGAGGCTCCGTGGACGCTACCAGAGACCAGCCGTGGTTGCGAGCGATGATGCCAGTCACACACTCTTCTGAAAAGGAGCAGCTTGAACAACGCTATTTTGAGGGCCCCTGAAACAACACCTTAACTGCAAATAAAATACACCTTGATTGAACAAATAAAAAAATTCTCTGGCCAGAAATAAGCATCTGGATGATTTGCCTGCATGCGCTGCTCTGAATTTTCACATCCATTTCTCATTGACTTACAAGCTCAAGGCCCTAATCTTTGTGCCCATTCCTTTCAGGACTTGTTAAAAACTGTTTTCTTGAGAGGAAAACCAAGAATGGAAATTCTAACTTTTCTTTCTTCATTTAGAAAGTGACATATCTTGTTTGATCTTATCTTCTGTTGCATTCAAGCACCCTCAATCTTAGCTTCTATGAACTATTTCTCACAACTCACACCCGTACTTGCAATTCTAGACACCGTTGATCTTGCAACTGTTCTGTAATATATTGGATCAGTTTGAAGGGGTACTGCTGAGACCTCAAAGTTAGAAATAAAGTAACAGCAGATGTGAAATTGGCATCAGAATGGCAAAAGATTAACACCACCATTCACTTTCCCAAAGCCATGCCAAAAGGTTTTACAGAGATGACTAAAGCCTCCCCCACCCTCTGTTTCCTTTTACCTGTAAGCTGAGTCCTAGCCCACAAAGTCAGTGGTTTCTGCAAACAGGAGAGACCACAGATAGGGTGACTGTGGGAAACTCAAGTTCTCAACTAGAACCTCCACTGCAAGAAGCTGAGGCCAGCTACACATTCATCAAATGGATACTGACTTTAGAAATAGTTAATTTAGGAATATTTTGGGCTCCCTGATCTGTATTTCCTGAATAAACAGGGTCGTGGTCTTTGTCAGTAGGTATAAAAGGAAAAGTTCCTACTATATATTCTGAAAGATACCATAACCTTGAGGACAATTTATTTCAAGGGGAAAAGCACAGTGAGACTCCTCACAGAGCGCTCAGAGAAGTAGACCCTGCTCGTTCCCCAAATGTATTCAGAACAGAGGCAAACGCTTCTCGCTGCAATTCAAGGCTGCCTGAGTTTTCACCTGTAGATATGCAGATAAACTTATATCATCGGCTTCCAGGTTTCTGTGGGCTGGGATGTCAGCAACAGCTACAGTGATTTAGTGCAACAGCTCCAAATGGATTAAATCACAGAGTCATTTGAATTTTACCCAGGCTTGTCACACAAATCTCAGAAACCACTGTCTTGCATAAAAACTTCCTCTTGATACTCCTGAGGAATCATGACATAAACCAAAAATTAAGTGGAAAATGAGAAACAAAGATTTCTTGCATGGAAAACAGAGGCAGCACAAACAGCACATTTGACTGAAAAAAAATCTTAATTACATTATGGTAGCAACTTCCTGTATTTTATTAAGTATATTTTTCCCATTTTTGATGAATTAACACACACCTTCTAGTATATTTTTTAAAGCGAACTCAGTTTTCATTTCATTTCCACTCAACCAGAATATTCCTCAAATATTCCAGTCTTCAAAAGGAATCTTACTGTATATTAAGTTCTGGAACATTTTAGTAAAGACAATATCACCAGAACGCTCCCTGTGTGCACAACCGAGTATCTTTTCTATTTAAGAGCCTCCTCAAAGAGTGGCATAGCAAAAAGAAACTCACTGAAGCTCAATTGCACTTTCTACCTTGAGTGATAAAAATGATTTGTTATTTTATGGTCCCCAAAGCTTAACTACATCTTGCATTTATTTCAGCATTGTTTGTGTAAGGAGATTTGGAACAACTTGGTAGAAGGACAGTTGTAATTCATTAAAAGCCTATTAAAATGGCTCCAAACAATAAGCTCTTTGATGCACACACTTTTTTTTCATCTCTGTAGGATTTAGATGGAGAGACACATCTACCTACAAACCGTTCCCTGTTTCTGATGATGTTACAACACCCTCCGTGGATCGTACTTACTCTCTGGTCCACAGCTGAAGTTGCCATTTGGACCACATGAGCCACCCGACATCACTCCTGATCCCTAGGTCTCTGTACGTTACTATGCATCAAAGGCTTTCAAGGTTCAAAGTCTTCCTGAAAAGCTATGTTTTGGCTTCACTTTTGCAAGAACTGAACATGGAATAAAGCCTTTTTCCATGTAAAAATTCCTACTCAGAAAAGGATTTCAAAAGTTATGTAAATAGAAGTCAAACACATCTAAGAAAACCTTCCCCCCTACCACGTCTGTAATTTTTCCCCCTATTTACCCAACTTTGCATTTTTTTCTGATAAATCTAAAAAACATTTTTTTTCCTCTTTGCTAATTCTACCGTTCAGTCACTTCTGTACTGATACCAGGTCACTGCCACAGTAGCTGCCTTTGAGAAATGCAAGTGAGCGTTCTAGGATTCATTTCCCTTGCCTTCCCTAGCAGGAACAACCAGATGAGAAGGCTGTTCACAGCAACCCCACACCTCCAACCTTCACAAGGAACGCGGCAGCGTATTTCTGACGCCAAGATTCTCACAAGTGCAGCAGAGGTAATGATCCCTGACCTTCTGCAGGGACTGGAGAGGGAGCAGGAAGCAGCAGGTTCTAAAACAACAATTAAATTCAGCCATACTACAAATCCATTCCTTCAGCAAGTTCCTCTCCAACCACAGAGCCTCTTTAATTTGGATGCAACGGCACACAGTTTAGCTTGTTTGCCTTACTGGGAGAAAGAGAATAAACCTTGACTACATACAGTTTAGCAAAGTCTAGTATATCCACTCTACCACACGCACACACTAGGTCCACTCACGTGCCATCGCAGTCCAGGCTTTTCATCAGTCCTGTCGTACACCCCACAAGGACTAAGACGAGCTAACAACAGCTCACAGAACACCTTAGCCAGTCTCAGGACAAAGACCTAAAGCCACTAAATGCAGTTGCCTTTATTCCAGTGAGGCCAGGTGGGGAGAAGAAACTCAGGTGCAGAAAATTTGACTTAATTTCACCATGAAGGCAAGTCCTCAAAGAAACGATGCACTGGTGTTTCCCTAATGCCCCACTGGTCAGGAGGCCTTTCAAAGGCTCTTTGCACTTAGGCTGACCTTAGAAGATCAGCAGCACACCAAGCACACACGATCAGATATCTGCCTGTAGTGCACATACGCTGGAACAACCGGGGAATCTTTTCTCTTGGGTTTTTGAGATATGACTGTACCTGAAGGAGATACTGATCTGCCTACCTAACAATCACAAATACCTTATAAAATATGTCTGAAATGAATCCATTGTGAAAGTAAGAAGGGAAAACGTAAATATCCTCATTAACTCACACATACACACACAAAACTTTACATAACATACGGAGCAGTTGGAAAGATGCCTGCAGACGTAATTGCGTTTCTGTGTGAAGGGCAGTTACACTCTCTCATCTCTGCTTTCCCCATTCATTTTAGTAATTACACGGAGAGAAGCAGCTAACACACTTGTAATTAAAACCAGCAGTGAAGGATTTTTAGGTGTTGTGATACAAGAGAATTGACATGGAAAACAAGCAGAGCTCGCAGGAGGGGGTTACTACAGTCACATTCACCAACTCAGCCCCAGGAGAAGTCTGTGCCAGAGTGCCCCTGCGGTGCCCGTGAGCACGGGGCACGGGCGCAGGCAGTGGCAGTTGAAGTCCAGATCATGCACACTCTCCACATTCAGGGTTTGCTAAAGATACTCGATCACAAGACCTAGAGCTGATTTTTGCTGCTGGAGACCTCTGGTTTCTGTCTGCGAAATCCAGAGTGGAAAACAGCCGCTTCGCACAACCTACGTTACTGCATTTTCTATCCACTTCATTTGACATTTTACTGGCAAAGGCTGTAACAGTTATTTCAGTTTGGTGGGTGGAGCTGCTACGAAAACTCCGGGTCTTCTCATCTGATGATGAATATTCATGACTCAAGCAATCTGTACTAGGCAGACTTTGTTGCCCTTTCTTTCCCTTCCCTACTACCCAGCTGTGCAGAATGCTGTATCTGATGTGCAAATAATATTTGCTGTCACTTTAAAATGAAAACCGGACAATGTCTGTGCTTAGGCTGGAAGGTCCTTGTGTTGAACTCCAGTATGGCACACTTGCAGCCCAAGTATCAAGAATTCACATGAAATGGGGGTGATAGCAAGAAGTGGGAACAGTGATTGAGGAGTCAGCTCTTTCCCTGGGAGCTTCTGCCTCAACATATTCAGAAACCAGCTTTTGAAAAAGTGCTCTCTGGGGCAATTTAAAAAAAAAAAAATCCCAAGATTTTTCCTCTAGGCTCTTACTATGGTCATCTGAGCAGCTTCCTGCCAACTAAACAGGCAGGGAAAGACCTAAATCACATTAACACTTGGTGTTCTTTTAGGAAGAACAGGAGCATTCATTCCAGAAGAGACACACTTGACCAATAAAAGCTGTCAGTGATATTATCCAGATGACAACAGAATTATTGTCCTGTGGTAGGTCGCAAATGCAGGATGAGCCCCATAATAGGTGAACGATGCTTGAGTATTCTTTGTGAAGTCTGTAAAATAATCTGTAAACCACCCAGCTGCATACGAAGCACCAAACAGATGGAATTCCCCATTTTGTGTCCAGAGATGCTGTCATGAGGGGCAAGGGACCAACATCACTTCCTCGAGTATACCACACCATTTTGTAGGCTGGATATTAGAGTTCAAATATATACTACCAGTAAAGGAAGAAGCATTCCACAGTATAGCATTTCAAAGAAATGTGTTATGTACTCACATGTCGGTCCTGCATAACTGTACCTCTAGTATTCTCCTAGAGGAACTCCACTCATCTACTGATAGCTGTACCAAACTCTGATGTGTGGATCAGAGGGTGCGTGGCAGGACAGAGACACTGAAAAGTTTTTTATCAAAATAGTTATATTAAGATTCTATTTGTACTTCAGACTGACCGCAGAGCAATCGGATCTCCCAAGAAGTGCTGGAAGGTTTTGGAGTGTGTTTGGGTGCAGCGTGGGTTTTTCACAGGTTCTTCTTAACTAAGAAAAGGTTACCTTGCTGCCAACATCTACAGAGGCTGACTCTCATGATCCATGTGGGGCACCAAGGCATCTGTAAGTGCACATATGGATCACATCAGCGCAGGGAGGATCAAACCCATGGCTCTGTTTTCACCTGCTACAAGTACCTGGTTGACCTGGATGCCTTTCAGCTGAAGCCTCTTGGGGACTGGGAACAAGAACCCTGTAAAAAGATTTCTTTTAGTTGCCACCCATAGCCTGGCCATCTTTTCTGTCTTCTCAGTATGGCCTGTTGCATCCAGAAAGTTGCAGCCCGTTCTCTGTGGAATGATGCAGGCTGACTTGTCTCTTCATCTGGGCTAGCTGGGGCTTGAGCAAAGCACCAACTACTCTAAGGAAAGAGTAACCAGTAGGCTTTTCTATTAAAAGTGATCTTTGATAACCAGTTTTACGGTTCTCTTGCTGCCTTGCAAAAAGTTTAAGTAACTGTCACAGGAGACTTACGTAATTAAAACAGCTAATGAGCCATTTGGCTAGGTTTTTAAACATGAGCTCTCAGAAACAGGGTTTCTGTGAATACAGGGCTGCATCGTCCTGGAGGAGTACAAGATTTCACTTTGCACACTGAACTTGTTCAGCTCCAAATTACAGCACAAAAGAGAGAAAAGTTCCTGTGGCTTCAGCACACCAGTACTGCTGAGATACGTGCGCAAGGGAGCGTGCACCATACTGCATCACTGAACACACTGGCCATGGGTGGCATGAACTGGAACTCCTACCTGTGTGTTCACACACAGTTCCATGCAGCTGCACACGTGGGTAACATTTAAGCAGCACAAGGGTGTTTTAGCTGAAGAAGGCCTCTGGTGGATTCAGTAAAAGATCAGTTGGACTAAAAATGTCCCATGTTCTTTAAGTCATTCAGCTCCTTTAGATTTCTTTCATAACAGATGGCCAAGAACCACTGAGCTGGTTTTGCCAGACTTCCTCACAATGGTTCCAAGCTGCCAAAAGGGTCACAAATGAGCATTCTGCAACTCAAGAGCAAGGACCCAGCCCTACTTTGAGCTCCTTGCCCAACTCCCTGAGCCATTTCTCCCCCAGAGAAGAACGGGGAGACCCATTTTTTACCTTCTTTGCTCTCCTACATCAGTTGTCTTAGCTCTTCTTGCAAAACTAATATTGATGGCATCCAACGAAAATATTTTGTGGCCAGGACCACAGCAAACACGAGGAGAACAAGATCTCATCTAGTGAGGCCCAGGTGAGACTTGCTCTTGTAGGCTACACTGCACGAGGCCCAGTGCCCGATCCCAGCTTTTTTCTTGCCAGTTCTAAAAAGTCATGATAAATATTCTACCCAGCCTTTGCTATCTGGATACACAGTAGGAGACTGCTGAGGTATGCCCAAAGCAGAGGCACTCAACAATTATTCCTCAGAGAGCAGCTGAAGAAGTGTATTTGAAGGCCTGGCCAGATGAGAAACAAATTCAAAGCAGAATATGGGAATTCCCACAGCTGTAGAAGGTATAGAAAACCCATGGAAAGGCCTGTGAACACCAGAGAGAGATAACAAAAGGTGAAGTAATATGTGCTTTAGCAAACATGGCTTCAGTGACCATTTTTCTTCACCAGATTTGTGGCTTGTTTACCTCTAGTTCTTTCACTAAAATATATAATTGGCAGTTCAATTAAAAAGACAAGAAAAGTGTCTGCTAGGGCAGAGCCTCAGGGTACTCCAGCCTGTGCACTCACAAGGTCAGGGAGCACACTTATTGTACTATTCAACAGCAAAAAATAGAGGGAAGCTACCCTAGACCACACAGAGCACATCACACAGGGCACGGTGCGTCCCGCCACACGTCCGCCGAGCGCAGGCGTGTTTGGGCACCGTTTGGAATGAATCGTGGGCTCGGACCCTTCAAGAGCAGTTCCAGCTTTCTAATGTACACTTTTCTGAAAGAGCCTTGAAAATATTCATGAAAGAAAGGATTTTTATCCTTTGTTGCCCTTTTCAGTGCTCAGCCCAGAACAGGGCAGCTGCCTCTGCTGATGGCATCAGGAGAACAGTCCCCAGTGAGCACGGCTTCCCAGCCCCAGTCCTGCAGAAAATGGCGAGGCCAGCAGCTGCCTTGTGCTGCTCCAGGAGCTTCACTCGCCCTCTGCCACACCAGCGTGCAAAGCCACCCCTGAGGAGCTGCGAGGAAGAGGCAGGAAGCCTCAGCAATGGCGCGCTGTCCTTGCGGACCCTGAGCGTTGACCCACAGACACTGCCAAGGACCAGCAAAACCAGGAGAGACGACCCATGCTTGGAAGGGCACCCAGTGTGTATAGCCCAGCTCCGGAGCGGGACCTGACCAGGTATCACCCCGACAGAGCGTCTCCCTTGGTCCCTGCCTCCCCTCGCTGCTTCCGCCCCGTTTAGACAAAACTGCCGACGGGGACAAACTCCTCCGCAGTTCTCCGCTGGAGCTGCTGGCAGAGCTTGAATCCAGGCCACCAAAGAAGCAGGGTCAGATCACAGCTCACTAATGCCTCGCTACTGAGACAAAAGAGTGGGTTTTTTTTATTTTCCTGCAGAACCCTGCTGCGCAGAAGTGCTGTGCTGATTTCCTCAGCCTACACAGAAGTCAGGCTGCTACAAGCTTATTTTGGCCTCTTGCCACCGCAGAGTGTGAACGAGTGACTGAAACAAGCAGCGTGCAAGTCACGCGGGAAACGTGAGGCAGAGATAAATCCTTGTTTGCGTCACAGGCCGGTAGATGGGCACTAGGAAAACACACCAATCTTGAAATGAAAGGTTGTACCGGAAAGGGAGAACGTGCCTTGGGGCTGCGAGAGTAGCTGGCCTTCCCAGGCACACGGGCCCTGCAGGGTCAGGCAAGGCAACGGTCGGTGCAGTCGTCGTGTGCGTGAAACGATGCTCTTGGTGCTGAGAAAGCTGCAGACACTGGGGGGAGGAGAGCCTGTGATTTTATAATTCAGGCGATAAATACCCAGTAAAGAACTTAATGAGTTTGGTTTGAAAGAGAGTGCCATGGTGATGGGATGGGCCCTGGGCTGCATTTGCCAAATAAATTTTAAATCAGAAATTTGGGTTGTTGTTTCTTTTTCTCCAACAATGAAGGAAGAAAGGGTGTTCTTTCCCTTCGTTCCCAGTCTCCCTCCAACCATGCTGTAGTGCAGTCTGCCTGTCCACACTGCTGAATTTTCCATTCTTAAGGACTGTCCGCTCACGACTAGTGCTGACGGATAGGACAAAATTATTTGTGTCCTATTTACTGAATTTAAAGATCAGTTTTGCAATAAGGTCTAGTCTGTAGTTTTGGGGCATATTTGTTTTGTGTGGCCATCTGAACCAAGGCCTGCAAAAGAGACTTTCATAGAACTGAAGTGGGAATGCCTGAGTAAGAGAATTAATTCATGTACTGTCACCAAGTTCTGAGCTGAGCACTTGGCAAAGAATTGGCATTGAACTTCCTATCGTGCTGCTGACTTCCTCTGTCCAGTCGTGGAACAGGCGTACTCTACAAAAGTTAAATAATTAATTAATACAAAGTAAATTTCAAAAGTTCACATAAAAAATTTACTATGAAGTATTCACAAACTGTTTTTACGATACAAGAAATATCAAGTGGGAATCTCATGAATAAATCTAAATAATGAGGGCATTTGAAATCTAGCATTTACTTGGCAATATTTGAAGAAAAGAAGGAAGAAAAGAGTGAGACAGAGAGAAAATACGGCAAAAAGCGAAGAGCTGTGATTACTCGTTTTGGTGCAGTGACAACAAGCACCCCACGGCTCTGACTGAGGCCTCACACATACCACTGCAGGTTGGCGTCTGCTCTGTGCACACGCACTCGTACACGTAGAGGCAGGCATCACTGTTTCCCAACGCTCCTTAGTTCCCCCCGCGTCAGCAGCCAGCTCTCGGCAGATTCCCTGACAGCGCCGTGGAAAACGCCAGCTCCGAAGCAGGGGACCTCCCAGGTCCTCAGCGCCGGCTGCGAGCACCCTCCCTCCTCCGCAGGCCAGCGTTCTCCCCGGCCGAGGTGCCTCCACTCCCTGGCCGAGGTGGAGAAACTTCTCCCAGTGGGGGACAAGTCTCCTCGGGGCAGGCAGAGGCACGTGGGCCTGAGCCAGAGCAGCAAGCAGTGGGGCACCAGCCCTTAACCGTGGACTCAGAGTTGTAAACTCTCCAGGGACGAGGGTGCCGAGTGCCTCTGAAGGCCAGGCCCGGCCACTTGGTTTCCGACACCGTCCTGGGTGGCCGGTGCTCTGTGTGCACTGACTCCTGCTGCAGCCGTGGGGCAAACGGGCCCCAGGCTTCCCACACCTCACGAGACTTAGAAATGTCTGCTGTATGATGACAATGTAGTTGCTGTTGAAAGAGAAATAATGTGAGAGTAGAGGACAGAGAAGAGCTCTGCCCAAGGCAGCACGAAAATAAACCATAGCAGGTCTCTCTGATGAGTTTCTCCAGTGTGCCCTGCCCCTCTCAGGAGACACATCAAAGGAAGACGGGGAAATGAGTCCACGGCAGCGAGCCTGCTGGAGCCCGCTTGCTCAGCACAGGCAAAATTAATTAAGAGGGAGGGAGAAAAAGAGCCAATACCAGTCTGATTCTGTCAGGGAGCGCAGCACTGACAAACAGCAAATGCTAATCGAGAGCTTTCCAACTCTCACGTGTGCTAGTGGGAAAGAGGAACACAGTTCAGATCTGAAATAGACTGGACTTAGATACCTCCGACACACCGTGTGATGCCACATCTACCACTGCTTCCTGGAAGCCTACAAAAACTAAAGGCAGCTCAAAAGAAAGTCAGCCCTTGCAACACAAGGTTTGAGGAAAACACATCAGTGTGTTGGCTATTGCTGTCACAGACAACACAACAAAGTTGAGGCCTCGCACACAACAGGAGAAGGCACAAATAGGGACCTCTTACCCTGCTATCAGCAAGCACCTCATCAGAACAAGGCAGACATAACCAACAAACAATCCAAGAGAAATCAACTCAATTTTATTTGATATAATAAGCGCTACAACTTACTAGTACTGCTTTTCCATGGACTGAACACTACAGGGTTGGAAACATGAGACCCACACTAGCAGGAGGGCACAAAATACCAAACGGAAAACTCTTAAAATGTAGGATTTCCAGGCATTCAGGTGCTGTAGTAGGGACTCCCTGGAAACGCTCATAAATTAATTAGATTAAAGATGTAAAGGCATCACTCCAGGGGTATCGTTGCTCTACTATTTTTTCTTGCTCATAATTCAAAAAGGAGATGAAGCATCTGAGCCCAGTTTGGGACTAATATTTTTTAAATAAAAGATAAATATGTCAAGGTTTCATAAATAGAAAGGAGAGTATGGTACTATAAATAAGCTTTAATATTTGTTTTATTGTGAAGTTTATCTGGTCGAGCTTCTGTCTTTTACAGAATGCTCCTATTACTATTATACATCTGGGTGTATTAAAAAATTCCACTGGAAAAGGGACTTGCTTTATGTCCCGAAGAACTCCTGAACCACTCTCCGCAGCCCTGCGGCACAGCTCCACTGAACCAATTGCCCACGAACGTTCAGCAAACAGCCGTGGTGCCGCATCTGTTCCAAACGGTTTTTCTGGACTACACAACAGGTATGTTAACCGCTGTGTGTTGCCTTCTTCCTCCCTGCCGTTCATGGATATTACGACCATAGCCCTCAAATCTGTACAATACAGTTAGTCTGAAGAGCTCCCACGACACCTTCTAAACTCATGGTCAAAAATGTGCGAGAAGAATATCCCAACAGCCGGCAGTCCTTGACTACCAAGCACAGGCACTGCCTAAGAAACTGGTCCACTAGTGCTATGCTTTCTAGGGGCAGACAAATGACTATCAGGCTACCATCTGCCCAGTACTTAAGCAAAGTAATGCCTGTTGCACACAGAGGGTAAAAGGTGCTTTGTTCGAGTCAAAGAGAATCATGTATCAGCAACATACATTAATAACTGATAACACATAAATATCCAGTGCATTTAATATTATCAAACTAATTAGGTGTTGGTTTGCCAGGAATGAAGACGAGGTTTAAAAATCCAAGATGACATGATTACCAGTGAGTAAGACATTCTTGCTCATCCTGAACACAGGCTAAAAGCATAGGTGACTGAGACAAGTCACCAGGCTGGAAGCCAAACTTATTTCGTGCACTAAATTTGCAATGAAAATTCTAATGAAGCCATCTTGACAAGCTAAAACAAGTGCTGCTCTGGCCAGAGGTCTCCAGCTTACGCTGAGGTAGATTTGGAAGCATTAACTTGCTGAAGGGTCACCTGGTGCACGCAGCACGTTACTGCTAAAGGCAGCATTGCAAAAATCTCAAGGCTACCATGAAAACTTGGCGGTCTGGATGCAAAAAAAAAAATAAAAAATCACACACACACAAAATCAGTTGCCACCCTTACTGTATTTGTACTGAAGAAAGTGCTTATTAAACACATGTACCTGCTCCACTCAGGCAGAGAAGCAGTTCGTCTACAAGCCTGAATAACTGCATGTACTAACCTTTCATTCTGTGTGAAGGAGCTGGTGTTAAATAGGGTCAGAACTACACTTGCTCTGGGGAGAAGAAAGGCTCACTTTGAAGACAGGCTGGTTACCCTGTTTTTCTTCCTACACCACAGCTTTCAGATTGCAGCTAGAACTTGAAGGGAGTTGTTCCCACAAGCTCTCCAGCCCCATGTCTCCACCCGAGAGGCTTGAGTAAATAGCAGAAGCTCTGGATATGAATCAGATGGAAAAGATTCAGCCCTCTCTGCTAGGTCTGAGTTCAAAGGCATCCATGGCTGAACAGCTAAATCAAGATCACTATCTGCCTCTGAGGGCAGAATGGAGCGCTCAGTAATAATCAAGTGCTCACCCTTACATGCTCATTTCTAGACGTAGTGTAGCAGGTTGTAAGTGGAATCCAGTTGAAGAAGTCCATGTAGCATTGTACATAACGCTGAGAGAGCAGGGGAAGCCTGTTTTAGGAGACCTTCTTTCCCGTTTCCTTTCTGTTCCTCAACTGGCTCCAGCCGAAGTCTTGGACGTGACCTCTCCGTATCTGTGCTCAGCCTCACCGCAGAAGGAGACCACAGATGCCGCAGAACATATCACAGAGCAGAGAGCTCAGCCTACAGCACTCAGGTCCACGGCACACCTTGTCCTCGTACATGCTAAGACCCAGAGCAGCCTGTCAGCATGAACAGTGTGCATGACCCATTCTCCATACGCACACATCAGACCTGAGTTTTGTTACATGACATTGTGCTCCAACACACAGGGTTCATCAACGCAGCTGTTGGCACCTGCACAGGTACACTCAAGCAAATTCAAGTAAATATACCCACGCTGCAGCTACGTCTCGCTGCGTTAGACCTACACAAAGCAAGTCATGCCATCAAGAGCTCGCGTAAAAATGGCCAGAAGTCAGGGACCAAAAGGATGCACAAAGGGAAGGATGTGTCCACAGACAACAGCCCAGACAGTGTCAGCTGAGAGCACCGGTGCCTCGGAAGACCTACTGTTCAGTGACAACTCTGTTCGTCTGTGCCATTTCTGCAGCATCCATGTCTGTGTTCCCTTGTATATGCAGGCACAGTCCTGACTCCTCACCAGCAAGGGTACCCCACTTGTTAGCCGATGCTGGAATACCGCCGGAGCCCACAGCTAGGGTGTGCCTGTACCTCCCTCTGTGAAGCTGCCTGGTTTATTATCTGTAGAGCAGCACACCTGGGAAGATGAGCCAAATAAGTACTAGATATAATCAGATGCTTTCTGTCTTCAGGTGCCACCCATGTGCACACCTTCCCTACAAGCTGTGGAGTGAACCTGCTAACGATTCTATTAATAACGAGCAGTAGAAGTAGGTGAACTGGATGAACTTGTGTGAAAGCAAAACCCCAGAGGTAGATCAGTTGCTCTGTTCAAAGCAAACAGATAACTATCCCAGGCTGCAGGCAACTCTCCCCCTTTCCCACCTCCTCCTTTGGGACATCTCCAGGCATGTCCAGGGTGGTGCAGCCTGGCAAACAGACATTTAATCAGTGATTTATACATTTTAAAAAAAAAAGAATCACAAAGCCACCGATGACCCTGGGAAATGCCGAGTGCCAGAACGTCCTCTGAGGACTCTCCTTTGTATTCATCCTCGCTGTACATGACACTGTTAATGCATAAAAGTAAAATTGTTTGTTCCTCAGGGGGTTGTGGCCCCCTGCTTTTCACTTGCTGCCTGAAGTCCCAATCTACCAGCAGTACCCCAGCCAGCTGACGGCGATGTCACACAGAGGGGACTGGCTTCAACTGAGAACAGAGCAGCAATGCCTCAGACACACAGAGCCTACTTGCAGGCAACGGTAGTCATTGACCGCAAGAGAAAATCACACTGCAGAGTGTCCACTGTTCCCCAGGGCCCTCTCACTCCTGATGCACAGCCTGAGTTTAGTGTCAGTGCAGTGAAGGGCATGGGACACTGAGCTGGAGTGTAGGTTTGGTAGTTGGTGACTGTGCCATTCACAAGCAACTTTTGTTGAGATCAAACCACGCACCACCACACGCAAGCTGGCAGTCAGAATAATGGCAGATGGGAGGCTCTCAGACAGACATTTTTGTACCCTTGACAGGAATTTAAATCCGCTGCCTTGGGGGTTATGACTGTCAAGGGGCCACAGGCTTAGCGTTAGTGTGACGAGCACGGCACTGCCAGAGAGGTTCCACAAGGACCGAGGAAGGACCGTCTCCTGAGCAAGATTTCAGGTAGTCTGAGCTACTGGCATGCTTCTGCGGTGCGTACAGTTTGCCTGCCTCTCCTCCCTTCTTCAGATCTCAGGACAGGACTCAAAGGCACGGGCAGGGCTGCCTGAAGAAAATGTGGCATAACCTCTGGTACTGCAAGGAACGATAATGATGAGGTACCTGATCTGAAATTCACTTGCACAAAGGCTCTGCAAGCAGCGTCTTATGCAGGAACAAATTCACGTGCTTGAAACCGAGTAGAAACAACAGGCTTTTTTGGTCCTCTGGAATTTAGGATGCATTTCTGTGTGGCTTTTTGCCTGGCTGCACAAATCCAGCACAAAGTGCAAAGTTCTGTAATATCCTAGAATTTTATTGAACGGACCAGTTCTTTGGCAGGAACTGGTCAAACAATACTGGGAACATGTTATAACACGAGAAAAGGTTTCAGAGCCAGCTGACATATTTAGTCCTCACTGAACATAAACAAGGATTCCTGTTCTTCTTCCCTCTCATCTAGAACAGACTGAGGGCTCCTTACAGCTTTTTTCTGGAGTCCTCATGAAACGCAGAGGCGACACCAGGGTCTCTCACTGAGATTCTTACGTCAAACATGTTAAAAAAGGACAAATATTATACATGGCACATATAAAGTAATTTAATAACATAGCTTTATTAATAATGTCAGTGACAGTAACCCCTTTAAGATTATAAGAATATTTTTCTTTCCAAGCAGGAGAAGAAAAAAGCTGTTGCAATACTGGCCGTTGAGGCCAGGGCATCGAAACGGAAAGGATAAATGATGCATCATCAGAGATACTGTTCTACTGAAAGGCATTTTCATTCTCCAAATGGAGCTTTGGATTGAAATTCCAGGTTCACCTGGTAATAAATTATATTCTTTAAAGACAAATATTACACCTTTTGCAAACTCTGAAGGGAAAGGAAGTAAGGCTGGACAGGCAGACCCCTACTGAGTGCTGCTCTGGCTCTGTGCCATCCGCTGACTGACAGCTGATAATTATCTTTGATTTAATGTCACTTAATGTTCTTCCTCCTCCTCTCCCCACACTCCCTCTCCCCAAGTTGGTTATTTTCCTCCTGTACTGACATATACTGGGAAAAGGAGGATCTTGGAAGAAAAGGCAAAAAGGAATATGCTGCTTCAGTAAGCTACAGAGAAAAATGTCAATTTTTTTTTATTCCTTTAAAGTGTTAAACAATCTGCCAGCTAAGAAACCTCTAATGAAAGCTTTAAACTTCAGAGAAGAGCGTAAACCATGGGTAAAATGACTAGCCCTAGATATAAATGGATTTAGGCAGCTTTTTCTTTACCTGCAGAGCAGCGGCACTGAGCATTCCCAAGGTTTTTCTTTATTTCCAGCATAAGGCATCCGACAGTGCATCCAAGATCCTGAACCCCCCCAATTTCTCTCTACAAATGTGACAGCCGCTTCTCAGCAGAATAATTTTTGCCCTATTTTTATTTTTTTTCACCTCTTTGGCTTGTATTTCAGAAAAATGCAATGTCTCGCACCAGACAGTCCCATTAGCTGTTTTGGAGGTTGGAAAATAGTTTTGAGGTGTTACACACTCGTACTTGCAGTAGATTCTCTGGAGGGAAAACAACCCCATCATTCTAATTTACTGAATTTTTAGCATGCAGATAGATTCTGGCAAAAAGGATCCCACAGCAAATCCAGTTGGGGTCTCAGAGGGAGTTTTTTATTTTGTATAATTCTCTATGTGAAATCAGACAGTGTAATTTCACATTAACGTCCGTATGACAGAGTCTTTTAGATTCTGGAGTTTTCTGCCTGTTATTATGGGTAAAAATTTCAACAACTTCTAAAACAGTTAACAGCCAAAGGCTTGTTTCAAGAGGGATTTTGCAGTCAACAGCAAGGAGTTTTGAAAGCATCTACGCAAGGCAAAGGTCCAATTCCCCTTGCCCATCAGTGGGGCTTCAGGTGCTCTGCCACTTAGCCGGCTTCCCAGGTACCATTCCAAAATCACAGGTAAGAAGTAATGAAAAATCTTAAAACAATGCAATAAATATTATTATTGCTGTTCAGTACCTACGTACTGGGGTAACCAGAGAGAAGAGAGCAAAATTCACAGAAATGTAGCTTAAAAAGAAGTTCCTTTGCTTTGAGAACTCTCAGACAACACAAAGAAAATGAATGTAAACCCAGAGCTGTATTTCCTCTGTGGAGAAGGGACAGATTAAGGTACCATTCAGACTATTTATATACTGTTAAGTGCATTAGGAAAGCAAGGCAAGAGCGACCAGCATAAAACCATGTAGAGGGATCCCTTAATACTGCCGTAAAGCAAACTGTAATTTGATTTCTCCCTTGGTACACAAACCTCCTCCTCCTTTCTTTCCCAGTCCCCTACCCCTTAACCAACAGCAGTTTCAGCTGGGAGAATATTTGTGGTACTGCAATGAAGATGCTGAGCTCTCGCGCTGTGAGGTGATGCTCAATAAGATTCACCAGCCTTCACATACCCCTCTTATGGTTGAGTTGGCAACAGCACTCACAGTGTTTCCTCCACCAACACCAAGCTCCTCAAAACAGGGTTTCTGCTCAGTACAGGGTTTAGCATTCCCCTGTCAGGAAACGATAGCTTCTGACTCCATTATCAGTGTTTTCCTAATCTCACCATTACACCACAACACTTCTTCCCACGCCAAAGCCCACATGGTGACACGGTGCCGTCCTATGGCCCATTTATCTGTCATGCTATTCCAAAAAGTGTCCAGAAAAAATAGTTTCTTGTGTCTGTGCACCAAAAAAAGTGGAAGGCACGTCTGATTCTTCCTTGGCACGAGGATATGTATTCACTGATGGCGTCTTTTATAAACACATCATGTATTCCACCTAAAGGTGCTGTGTGCTCTGAAAGAGCCAAATATATTAGCATTCTTCAACCATAACTTTTGAAGTCGGCATTTGACTATTTTTGCATTTCTTCCAGGTTGTAGTTAGAGAACTCCTAATTCTATGGGGAAAGCAAAGACTATAAAATGCCAGAGCTCCACTCTGCTGAAATAACATTAGCGAAATATCAAGTCCTTTATGATGTCATGAGGGATTCCTTAATGTGACTATAGCCTCCTAATGACATCATAAAAAACAACTGCAACATCAGAAAACAGCCAAGGGTCATCAATCAGCCCATCCTCTCTCCTACTCACCAGGGGCAGCAGCCCAGCTTGCTCCTATCTGCTTTTTACGAGCAGTGCTGTCCGCTGAATAGCACACAGAGAAGAGACTAATAATCATACAAATATCAGGGAGAGCGGTCAATCATCACCTGAAACGTTCAGTACACCTGAGGGAAATTTGGGTGCTGTAGCCTGAAGAGTCTGCAAATTTAGCATGGAGAAGAGATGGCATTACTCCTTAGAGGTGACCTGGCATTCTCTGGGCAACAGGCACCACCAGCTAGCAATTCAGTCATTTTTAAAATGTACAGAGAATGGGACTAAAAAATTAATTCTTTGGTTGCTCTCTTCGTCCTCTAGTCACAAGCAAAGCTTCTTCCACGTTGCCCAGGTACCCATCTGCGCGTCCCATCTACAAAGACCACATTGAACGAAGGCTTTGCATCCTCAAACTGAAAACGGGTGGTAGTCTCAGTGAGAAGTAGTGACTGCCAAATCCTCTGGCAAGAATGGAAACACCCTCCTCCACATGTGAAAATGCAATGTCTCACAGTCAAAACCTCTCTCAGGAATACTTGGAAGTTTTCCAAGGTTGGGGATGTCTCGAGGAGTTTCCCAGACTCTTGGAAAAAAAAAAAAAAAAAGTGACAGATACTGTGGTCTCTAGATGTTTCACAGTCACTCTTGGAAGGTGTTTAGAATGGAGCTTGTGCCAGCACAGTGCTGACCAAAGAAAAGGGTTTTTTTGTAGGCAAGAAGGGAAAGGATCTGGTTCGTTGCCTTGTTCCTCCCAAAGGTTGATGCAGTGTGCTCCCCAGTGGGCAGGCGGTGGGCAGGGTACTCTCTACAGAGGCCGCAGAAAATCCTACCTAGGCACTGGCAAGCGTGACTACTGTTCAGAAATTGTAACTTTTACAGGTAGGGACCCTAGGAGGTAACCGAGACCAGGGGCACACTGTGCTAAGCACTGAACAAACACAGCAACAGAGAGCACTACCTGATTAGATACAGGAACTTCTGTCGCTGGGAAAAGGTGTAAAATAGCCCAGGAGAACAGAGAAGCTGATGGAAACAAACCGTATAACACTGCCATAATTAAGTAAAGCAGAAAATTCAATATGACATAAATAAATAGGAAGGGCAGGAGAGGACAACCAAGAAGGGGAAGAGGTGCACAAGTGGAACGAAACTGAGGTGGAGAGGCGTGTAAGGGAAGGAGGAAGGGGAGTGACACAAAACTAACTGGCACAAGGTAGTAACAGTCCAATGTGCAGAAAATCTTTGAGATGACTACAAGCCCTGCCTTGGCTTATGGTCTGGAGCTCCTGACCTAGCTCTGCTTTCAAGCTTTAAAACAGGACCAAGCAGGCAGGAGACGAACTAGTCCTCTGTATGTGCGTGTGCAACCCGGTTAGACAAAATCTTCCCAGCTTCATCCGTCAGGGATACATGGTACGGGCTCCTTCACACACAAGAGCTTCCCTCTCCTATACAGACTCCTGAGTCTTGTTCTCCAATACAAAGCAGAACTGCAACTCCCCAAAACCGGCCGATTCAATTCCCCCATATTTTACTCGCAAGGGGAAAGTACGACTTTCCCCTGGATTACCCTGTGTTCCTGGTTGGGTTAAGAAAAAATGCTCACGAAGTCTTTCATACTCTGAAAACCTTATAATCTCCTCAGATGGTAACTACGCCCCATAGGACTGTTCCTGGACGATTAACCAGGATTACCCATTACTGTAGCACACATTGTTTTGCAGACTTCTCTCCTGTAATCTCCCAGGCAATCTGTGAGATGGAAATAGATTCTAAGACACCAGAACGTGGCTGATTTACTTGCCTTTCCCGCACTGCCAAAGATTCAAATGTTTCAGAAAGAGTTTGGCATCACAATCCCCAGATTTGTTTACAACCACTGTGTTAAACTTTCAATTCAGCTAGCTCAGCCCCTTGGGCAACACTTCAGGGTATTGTTTCCTGCCTTGTCTAGGACCATGCTGATGGTTTTCAACACCTCTATCTGAAGTAACTCTGGATGAATTCTTTTCAAGACGTTTGTAAGTTAGCAATACTTTAATATCAGGATTAACTTCATGTGAGAGAGAAAGCAGTTAACTAGTAAAAGCAGAGAAGTGCCTTCCTGCATCACATGGGGCACAAGACATTAGACAAACTCCCTTGGTTAAAAGCAGTATGCAACTTCACATTCTGTGCAGCCATGACTATATCAAACAGCTCTTTATCACTTCCATTCCCAAATCATCAGAATAATTAAAAAAAAAATCTGCATGCTTATTCTAGCCAAAACTATACAGTGCAAACTGCTGTCAGCTACGAGGACGCTCTGCTGTTCAGAGCAGATTTGAGCTGCTCTGTGTCTGCTGTCAGGGCATTCTGCGGTTGTTCTATAAAACTTCCTGCAAGGATAGAGATTCTGTGACAGGCGGATCCAAGCTAATGCATGCACAGAAAGAGACTGTTTCAGAACGCACACTGAGCTGCCTGATCCCGTACCACCGTGACGCAAGCTCGACTGACCTTCATAACTCTAACGTATAAGCTAGTGACAAATCAACTGCTTTTCATGTAGTTGTCTAACCCCTCTAGTCTCCAGATTCTCTGCCCATTTGGCCTTGCTTTTTATTTTCTAATATTCAGCAGCTGCTCATACTGATACCCAGAATTAAGTGTTTTTCTTTTCTGAAATATGCAAGAAATATTTCAAGAAAAAGCTACGGAGCAGAACAGGTTTCAGAATGGAAAACCAAAATGATATGCAACTACGTGGAACAGTTAACCACCTTGGTAGAGCTAGGAACAGAGAACACCAGACTCAGAAGTCACAAAAACTTTCCTTCATCAGTCCTCACACTTGGAGGTATTGGGAAGAGGAATTTGTTACAGCTCTAAAATTAACTGGAACTGGAAGCTGTCTGTTGGCTTAACAGTGAGAGTGCACTTGAGCTCTCTGTGACTCTGAACCCTCTCAAGGGCATGCAGGGCAGAACCACCACCAGCTTTGCAGTTTACCTGCTCCTCTAAGCAGTTGCAGGGAGAAATCTCTCCTTGTGTTTTGACTTTACTTCAGGGTCCCAGTGTCTCAAACCAGCCTATGCACCCAGCACCCTTCTGCCCTCCTTTCCACATCCCTCAGGAGCTGCAGAAATGATCTTAGGAACAAACAACAAGGGAGCAGCTCAAAGACTGGCCACTCTGGGGGCCAAGTCAATTAATTCAATAGAAATGAAAGTAATCAAATTACCAGGTGAGGGAGCAGCAATGCCACTACCTTTTCCTGAGGCTTAGAAGTCTCAGTCTCAGAGGCTTGTACCATCTTCTGTGCTCCTGGTGGTGCTCTGCTAGCTACCATCCGATGAGCCCCTGCCCAGGCCAACTGCCCACCCTTGATGCACGCTCGGCCAGTCATTTCTGTTCACCCATTAGCTAACAGATATTACACCACCCTCCCCTTTTGTTTATTTCACAACATGAGGTAAAAACAACCTGTGTATTTTTTAAACAGAGGCTGGAGGGAGCAAGCCTCCGGCAGCGGTGTGCAGAATGGGACAGTGACAACGGCAGGGGCTTGGCCGATGCACGTTCACGCTCTCACAGCATAGCGATTCCTGAGAACGGCAGTTCAGGCCCAAATCACGCCTACAGTATCCACCCGACGGCAGCTGCTGTGACTTGCAGCTACAGCCTGCTCAGGATGCCCCCCGTGGCATTTCCTGCTGCGGGCAGGACATCACGCCGTCTGGGTCCCTTTTTTCAGCCCAAGCCAATTCTCTGGTCAGAAGGTCCCCAGCGTGTGTCTCCAGAGAAAGTGGTCTCAATGGAGCCAACCAAACACGGTCCAAGGGACTGGCTGACCCCTGACTATAAATCTCATAACTAATTTTTTTATGCCTTGCCGTTAGCATTCTCTTAATTTCAGTCTTGTGGGACCAACGCAACTGCCAGCTCACAAAGCTTGATGAGGGCAAATACTTCCCGTGCTACTGCTGCACAAACTCTCTTCCTCAGGGTTTCCTTCACTTTCTCCTTCTTTTGTTCCAAGCAGCAGTCCTGTGCTGAACGGTGCTCTCAGTTCATTAATTTAAGGACACCAGAGCCCAAGCACATCATTTGGAAGTCAGCATGAGGTACAGAGGAAAGGAGAAGGCAGTGCTGCTGGCATTTTGGATAAACAAGACATTCAATAATTTTAATCTCAGTGTAACTCTGTGATTTCCAGATTATATAATCCCACTCTTGAAAGAGGGTTCTTCGAGCAGACTGTCACATTAAATAAACACATTTGCCGCGTATGTTAATTGCAGTAGAAAGCTGTTAAGCAAATAAGCTTGTTGCACCAAAACGTTATTCTTTTAGCAGGTCTGTTCCTTTCATGGATCTCCAATTCACGAGCCATGCTCTTGCAGAATGCACATTTCGGTTTAAGGAAAAGAAATTTGTTCACTGAACTGATCAATTTTTTTATCACATTGACTTTTGGTTAGATTTTAAGGCACTCTGTGCCACAGAAGGAAATTCTTTTAAACAGGTTTATTTCTACAGCAAGATCTCAATGGAAAGATTTGAAACTATATGTGGAGAAGGACTAATAAAAAATCTATTTTCTTAACAGATATAAGCATTAATAAATGCTGCAGCGTACTGCTCAACACACCCCACTCGAATACCATCCAGTTACTAAGATGTTTTTATCACTTAGTTCAGGGTCTATATTCTGTGGAAAAGCGCCTGTGTTACAATCTAAGCTCTGATCATATTTATTATTATTTGTTATGTAGCAAAATCCCCTTAGCTGTGTTAAAAAAAAAAAACTGGGTTTTTGACCATGTATTTCTGATTCAGTGAAAAGGGGAGTACGTATGATACACAGGGAGGGAAAACTGGTATCATAGTGCTTCTAAATGTACACATTTTCGTTTCTTTAGGGGAGTGAAGGAGGCTGAAACGAAGGAGAAGCCTAGGCAAATCAGAATATACACAATCTTCTGACAGTCCCTGAGTCTGCATCTTTCTGTTGTGAAATCCAGTAACAGCTGGTTCATTCCGCATGCAAGGTAGGAGCATCAGGGGTAGAAAGAGAGAGCAGGCTGGAAATGGACTGGTTCTAAAATGGCCATCAGCCTCTCTTCCTTCAGAGAGGTAGAGAATATCAGCTTTTCATGTATAAGCCTAAACACTAATTACCAATTCAAGTCATGCGTTTCCAAGCCAAGAGCCACTCTGGGGTAGCTGATGGCAGTTTTCAAGGGGAAAAGGAAGTTCCTCTAATAAGCTCTGATTTTTCAAAAGACAAAGCTGATCGTTGCATGCCTAAACTTGCACATTCAAACTCATGCCCAAATTTTAAAAATAAATAAGAAATGTATCCAAACACATGTCCCTGGGATTCTTCCTGGGATCAGAAAAAAACTCAAGAGGTGCATGCACGTGCACCATGCATGCAGACACGTAAGAAATTAAACTGCATTCTTACCTGTAATAAGTGCCAAAGCATTCTCAATCCATATTCGCCAAAGTTTTGTTGCATCTGCCACCCCAGTAAAATTCTCTTAATTCTGTTTTTGGTAAACTTATGCATCCGTGTCATTTCACCTGCTTATCAGGATCTCAGTCCCACTTGTGCGGTGCTGTCAACCATATCCTGAAGGCACAGGAGTGCTTGAGGTATTTCTGCAATTAGAATTTACAGGGAAAAAAAATAATCTACTGGTGATGCATAAAATCTCAAATTTAGTTCAGTCTCTCCCAGAGTAACCAGGAAGACCATTCTGACAACAGTAACCACCCCGCTAATGTCAGCAGACCTGACTCTCAGGGAGAAGATGAGCTAAGTGAGGCCAGGTCAAATTCACATAATTACTTTTCAGAGCAGAAACACATTTCAAAGAGCATAGGCAAGCAGTTTTAATTTCTCCTTCTGACCATTTCCATGTACGTTTGCACTTCATGTAAAGTCAAAATAAACTGAATATAAAGAAACTACCCAAAGCAATCTCCTTTCACAAGCAACCTGAAGGAAAATGTTTCCTTAAAGTGCCTGTAAATGAGCAACATTGAGAAAATAAAGAATATTATGATCTGCAAAAGTTGTGTACTTGCTAGCCATATACTGCTTGAACACAGCATTCATAAAAGGGAAGCATAAAAAAGACCCAAACAGCTTTAGGGAGTGCTGGAGCCAAGATAGAGGGAAGAAAAAATGGACTAAACTTGCAGGTGAGGAAAACAGAGGCTCAGGAAGGTACGTGAGCTTCAAAAATTCAGCAAGGCGTGTTAGCAGGACAGTACTGTGTAGGCGACGTGTATGATATCAGCCAAAGCATGAAATGAACTAAGACTCAGTTCTGTCAAGTGAGTCTCTCTGGAGCTGATCTTATCTTAGCTAGAAGTCTTCCTCTTACATAAAACTTGGCAAACTAGATGGCTGATCCCACTAACATACCATCAGAAAGACTAGGAGATTGTTATCCATGATGAGCACTATCTGCCTCGGGCTATAGAGCTTCATCTAAGTTCATCTTCTCACAACTCTAAGTTTGGCCTTTGCATCAAAACCATGGGGCAGTGATGCTCCCCTGGACACCTTGCAGGATAACCTTAAGCAACCAGATCAGACTTCAGAATTGGTCCTGCTCTGAGTTTGGGGGGGGTTAAACCAAATGCATCTAGATGTCCCTTCCAAAACAAATTAACCTGGTTTTCCATGATTCCAAGGTGGCTGAACACAGATGCTGCAGAAAAAGGGATGGACCAGTTTGTGATGCTAGGTTGTTCCTTGCTCAAAGGGCAGTTTCCTCACGAACAAGCTAGTGATCAACTACGGATCCAAAGCAGATTTGATCACTAATAAAACTTAATAATTTAACTGATGCAATTAAATGTGCAACTAACAGCTGATCTCATTAGAATCCGACAGGATCCTGTCCCAGTAGTATATCATATCCTCCCTACAGTTCCGCAGCTGTGGTCACATTCAGCATCAAGCAACCAGGATTTAACTGCAAAAGCCCCTCAGTCTGCCTCAAGCAACACGCTCAGCAATGTGCCACAGCCTCGTCCTGCACTGGCAAGGTACCACCTTCATATGAACCACCGCTGTCTGCTGCTCAGCCAAGGGGACATAATCTCTTCCATGCTTTCCACGTCCAGCAAGCGGAGGGAGACAAGTGAAGCCAGGTTCCTTGTGAACTGGTTGGCAGACTCCCATTTCAGAACGAATGCGATCTGCATTTTACCTTAGAACACCAAACCAGCACGCAGGGACCTCTAGTTCAGTTAGGAAAGCATTTGCTGTAATGAGGGATGCCTGGGTACCAAGCTTCATTATTTATTAGGTCTGGTAAGATTTGTGGGGATGTCTCCCTGGCTACCTTTCCCTCAGTCTTTCTTCAGCTGTATTGCACATTGTTTCAAATACATAATTTAAAAATGAAAAATGCCAGGCAAGCTCCACTGCATAGTGTTCAGAAAGTTTTCCAACCCTTCCCACCTCTAACTCATCCTGTATTTTTAACTCCACATTGAACTCACTGTCAAATATCTGGTGGGACTCTGCTCAATACTGTGCAGAGAGCCTGGTTAGTTACATTTGTCTGTGAACCCTAACATTTCACACAACAGATCCCAGGAAATGGCTTTTTGAGGTCATTCTTTCACTACCTTCATTCCATACATAAAACTCAAGTTAATTATATCTGGTCTGTGACTCTTGTCTTAACAAGTGCTTGAAATTTTGCTCGTGCTCCAGACCCCAGATAAATACGTGTCGTTAGTCAGATGATGTATTACTTACAGGTTGGAAAGGACTCATTGCAACTTCGTAAGTAGAAGGAAACTAGAATGAAAAGAATCTTCGCACAAACCAGTAAACTAAAATCCCACTGGCAATACTATTGCTTGGCAGAGTTCGCAAGACAAAGACACCGGATAAAGCCGGAAGGACGTAAACAAGGGGTAACGCACAAACAGAAAAATTCCCATGTGCTAAAATGTGGAAGAGTATCCGAATATGAATTCCTAGTGAGAAACACATTTTTATTTATAGGAATAATACGTTGCAAAATCTTCCATATTCTTCAGAGCTTGTTTCCAGAGCAGCATGTGAAGCTGAAGATCATTAAAAGTTTCTGCTGGCAGTGGGGCATCTCCTGTTGTGGTGCAAAATATAAATTGGTCCGTGACAGTACGAGAGGCAGCAGGAAGCGAAATACACACCGCTGGGTGTTTGAATCCACGGGTCCTGCGGTCCTCTCTGTTCTTGACTTGTGCCATCTTTGTAGGGGTTTTCCCTTTGACTTCTCATCAGGTTAACTGATTGTTTCTGTTCAGAATCAAAGAAGGAAAACTGAACGATAAGAGGACAAACTATTTTATGTTCCTGTGCATACGTAGGACTGCAGAGGCTGCCGAGTCCTTGCATGCACCAGGTGAGCAGAACTGAGGCTGGACTGTGAATTTCCTACTTGCACAAGCCCTGCCAGCTGCTTCTGCTTTCCTGCAAGCAAGAAGCACAATCCTCCACCCACTGCACCAGAGATCAGAGCTGTATGTGGTTAGACAGGATTTAAAGTCTACAAGTATATGTTAGACAAATACGTATTTCGGCGAATTTTTCTCTCTGCTGCCACAAAAGGTTATTGCTGACAGCTGTATATGAGAAATTACAGTGTGTGTAGCAATCTTAAGGACACCACATGAAATTGCATTACAGCTGTGACGGCAAAAAAAGCAACTTCTTTTTTTTTTTGATGGAGCCTATTACATAGGATTTCCAAGTCATGTAAAAAACTACCGGCAGTCTTAGATTTTCCTACCGCTAGAACTGGTAAAAATCTGGCTAAACTAAAGGAACCAAGATGACAACTGCAGTGATCCTGAGAGCCTGTTCTGACAGGGATTGTTGCACGCTCTTGTAATGCCTATTCTAATGCCCTTAACCCTTAGTTCAGCTTCTACGGTAGGTGAAAAAAAGAGGGATGTGATTAATTCTGATTTCCTTACTTTTAATTAAGTCAGATCCTCACGTGACTTGTTGACAGGACTGAATGATACGATCAAGAGGTAACACTCTCTGCACGTCAACTGGGAATGTCTTACTCTTGGGAAAGCACCTTCCATTAGAAAGAGAAGTGTGTAGCGTGGGTCACGAGAGAGATTCGACTCAGATGAGCTGCGTTCTGTTTCCAACTCACCTGGGGATTCTCTGTGTGCTGTCGAGTCGGTCACTCCATCTCCAGGTGTCTCAGTTTCCCATTCCTTGCTCACTTTGTCAAGCCTTCACTTTGGGCAACCATGGCACCCACCTGACTACGCCTCAAGGCGCGACTGTAATAGAAAATAAATATTAATAACAATAAAGAGCGCTTGGACACGCAAGGCTAACCGTGGCCTGCCTCTGGCTGTCATGGAGATGAACTTTGCAAATCTGTCCACAGAAACTACGGTTGTATAAAACCATCATAACCACCACCCACATTTATCGAAGACACAGTCACGCGGCAGCAACTCCATCGCTTTTCCAGACTTGTAACTATTGTCCCAGCTTGGCAAGGTGATTTCTCTTCATGCACTTTGCTTTGTACGTTAAAAAAATGGCAATCAGTACGGTATAAAAGCTAATGGGAATGCCTCTGTCAGCGTATCAGGTTATGTCAAACAAAACCCAACGAATTCACGCCAAATATAAAGTCAAATGTTTTAATGGAGATATTAATAATCTGTGAATACAAGTAAACGCTAATGACATTTGCCTTTTATTGGTGTCAGTAATCAGTATTCTCCATATGCAGATGGCAAAAGCCTGATAAGCCTTTATTCGATTCTTAGGGAATCTAGATTGGAT
This sequence comes from Psophia crepitans, assembly GCA_013399095.1. Taxonomy (NCBI): domain Eukaryota; kingdom Metazoa; phylum Chordata; class Aves; order Gruiformes; family Psophiidae; genus Psophia; species Psophia crepitans. Next base: position 293,309 of record VWZZ01007369.1, on the reverse strand, counting down.
ATGGGCATCGTATTCAAAGGAGTATATAAAATTGTTGATACTGTCTGCCCTTTTCTCCCTATAAACATTTGTCAATTTACTCACCATCTGCTGTTCTGTGTATACACATGCCCAGGCTAATGGTAGCTGAGGTTGCAATATAGCTATGTTAAATAATTTTATCTGATTTGTTGGATGATGGTATTTCTAATGGAAAACAACATGGTAATTTCAGAATGTTACTGATTAGATGAAAATGATATTGCATCAAAGTTACTTCCTTAATTTATTCTGAAAAAAACAAGAAGGATTTCTCTATTAAGATGCTTAATTAAAATCTATCTCTCTCCATACAAAATCTATACTTCAGGTCCCTCATGTCATGTCTGAAAAGAACAAAGGCTGATTAGCATCTCTTACACTCCGCTTTTCTTTTTGTCACTTAAGACATTCATTGCAGCAATTCCAGCCAGGTTTAGAAGGTCTGAGAGAAAGGGTGCTATCGCGGGGACTGGCTGAGCACAGGCAGAAGAACAAAAGAATGCAGCTGAGGTTTTTAGGTGTACAGAGAAAACGGAGGGAGTGGTTGGAGTCCAGATGGGACCGGGGGTGGGATGTGATGGGGAAGAGTTTCTACTTTGAGGGAATCTGTGAGAAACACATCACATAAATAATGTCACAGGAACCAATGCTAAAGTCAAACTGCTCCATCGCTTCAGGGTTCCCTCCTGAACGTAGAACAGTAAAAAAGGCAATCTGAGCACCAGCAATATGGCACACACACACGTGCAGACACAGACACACACACGGACTTCGGCACTCTCAGAGGCTGGTGAGAATCACAAGGGAAAAAAAATTAAATTCCATTTCTTTCTCAGTGAAGCAGTGAATTACATGTTGCTGAGTTGTTTAAAAAAACCGTTCCTAGCCTTTAGTGCCTCTTTCTTTAACCTATTACCTACAGAGAACTCCGAGATCTCTCCATATAAGAACTTTTCATCTGTCCTGTTCCTGAAAAATGAAGTTTGCATCAGCCCAAACATCTGCCTCGTTGGACGTGGTGCATCGTTCAGCTGCAAACCAAGACGATGCTGGTTTAAAATAAGACCGACATATACTATAAAATTCTTAAAATATTATTTTATAGCATATCCTAAACAAGAGAAGGAAGGCCTAGCAATACTACACACTGTTATTTCCGTGAGTGGAAAGGAAAAGAATGAGGTCATTAGCTGCAGTTTGGGCAGAACATCTTGTGAGAACCTGACATTCACTCTTATGGAAGGTCTAATTCCATCCTTGCTCACATTTGTCTGCAGTGGGAAAAGCCGCCTTGTAATCCACAACATCTGCAGCGCTGTGCTGTGAGACTCTGTCCTGCTGCACCTCAGCGGATTCCAGGATATACCTGGTGGTTGGGCTGGGGAGCAACGCACGTGAAACCCACTCCCCTGTACAATCCCTGGCAAATCTTCTGACAAGATGCCTCGTACCAGCCCCAGGCATCCTGAACAGATTTGAGTACCACAGTCTCCCTGTCTGAGAAACACATCTGCCAGCTCTCCAGCAGGAAACGTTAGATGAATTTGGGGAATATTTTGGGAGATGGAGAAGAGCTAGAAAAATGGGCATTTTGCTTCCTGCCTGGGGTCAGCTGGCCTTCTCTCAAACCTGCTTCCAGCATTCACAGAATCATGAAATGGTTTGGGTTGGAAGGGACCTCAAGGACCACCTAGTTCCAATCCCCACCCCTGCCATAAGCAGACACATCCCACCCCCCCAGCCCAGGGTGCCCAAAGCCCCATCCAACCTGGCCTTGGACACTGCCAGGGAGCCAGGGGCAGCCACAGCTTCTCGGGGCACCCTGTGCCAGGGCCTCAGCACCCTCCCAGGGAAGGATTGCTGCCTCAGATCTCATCTCAATCTCCCCTCCCTCAGTTTAAAGCTATTTCCCCTTCTCCTGTCATGCCCTGCCCTGTAACCAGCCTGTCTCCAGCTTTCTTGTAGGCCCCTTCAGGTACTGGAAGGTGCTCTAAGGTCTCCCTGGAACCTTTCCTTCTCCAGAAGGAACAACCCCAACTCACTCAGCCTGTCTTCACAGGAGAGGTGCTCCAGCCCTCAGATCATCTTTGTGGCCACCTCTGGACTCGCTCCAAGGCAGGTCATGTGGGCAAGGCACAGACTTGCTCCTGGCATGTCACAGGAGCTGGGAGCAATGAAGGTTTTTCTCTTGAGTGTTGCAGGTGAGCACAAAGAAATTGCTTTTCTCTGCTCTCCCCATCAAAAACAGATTGGAGGGGGAGGGAAAATAACAACATAGCATCGTCCCTCTTATAGTGCCCATTTTCTTTAGATTTACTAGTGTAAATGTGCTCCAGAGTCAGTCGTCCTGAGAGGCAGGGCTCAACTCGGGCACAGCGCTGGATGCTGTTCTGACAGGTGCTTAGACAGGCAGAGAAGATGCAAAGATAGGAGAAGCAAGGAGTGGGATTAGCTTCTGCTAATTTCTGCCAGCGTTACTTTGACCCAGAACTGTGATCAGCAGCCAAGTTATTCATAAATCCAGCCCAGCTCCTTTCAGTAACTTCCCAAAGCAGCTCACAAGATCCTCGGTATCCAGCTTTGGGTGCAACACGGATCTTCTTCAGACAAACACCTGCTCTAAAATTCAAGCAATTTCCACATCAATGTAAATATATAATTTTTGTTTCTTAAGAAAACGAAATGAAAACAAAAAAGTGAATGTCTTCAAGCTGAAATAAACGCAACACCGAGTTTATCTGACTGTAGAGTCCCTTATAGACAATAATTTATTTTAGCAATGTGACATCTAATATTGCTGCACTACATTTTTTACATGTAAAGAAAGGAACATCTCTGATGACTCTGATAACTCATGGAGCGACTGGTTTGCGTTTAGCAAAACGGCTGTTTCTCAGTGGGGACTAACCACACGCCAGCTACGAACTTTAAAGTAAACCCAATTATTAGTTAACAGTAAAGAAACAATCTGGAAGGCATCTTAACGAATGCAAATTTTCATTATAAACTGCTGAAGGGAAACGGCACAAACAGAAAGATGGCAGCAGGTGAAGTTTTCTTGCACAGAGAAGAAAAATATGCACAAATCTAGCTTTCCCCCCACCTTCACAGCAGTAACAGTATACTGAAGAGACAGACTTCAGATTTTTTTCTTCTCTCATCACTAAGAAGGACACCCTGCTGGGTGTAATCAAGATCCACAAACTAAGGGCTGCAGTCGGTGTGATGCTGAGATCCCAGGGCTGGCCTTGCTCAGCGATACGAGTGTCAGACCTGCGCTCGGTATCCCACGCCAAGGCACCTCATGTCAGCCTGGGATATTGATTCACGTTTCTAGTTTCATTTCTAGTTATATTAGCTTCACACCAGTACAAAGTAGTGAAGCATTCAGGTAAATTTAAGCTACTTACATCACATTTCAGTAAACATGGAGCAGATGACTTAAAGCTGTAAGGGCAGGTGTGGCACAGAAAAGCACTGAGCAAAGTGCCCTCCTATCTCACAGCTTTCAATTCTCTTTACCTTTGTCTCACAGGCACTGTCAGAAATTAAGCCTGTCTGACAGAATTCCCTAGCTTCTGCAAAACTTTATCATAAGCAATCAAGCTGAAATTTTCATGTTATTTGACAATATTTTACCTGCATAGTTGCATCTCTGAGAATTCAAGTTCCCTTCTTTATTTGCCACATACACATCGCTGTGGTAATTCCGCTTCTATATATTGATGATTTTTTTTTTACACATTTGTTGTTCATAGGCTATGTACATCAAAACGTCATTAAATTCCAGGGCCGGAGCAAGAAGATAGTTACATGTACTTACTCTGTGTGATTAATATTGAATGTAATCTTGCTCATAATATACTTGAGTATAATTTTACCTGTAAGTTATTGCAAATGGTCTGAATATTTTCACTTCAAATTACCCTGAAGATGTCATAGTGATTGCTTACTTCTAATATGTCTTTCTATCCAGCACCATTTGTCAGTGCTGTCTAGGCCATTAAACATCCATCCGTACAAAAAGAATCCCCCTCAAGACAGGAAACGCTTTTAAAGTTGCAGTGGTGTATGCAGGATGCTACCCTGCAGACTTCCAAGTGTGGGACTCTCTGAAATCAGCACAAGTTTCTTGGTGTAGAAGCATCAGACACGACTATGGAACAAGAAGGATAATGCTTATAGTAAGAGTGCCGTACGCAGGCAATTCCCAACGTAGCCAACTGTCTTTCGTGACAAAGTGCCCACTACCCTCGGTGCAAGGAGCTCTGCAGCCTTTCCACCCTGCTCTGACTGAGGGCACTTTTCCACGTGACACACTGGCTCATCTCCAGCACATCTTCGTACCAGACCTGACTGTTCCTTTCTCAATGCACAGAGTAGGCTCGTTAAGGAAGGCACCACATTTTCTTTGTTTATAGGCCAAGTTTAGCACAATCTGGCTTCTGAGGGAATTAAAAGAAATCAAAATTTGCCTGATTTAGTTTGCAAGTTATAGTGCTTTCCATAACCGAGCACTCTATGGCAGTGCTTTTGGGAAATACAAGTTTTCATTCTTCCACTTCTGTGCTTGTGGCTGGCTGCGGTTTGCAACGCATCCCCTCTTCACATGGATTAAGGCCAGTTAGGGACTTTTGCTGGCTTTGTGCACAGTTATGTTTGAGTGCTCTGTGGCACTTGGAAAATACTGAACAACCAACAAAATTTAAAAATACTTAAAAGTAATATTAATTGTTAAAAGTGTATGTGGTAGAAATTAATTCTGTCTTGCTATTTGGCTGCAAATGAAACCAAGAATTATAATCATGACATGGAGTTTCCGTGCCCACATAAGTCTTTCTCAATGGTCACATCACTTATGCGAACTTGTAGTTGTGAAGCTGTGCTTAAAATAAAACAAAACAAAACAAAACAAAACAAACCCCCAACCCCAAAGCCCAGAAGATGCACCAGTGGGACCTCTTCAACTAGCACAGGCTGATCCTTCTCCTGTTCTCTAAGATCATAACTCTTCGGCTTTTGATTCCCTGAGTCTTGAAACTATAAAAATCTTATTTCTCTAAGCTCTTTTATTGTTACCCACATAGTCAATAGTGTCATTTTCATTCATATCATTCTGTAGGGAAGTAAGAGGAAATGAACCAGACAGAACAGAGCTATAAATAAGATTCAGCTCCTCTGTTTCAAGTGCAGATTCAACAGCATTCTTTTAAAACCACAAGAATACAGCTTGGGAATGATGGGAACTCTTACTGGCGTTCTGAGATCAGCTTTCACGCAGTGGCCACTCTTTGTTATTGACTTATGTGAATACAAGATGTATTTGCTTAAAACTAGCTCTATGAGTGCAAACAACAGAGCAGGTTCACATTGCTCATGCAAATAATGTACACGTTAGCTCGTGCTTATGGGAAAGAGAACTCAAGAATCACAGAATTCTTAAATACAAAGGATCCCACTTAGAATTACTTCTTAATATAAAGAGTCTTCAGGCTAAAGAGAAAAATCTTACAACAAATGGATTATCATTGGTTTCTTACAGCCTTGCTGTGCAATCTGATGGATTAATTGCTTTCCAGCAAGATAATGATATATAATACTGGTTACCTCTTTGTGTAGGATTCTGAAAAAAACCCCAAACCCACACCAGAAAGGCTGTTCAGTTTTGCTGGGCTGACAAAATACACTGCAAATACTAGATTTATGTAAATCCTTAGGAACAAAATAGGTCTGTGGTGCCGGAGACGTGCAGGCAGCAGCTTTCATCCTTCTCTCCAGCAGCTGGACACAAAGGAGCCAGTTTCACCCAAACCTGGCTGGCTGCGGCAGCGGAGATGAGGTGCTTATGCCCCAGCACATCAAAGCCACTGGAGAAAACACAGCAGCAGCAGTTATTGGGAGAGGGAGCAGGAGAACTGCTGGGAACTCACAGGGCATGCAAGGAAACATTGCGAGAGCTGCACGTCCAAGGAGGGAGGCAGGGAGCAGCTTCAGCAGCGGGAAGTCGCACAGGTAAAAACTCACTTGACAAATGCTGGCAAGCTTGGTAAGTTGCCTACCGCTACACAAGGGTATGGAACGCAGGTGGTTTTCCATAGGTTTCTCTGAAACCTAGCACCTAATGGTTATGGATACCTTTTAATTTTATATTTCCCTTGCTATATAAAGGAGCAAGAGAGCAAGTAACCCAGAACTGCAACACACAACTAGAGAGGTGATACGGACAAATGCTGGAAGGAGTTAGTTGAAAATCTTCCTGGAAATAGAAAATTCATCAGAAAGAATCCCTTTGTTTCTGCCTACACACGTAGAGCTCCAGGACGAACGGGACAGACTTAAGTGTAAGAAATCAAGAATGGCAGCCTTGTGTGAGGCCCCAGGCCCAGCCTGTGTCCTGCCTCGGACGGCTGCTCCCTGCAGACCCCCGGGGCAGGACCAAAGACACGGCACTCACGGCACAAGCCGCCCCACGGCACCCTGTCTTAACTTTCGGCCGTCAATATTTAAGGGACTTTCAGAGTCAGAGGTAGCACAGGGAACATGCCACTACTGTGAAAGGACCTGTATTTCATGAGTCTGTTCCAATCCCTTTTTGATCCCATTTACACTTCTGCTATCTCCGATATCCAATTAATTCACCATTAATTAAAAAAACCCAACACATCGCTTATGGATGAAAGTGTAAATAGGTGTCTCCAGCTCTAATATCCCAAGAAACAGTGAATAACATTTCACTAGTCACAACGTCACACAGGAGTTTGGAGAGTCTCTAGTATCGCCTCAGCCCTCTTTAACAAGCAAGTAATTCTTACCCTGTCCATCACCACCCCGTACGGAGGCAGCCTGTACCTCTGATCATCCACGTCAGATCTCTTTGAATCTTTTATGGTTTTCTTCATATTCTTTTTGAGACTAATATGGCATTCAGGATGGGGGCACTACATAGAATCATCGAATCATAAAGGTTGGAAGAGACCTCCAGGATCCAACCGTCGTCCCCCCCACCTATTCCCCACTAAACCATGTCCCTAAGTACCACATCCCACCTTTCCTTAAACACCCCCAGGGACAGGGACTCCCCCACCTCCCTGGGCAACCCGTTCCAACGCCCGACCACCCTTTCCAAGAAGAAATTTCTCCTCATCTCCAATTTCAACCTCCCCTGGCACAACTTGTGGCCATTCCCCCTTGTCCTGTCGCTGGTTATCGGCGAGAAGAGGCCGAGCATGTTGACTTTTCTAGTGGCACAATTATTTTTCCTGTTTTCTTGTTTATTTTCTTCCTAATATCTAATGGTTTATATCCCTTTAAAATGTTACCACTGTGTATGTGCAGTGAATCTGCATATATAAGCTACAGATACTCTGGGGAATACACAGAGCTAAGCATTTTGTGTATCGACTGCACCAGCTGAGTGCAGAGCCATCGCCTTCCGGGCAGCCACGGCCACCAGAGGAAGGCAGGTAAGTTATGTGCATCGCTGTTCTGAAAGCAAGCGAATGGGCTCCTGCATTCTGGAAATGCGGCTGGAGAGCCGTGCCCTTCAGAGCAGTACTGTGCTTCTTGGCCGCTGAGACACAGACCGTTCAGACTCAGGCTGTCAGAACACTGATACTACAGGAAAGCCTTATAAAACAGACAGGGGGTTATTTCAGACAGTGTCTTCTTCCTTGGGGATTCCAGTTGTGCCTTCAATGCTGCCCAACTCTTCCACATAGAAAGGAAGTTTCACACGCAGGTATTTTGTCTTTGCAGAAACTATCAGCGCCAGTGAGCCCCTCACCACGCAAACCGTTTCAACAGTGAGACAGGAACCACCAGCGAAATCCTCACTATGGGCCTTTTAGAATAGAATAGAATAGAATAGAATAGAATAGAATAGAATAGAATAGAATAGAATAGAATAGAATAGAATCATTAAGGTTGGAAGTGACCTCAAGGATCATCTAGTCCAACCATCCCCCCACCACCTATTACCCACTAAACCACGTCCCTAAGTACCATATCTAACCTGTCCTTAAACACCCTCAGGGATGGTGACTCCACCACCTCCCTGGGCAACCCGTTCCAATGCCCGACCACCCTTTCCGAGAAAAACCTTCTCCTCATCTCCAACCTGAACCTCCCCTGGCGCAACTTGCAGCCATTTCCCCTTGTCCTGTCACTAGTTATCTGCGAGAAGAGGCCGACCCCCAGCTCACCACAACTCCCTTTCAGGTAGTTGTAGAGGGCAATAAGGTCTGCCCTGAGCCTCCTCTTCTCCAGACTAAACAAGCCCAGTTCCTTCAGCCGCTCCTCATCAGACCTGTGCTCCAGACCCTTCACCAGTTTCGTTGCCCTTCTCTGGACACGCTCCAGGGCTTCGATATCTTTCTTGTGGTGAGGGGCCCAAAACTGGACACAGCACTCGAGGTGCGGCCTCACCAGGGCTGAGTACAGGGGGACAATCACCTCCCTGTTGTATGGAAATCTCAAATGCAAAATTAAGTTTGTTAATTTTTGACGAAATGTTCATCTCCCTTCAATCTATTTCGCAGTGACTAGACAATAGCGAACGGAAAGCAGAGGCAACCACAGAAAATTAGAGCTTGTGCAAAAACACTGCAAAAATGTTCAGAAAGCTGCACAGAAAAGTACATTTGATTGCTGTCGGTCTCAAAAGTTTGTAAGCACACAGATGTCTGCAGAGCTTGCTAGTGAATATTCCCTTGGAAATTTCTAAGCTTCACTGTATTTCTAGCACTGCGGCTCTTTTTTTTCTGTATCTGTATTGATATTTTCAGCTGATGCCCCTGTAAAACAGAATTTATGCATTATATGCAAAGAGCCCATCCTGACGGTTCTATTCACATCTGCGCAGTGATGGTGTTGGAGCCAAGCGCCGTGAAGACTCTGTGATTTGATAATTAACACAACCCATGGACTTGCTAAAGTATAACTGATGCTATATTTTACTGCCCTCTCCTTGCCATTCATCCTTTGGATCCGTGTAACCAGACACATCTGTAAGTTATAAGGAGTAGGCTGTGCTTAAAGAAAGCATTAATGAAAATGAGAATTTAATGATCTAGAGAGAAACCTGACAGTGCAGCTAAACCCACAGGGGAGCAACAACAGAATCCCTGAGTATCCCACCTGTAATTAAAGTGCTGATAAGCCCAGGTATCACTGCTCATTAATACCCAACTGCAAAAAAAGAAGACGACGACGAAGCAAACATAGAATAACAGTACTGGGTCTGTCCTCCATCCATACACGCTTGCTTCTCCTTTCTCACATGGGACAAGAGCATCTCAGACCTAGGCCAAGCCAAGCACTATGCTGCAAACTGACACAGAGGGGCCAGAGTGGCCATGCTTTGTGGAAGGTAAGGGAGAGGAATTTTCTGCTCTTCCTAATTTACTCTGTATTTTTAAGTTGGTATCGAAGGATGAAACTTTTGTCATATCATGCATCACTGACAGTGCAGACGAACGATATTAAAAAACCCCAAGAACTGCTTGTTGCCCAAGGCACGTGCTAGTTTGTTGCCTGTTTGTGTTTCACGCATAAGGGCTCTGTTAGCTCCAACAACCTAAAACTCCAGCAATGAAACGCACTCTGCAAGGTACCTTTGGGAAGCTCATAACACTCCCAGAGTGGAGAACCTTTTTGAGACACATCACTGGAAATACTCTTTGAGCTGTTAAGGCACACATTCCACCACCATCACGAGTGGTTCCCAAGCCTTGGAGATGGTGGGGGGGTGGTTGTTTCCACAGTGTGAAGTTAAATTACACCAGATGTCTGAGACTCCAGTAATCTCTGTAAGAAGAGTAAGCATCCAGGGGTCACACTTGTGCGTCTGTCTAACCGCAGATGCAAAAGCCAAGCTTCAGACATCGGTCCCTCAGAGCAGCATTGTTGGCACTCTGTCCCAGTGTCATGGCACTGCCAGCCTACTCCGGCTCTACACCAAAACAGCTCCCAGCCTGTGCAGGCTTGGACATATTTTCTTCACTGGATGAACCTCCTCCCCTCGCCTGACTGCATGGCCTGGGCTAAACGGCACAGATAGATGGTTGGAGCTGTGCTGTGCCTGCCATGAAAGGGAAGTGGGGCAGGTCTGCTGATAAACAGGGGAGGAGACCTTGCAACCACTCACGAAGTATGTAAGCCAACCACACAGCTCAACACATCAAGAAAGCTCACACAAATGTTGCACTCCTTTTCTGAAAAACTTGATGAGTCTTGAAAGAGAAACACAACTTGACTCCAACTCAGATAGGTGAGCCAAGACTTACACCCTCCTTAGATGGCCACCTCCATCCACATCTTCAAACACAACCAGTCTTTTGGCATTTATAAATCCAGCTATCACCTGACCCTTCTCTTCACAACATTGGTAGAGGAGATGATTAGTTAATGGTAGTGGTAGGTCCAACTGTCTCAAAGAGATAATCATGCTGTCACTGAATCCTAAGCCTATACACTTTATTTTATGCTACAATCAAGTATTAATTTAAGAAACGAGCATGCCTGGGGGCAATAAGCAATGATGTTCCTATTACCATGTTTCGTGCAAAGAAAGATTAGGAGGAAGGAATTTGAAAAACATGACTCTGCATACTCATCCCTTTCTGACTGCTGAATGAACGCTTACCTGACTTTAAAACTTCCCCCATTTTGGCAAAACATACAAGCAGCACGCAAAGTATTTGTGAAAGAGGAAGCCCAGTCAGATGGAATAGACTGAGAGAACAAAAGGGGCAGGGCCAAGAGTCTCTCTCCCACTTAGTACAATACACATGGTAGCAGCCTGCTTGGCAATGCCCCTCACATGCACATCTCCTCTGAGTGTGACACAGAGCAGCACCAAAAACGCCTTTCCAGCAAGCAATGGAGAGCATCCTGCAGTGGGGACAGGCAGATGCCCTAACACTGCTGCAAGCTCATACCTGCACATGTTGAACTTCAGCACACTGCTTCATGCAAAAACCTGGAGAGCACTCCGCTGAGGAATGCTAGGGATTAGCAAAAACTCAGTCATCTGTTGGTACAAAGAAATTTCTCATTGTTTTACTTTTGACAGGAAACCCATTAGAGATGACGCTATGACTGGAAATCTAGACAGCATTTAGTGTTCAAGGATTGTGAATCTTAGTATTTCAGTGGTCACCGCCTTGAGCTGGGCTGAGTTCAGGCAGCATCTGGCCAACGCTCTCAGTCATCTGCTGTGATGGGGCTGGTCCTGTGTGGGGCCAGGGGTTGGACTTGATGATCCTTACGGGTCCCTTCCAACTCACAATATTCTATGATTCTATGATCTGTAATATGTTGGAAAATGCTAACATATGAAAGGCCAATCCAGGCTTTTAAGAGAGTTCTGTTTCTACTGGTTTTGAGCTCTATTTTCACTCCCTGAATGTGTAACTGACTGTGCATACATAGAAAATATAACTCAGCACTGATAAAAAAGGCTTAATTATTTAATCTTAGAATTTTAACTGTCTATAAAAGAATAATGGAGAACAATGTCAAATACTCACTATCACACTATTTCACCAGTGGTCTTTGTCAAACACTAAGGTTAACCTAAAATCGAGAGTTAAATGATATTTTTTCCCCTGTGATTTCTCTACACTGTCTCCCTGAATTGTGTAGTCAAGTCAGTTTGTGTGGGCTGTGACCTTTTAGTTCTCTGCAGACCACAGGACCATGACCTTATGAAACCTGCTTCTCTTCTTTCTGCCACTGTGAATCATATCCTTAGGTTAGGGGAGAAGAAATTTTGAAAAGTTATCACCGTTTTTGGAAAAACAATTTCCTATCATTAGCTTGTATCTATATATTGTAAAGATTTTTTTCTGCTCTAAATGACAAACTGAAAGGAAAGGTTAAATGTTGGCTTGCTTTTACCAGATAATTCTGTACATCATCACATGTGGCAAGTGGCCACTGACAAAAGACAGCAGTAGCTTTGGATACCAGCGTCTAGAAGACGTCTACTGCCACAGAAGACTAAATTGTTGAGAAAATCATAGAATCATAGGACAGCTGAAGTTGGAAGAGACCTTGAAAGATCATCTGGTCCAACCTTTTGTGGGAAAGGAAGGCTAGATGAGATTATCTAGTGCCCTGTCCAATTGTACCTTGAAAACCTCCAGTGATGGAGACTCCACCACATCCCTGGGAAGGTTGTTCCAATGATTAATTGTTCTCACTGTAAAAAATGCCTTTCTTATATCAAGATGAAACCTTTCCTAGTGTAACTTGTACCTGTTTCCCCTTGTCCTCTCCATGTGGCCCCTTGCAAAGACAGAGCCTCCGTCCTCTTTGTAGCTGCTGTTTAAGTACTGAAAAACTGTGATGAGGTCTCTCTGAGCCATCTCTTCCATAAGTTGAAAAGGCCTAACTCTTTCAATCTTTACTTACAGTGCCTGTTTTCCAGCCCTGTGTGAACTCTCTGTAGACCCTCTCCCGTCTGTCCATATCTTTTTTGAATTGTGGGCACCAGACCTGGACACAGAATTCCAGGTGCAGCCTGACAAGTGCTGAGTAGAGTGGGATGATCACATCTCTATTTCTGCTAGCAGTGCCCCTGAAGATGCAGTCCAGGATCTGATTTGCCTTCGTTGCTGCAGCGGCACCTGCTGACTCACGTTCAGCTTGTCCACCAGGACACCCGGGTCCCTTTCAGCAAGGCTGCTCCCTAGCCACGCAGACCTTCGCCTGTACTGGGCGCTCTGGTTATTTCATCCCAGGTGCAAGACTTTGCACTTGTCTTTGTTAAACTTCATACTGTTCCTGGCAGCCTGGTCCTCCAGCCTGTCCAGGTCTCTCTGTAAAATGGCTGGCCCTACCTTCTGACATGTCTACCTCACCACCCAGCTCAGTATCATCTTTTACTACAGTAAAATGAACAATCCAGAGCAAGAGTCCCATGGTGGTCTTTTTACTGCTGTCTCCACACAGAACAGCAAATGAGTTCATGGCTTAAAGAAGTTGACCTAAATATAACCACCACACCTGGAAGCCAACCACCCATACTGTGGCATTCCCAGGACTTGCCAGAGCCCTGGCAATTGTCTTGGCTGCCCGTCCCTCCCCACAGACAAGCTGCATTCCAGATTCCCACTGGTTCATGCAATATAGCAGCTAATGAAATGTCTACAAGCATGGCAGTCCTGCAGCATAAATCTCACCCATCAGTGACACGATACAGGTCCTCTTCTGTATAGGTGTGTCACATGCTTCAATTTTCCTGTTGACTTTGTTGTTAACAGACAATTTGGAAAATGATTTCTGGGGAACCATCTCCCACCATCACAGTTTTGAAGAGTCACCTTCATCATGTGAAGCTTCATCAGACAGTGTCCTAGCTGATGCTGGAAAGACTCATCTGTTTGTCTCAACCAATAAACTTCCAAAGTAGGTTTTAAAGGTTACAAAATCGAAGAAATGTAGGCAGATTCACAACCTCCATAAACAGAAGTTAGCTCATGTCCCCTGTTCCCTGTCCTATCACAGCACTGTCCTGGAAGGGTAACCAAAAGGTAAAAAAGCTGCATTTCAAAAAAACCCGACTGTGATGCCTCATGACTATGGAGAGATTAGAAGCAATATTTAGATCAAAGTTCTGCAATGACCAAAATCACCTATCTTTGGATCTTAGTGTCTTTCCTCCTCCTTCTCTCTCGTCTTTCTAAATACCAGTTGCAATCTGAAAAAAAAACCCCCATCACTAAAGCTACTCATAATTTGTGCAGTTCTCAAGTTGTCTGGCATTTTAAGCAATAAAAGTGTTTTACATCCAACAACTCTCTAGCAAAAAACACCTGAGACTCTCCATTATTGTTAACACAGCTATATTTAGAGGATTCGTCCCAAAAACTTGACTATATTCTGAAGGGAAAACTGGTACTATCAAGCACTGTTTTTATCTTTATTAGCTTTTTCTTTACTAGCTCTACCGGTTTTTTTTTCCAGCTCCACTTCAGTGACCATATATAATCACAGAAATTTATTCTACATTCAGCCTTTATATTGTTCCCGGGCCCCTTTGGGCTGCTTCTAGCACCTCCCTGCTCGCTGTTCCCGAATATATTATAAAAGCAATTTTGGCCAACTGCTCCCACAAGAGTGGGCCCTTGTCAATGCATTGCGTTGATCTAGCTGAATGACGGAAGGAGACTCTACTTGTGTTTCCCTCAAGCTGATGCGCACCACCACCTCAAAGAAATTGCTTTCAAGTGCTTTATTTGGAATATGGTAGCACAACTTCTGTTTTCATTGGAGTGGGGTTTTTTGCCTTGTAAAGATTTCCTTTGGAAGATTAAAAACAAAGTCTGGAAGAATTAAATTGATTAGAACTGGATCTCAAATGATCTGGTAAGGGCTGTTCTAACTCAAATCTTATTTGCTGTGGCACCATCAGTTAATACGCAGAGCTCACCTTGAAACCACAGTTTCAGCTCGCCCTTTCATACACACTACACATTGTCGTGTACCACAACACACATGCACACAGTTTGCACAGTTGCACCAGGAACAGAACGTATGCACCTACAAATAACACAATGCTTAATTCAAGTCAATTAGGGTCATCCATGATACTTAAAACGCATAGAATCACAGAATCAGAATCATTAAGGTTGGAAGAGACCTCCAGGATCATCTAGTCCAACCGCCCCCCCTCCCCACTTATTCCCCACTAAACCATGTCCCTCAGTACCACATCCAACGTTTCCTTAAACACCCCCAGGGACGGGGACTCCCCCCCCTCCCTGGGCAACCCGTTCCAATGCCCGACCACCCTTTCCCAGAAGAAATTTCTCCTCATCTCCAACCTGAACCTCCCCTGGTGCAGCAGTTCAGTCTCAACCCAGTTGACAAAATACTTCATCATTTTTAAGGTTTTTTTGGTGGTTTTTCCCCACATTTATGTGGCTGTAATGCCACTACTTCCACCTGCACGAAGCCAGGTACCCTCCTCATATTCCTCAGAGTGCTGGAAAATCCAACTGTGCAGAAAGCAGGCTCCTATCAGAAGCTGGATTGTAAAATATAACGCAGACAGAGTGGAATCATGCAGCTTGTAGTTATACCTGTAACAATAACTTACAACAGATATTGCAGAATACACAGAAATCAGTGATAATAATGGAGAGATTATCCTTACATGGGAAATTATGTTACATGGGTCTTACTTTGTCCCACAAACTATTCTGAGCTAAAAAATGCACTTAAGAAACATGGGATGTAGGATTAGAGCGTGTTACAACATGATGATTGGATGCAGAATCCTCACAGTTCTGTTTCTCATTTTAATTTTTAAATATTTTGGTTTTGTTTTCATTCTGGCTTTACTTTCCCAGTTCCTGCATGCCAGCTGATGACAAATCTCACCATTTCTGGGCCAAATGGATAACACAGCTGCACAGGAGTCAGGAGAGTACTTTAAAATGTATACTGAGCTGTCATACCTCCACACTGTCTCATCCTTGATAACAGTTGAGGCAAGCTTGCAGCACAGGACTCAGTGAGAACACTGCCTCTGGCACATTCAACAGGAGTTGGCAATGTCAAGGAAATAGTATTCTAGCAGGACAGGCAAGCCTGGCTCTCTTCTCCAACGTTACAAATACACGGTGAAACTGCATTATGAGTTTTGCATTACTTTTATAAAACTGTCTGTGAGAGGACCTCTGAAATTGAGAAGTGCTGATGTCAAGATTTTACACACGAGGTTCTGAACCGCAGCGGGATTACGGTTGGGTAAATGCACAAAAGAAGTCAACAGGGATTTCTTATTAACAGGGAGCAGAACTGCAGTATTCAGAATGCTACGCTGGGACTTCACACATTGCCTCAGACTTCCCATGCGCTTTCAGTTCCCCTCCTCTGGCATTTGGAAGCAAGAGAGAAGAAAAGCTAGCAAATCGGCCTTCAGGTGCCAGCAAAAGAATCCTGGGGCAGAGACATAAATACTTGTTCTGGGACAACTCCTCAGAGCTCCATGTTTCTTTCAATAATAACAAGGGAATTTTTCCTTATTGATTGCTTTTTGCAATTGAGCTTACCAAATAGAGCTTCCCTCAAATGATTCTTCCAACTAATGTTATAGAAAACTAACCTTATTATATTTATTGACAGAACATTGAAATAAATATTAGAGGTCTAGAGGGAATGTTTCAGTTCATTGATTTATTTTTTTATAAGGAAATAACAAATGCACCATATTCCCCTTGGCATGTTATGCTGGGAATAATCTGATAAAATGCTTACCTTCTTCAAAATGCATCTCAAAAAACCCCTTCTTCCAGTCCTCGAAGAGCAGAGACCCTTTTCAGTAAGGCTGATCTTGAGCAAACGAGCTATTTGCAATTTTGTTTGCAAAATTCTCCTTCTGTGCTTGTTCAGGAAATCAAAAGAAACCAGTCCATGCTTTTATCTGCAGCAGTGAGATGACGGGAAGTTTGGGGGAACGTAATTTGTTACTATTTGCTCCTCAGCTATTGGTAGTTTAATACATTTCACTGAATCTTTCAGTCTCCTTCACTACTGGCTCCTAGTAGACTGCTTCTTCCAATGCGTGCAGTCAAAACACCAGCCTAGCCAGCATCCTTACTGTTGATAACTCTGCTCTGGAACCTTACAGCAGGATCATGCATTTGGCAGAGAGTGGGATGAACCACAGATAAACTAAGAGAGTTTTGGGGACAAGGAGGAGAAGGGTACAGTGGAAAAGCGTTGAGGCCCTTGAATGTAGGGGAAGAAACTATTTGAAAAATCAAGCACAGTTCTGAAGAAAAATGCATGAACCTGAGCAGAATTTTGCTCAGTTTTGCTAAATATGGTACTTGGTGTGAAAAAGCTTTTCACAAATAAGGCCACGCTCAGACGCTTAAAGGAGATCATCTGTCTTCAACAGCATGAACAGAAGAGCCACCACACACAAATAGCCAAATTGCCTCTTTTGCAAGATTCGTACGCAACACGGCAGTATTCAGCCAAACAACCTCCTGGGGCAGGTTCTCTGACTTCCTAAAGACAATAATTTGAAATAATATGAGATGATAAATGCAAATGTATTGCAGTGCGATGTCACGAAGCTCCCCAAAACACTGTCACTTTCATTATCCAAGCAGCCTGACGTTACCTATTTCACTATGAGGATCTAAAAAGACACTAATTTTTTTAGAGGTTTTAAAACCTAAGCCTAGACCTCGGAACAGAAACAAACAGAAAAACCCAACCCAAACAACCAAAGGATACTAGAGCTAGTCTATAGCACATGTGAAAGCACACTGCAGAAATGCTACAAACTGCATCTCTGTTTTATTTACCTTGAGGGTCCCTCACCGAGTCAAAAGCATTGCTGAAATTGTGAGGAAGCTTTCTATGATTAGAAGACCAATGCCTAGTTTGACCAGAGATAGAATATGATTATACTCCTCCCACAGGACCAAGCATGAACCTCATCTGTATATGGCTCCTAGCTAGAGAGCACTGCTACTGAAAGTAACTTATTCCTTGCCAGGGGTTATATCCAGCATCTTTTCTGCGGACGTTATGTATAGAGACTTTGTAGGCTACTGAAAAAAGAGTCATGTGAAGCCTTCTGGACAGTATGTGTTCATGAAGAGCTACAGGATTCTTTTCAGCTCTGTTCACTGTTAGATCTTTCCTTACTCATTGAGCACGCAGACTCAGAATTCTTGCCATTACCAATTGTTTTGTACAAGTTTTGCAGCAATAATGATTTCTTCCCAGCGTACTATGTTTTGCCAGACCTCAGAGAGTATTTATGAATTCATGCTATGACTGTGCTCTATGCAGATTAAGCCACTGCTTTTGATGCAATTTTTCCTACTGTCATTGTACAACTATTCAAAAGAATAAACACCTATTAAGAAAGGAAAACAAAAAGTATCCCTTATTGGCAAAGCTGGCTGTCATTTGGTGTTCACGGTTCCTGGTTACCCACTAACTGTCCCTCCATGGAGACTGATATGGTTTTCCCAAATATTGGTGAAGGCTGTTTTAATGGTGAAAATGTTTTGGAAACAAACATGAGCATTGCTTCTTTCTGCTCAGGATGCACACACACATACAGGGACAAAGGAATGCCTTTTATTTCTCCAACATTTCCATTTAGGACAGCACAGTTTCTTTGCACTATGTTATTTGTACTTCAGAATGCAGAGGGTTGGTATAGGAGGAGGTTGGTATAGGGTCCCTATTTCTAAAACCCTTTTCTGATCCATAAGTAAAAGATCACAGTCCTTCTCATGAGCAGTATTCAAACCTGCTTCATCAAAATTCTTCAGCACATATTGATTATCAGTGCATAACAGTATAAAGTATCCTTTGTAAAACCCCAAATCCTGCGGGATCTATGCATGACCTTTTAACATCACTATTTACTGGAAAATATAGAACAGAACAGTTCCAGCTGGAAAGGACCTGCTGTCACCTGGTCTCTTCACAAGTGTAAAGCAGAAGGGAAGTGCTATAATCAACGCACCCTTTGGGCCTTGGGCACTGCCACCTCGTGGTAAGTCACACCCGCATCCTACAACTACGTGAGCCCCAAACACCAAACACCCTCTTACAACTTGCACATGAGAATGCAACAATATTTCCTGGCATCACCTCCTAGAAACACCAACGAGCCAGAAACAGCGTGTGAGTTACACAAACCCGCGTGTTGCTTTCTGCTTCAAAGGAACCGCTCTTGTTGCGTCACGCAGTGGCTGCCTCAACAGACCAGCTCACAAATTTCAGGCTTCTCCATACACAGACAACATCTGTTACACTGAGGGTCTATAAATTCCTACAGCACCATTCGTGACAGAGTCATTAAGAGGGCTGTATACTGAAAGGTAGATCATCATTTAAAATGCCATTTTAGATAAAGCTAAATTGAAGCAAGGCAGTCAAATGACGTTTCCAAACTCCCAGATGGGTAGAAAGGGAAATAGGACCCGCTGGAGCTGACTACGGTAACATTTACACTAGACAAACCTGCACGAACTACAGTGAATTTGAAATCTTCACACTGGAATAAGAAGGCGCTTGGCTGTAAGGCTTGTAAGGAAAAAAAGAGCAGCAATGCCTTCAGGAAACTGAAATCCAAGCCTTGCTACATCTCCCTGCGCATGCTGAAGTCCTTCCAAGGTAGCGCTAACACACACTTGCTGGCACGCTCATCAGTAAAAGCACTGTCACTGCGGCGGACAGCTGGGTTATTCTGTGGCTAACCCATTCCCTGCACTGCAGCAGCAGCTTTGGAGCAGCATCGTACACAGATGGGGTATGGTGGCACCGTCAGCGTTTGTGCTGCCCCTGTAAATTGGGGACAGAGGAAATAAGCATGTTTTACCTGGGCGATGCTGTGCTTTGTGTCATACCAAGTCAGATAAATCAGGATGTGGATTTCACTCTGCTCAGCTCCTGAAGACCCTGCTCTGCACCACTGTATCACCGTGTACTGACAAACGCAGTCCATTTGTACATACGTAAATAACAGCTGTTGATGATGACATCATAGTGATATCTTGGATAGGGGCTCTTAAAATCTGTGAAAATATGAAATACAGAGACTAAAACTAATGAAGCAGATCAAAAGGGGTCTGTCCTAACACCAGTGCCAGTAGGCATAACAGCAACCTCAGGAAATACGTAAGAGTGAAGGTATTATACCCAGGCGAACTAAAGCTGCACACAACTCATGATTACGTGTCTAACAGATACGGATTGCACACAAACCAAAAAGACCACAATACCCACAGAAACATTTCTTCCCCCAGATACTTCCTGACCCCCAACAGCCTGGTGCAATTCCTTTCCTTCAGGAATTGATCCATCCGTTTTTGAAAACACGTGACCTTTGAACTAAGGTAAGAGAACAGTGGGCAAGGTGGATATTTGGGGTGAACTGCCATAATTCCACAACCCCGTTGGAGATAGCAGGTCTGCAGCCAACTGGATCAGCGCGTTCAACAGAGAGAATTTGCACTTTGTGTGTTTTAGACAGACCAACATCTGGGCAACAATATCAATTCAGGTATGTATTTACCCAAGTTTTTCCGTAGCGTCTTGCTCCTCTACATCGCAAAGGTAATTCACAAGAATTGTTCAAAGGATAAAAAAGACAGCTATTACCACTTTTTTATATTTTTTGAAAATGTAGCATTGAGGACAAGTCAAATATCTTTTGCAATACTTTTTCTAACCGTAGTTTTGGGGTGATGTGAATTTCTGCTTGCACATGGACTTAATCAGAGTGCTGCACATTTTGCTTTCTAGAACCTTGGGTAATTGGCAGCACAAGGCAACCCTTTACAATGCAATACCTTATGCAGGGCCACCATACTGTGAGACCACAGAGCTGATAACTCACCTAACCAGGAGCTGACAGACTGCACTGAAAATTGGAGGGGGGAAAAAAAAAAAAAGAAAGAAAGAGGGGGAGGGAGACAGAGAAATACATTTTTAAAGATAACCTGGAGGCAAATATAATATTTATACTTATTTATCCTCACAGCACAATCATAAGCCCCAAAACATGTCTAATGAGGTGGAATTGCAAAATGGCCATGAGTCCTACTTACTTGGCTTCTCAGTGGTCTCTTAGCAGTCACATGGATCTATATTTTTCAACTATGTGACTGCTGCAGGCAAAACTCCTATAAGTAAGAGTGAGAGTCACAGCAAGTCCTTAACTCCCAGTGGTATTCATCCACAAAAATGCCAACCTAGGAAAAATAAGAAGACAGACAAAAAAAGTTGCAGGGGCAATTAAGCACTGCAGACAACTGTACTTAATGCCTGGTTCACATTTGCAGGGCATCCTCTGCTCAAATGAACTTCCATTCATAGCTTTTCTCAACTCTTTGAATGGCCTCAACTCTTCCAAGCCTTCAGAAAGAATCAGAAATATGAAAGAAATCAAAACACGTTGGAGAGTTCTTCAGTGTCATCACAGAGGAGCAAGCCCCCGCCTGGCCAGTGTTGTGTCTTCCACTTGTCATTTAGCAGATTCCAGCTGTATTTCAAGCTCTTTTAGAAAGTATCCAATACTTCCTAAGAACTCTGGATCTTTCTAGTGATGTAATCTAATTTGTACATTAAGCCAGCTGATGGTCACTTAGAGGCGACCAAGTTAACCATCACGGTTTGCAAAAGATGGTCTGAGATTCCGAATGTGCTGAAAACATTTCCTTTTGTCTGATTGTACTGATTATTCTGTTCTTTCTTAACTGTCCATTTTTAGATGTCAGATTTGCAGCGCTTTAGAAGCAGAAAAAACCCACCTTCCCACCCCCAAAAAAATAATCAAGCTACGTATAAGGCATTTTTGGCATGACAGAAGTATGAGGGTCCAAGCTGAGCCAGCTGAACATCACTTACTTACTTGGATGCCAAAGGATTTTGCTGTGGTTCTGGCTTCCAGCAACAGTGAGAAAATTGCAGTTGCTTCAGAGTAATTGGAGGTAGTGACAGACATGTCCAACTACCCCAACACAGGCACTGGAACTGGGGAAGTTTGGCTCAAAGATCAGTTCTGTAGACTAAAATAGCTCTGTAGTGATTACTTCTTCCCTCTCCAAACATCTAAGAAATTCTAAAAATTCTCACCTATTTTTAAGTGAGTTTCCAGACATGTTTTAGCTTGGCAATTCAGGTACTCCATGCACAGGTACCACGCAGCTGACGGGTACGTATGTGCATTCCCAAAATGAACTTCCAAATGAGGAAGCAGAGTCAGAAAAAAGGGCTAGCAACTTTCAGGGTACTGCAATAGGGCCAAGGTAATAAATCACTTACAGTCCCAAAAAACCACACTGTGCAAGCTGAGGAGCACAAGGGAAAAATTTAAACCCACAGCTAGAGAAGTTACTGGCAGTTTTAGTTGTTACCGTTTGAGTAACTTCAGAAGTGACTATCAAGTCTGATCCTGCCGTGACATCTGAGAAGTCCCACGAGGCAACAGTTCTGACGAACTGTCAGAGGCACGAACACCCCCAGCTCCAGCCGAAACCCCACAGGTGCTGAGCACCAGCGCACGCCAACGCCGCGCTTCTCTCAGTCTCGGCACCCAGAGGTTCATGTGACTTCTTTTCCTCGGAGCATTGCAATCTTTGTTGCAGGTTCAGATATATTAAAAAATAGAAATTAATACCTACTAAAGGCTGTAGAAGACAGTGTGAAGCTACTTTTTAAAGTAGTTTATGAATGACTCATTCACATTTACTTGGAATAGACAGCCCGAGATGACAGAAATAGATCCCCAAGAGGTATCATGCCATAATGCTCTGCACTGTAAGGACGCGTTCCAATCTCCATTCATAGCTGCTGCCACAATTAGATTTTCTAATTGGTAAGCTTAATATCTTCTAAACTTTCTCCGACATTGCAGATTTCTCCCATGCAATTTATCAGCCTTTTTTTAAAATACAGTAAGAATGAACTTTATCCTTTGTCTTTGGAAAGCAACAAAACTGTTCTCCTCCTGTTTGAGCATTATTTTCTAGGTATTTATGTAACTAAACAATAAAGATAACAGAGAACTTACATTATTCTGATACAGAGGTGATTTGGTGTTGGCTTGAATTCCAGCGAGGTACCAGATGACCTGCTGTGTAATGTAACAGCCTGAAACTGGCTGCTGTTTTATAATGTTTATAATTAAAGAAATACTTTACTGTTTCATGGGATATGACAATTCAGCCTTTCACATTTATTTGTGATCTCCTGCAGAAAACAGAGTACTACAAGTCTGGTACCAATAATTTAGCTTAATCTGCTTGATTCACTCACTGTGTCTTTCACTTCTAAGACATAATTTCAAATCTCGCCAGGACCAAAATGACAGAAAATCTTTGTGATCTGACTCATGGGAAAGGTCACAGTTAAAGAATTTCCTAAGCTTTAGTCCGATTTTAACCACGGCAGCCCGTAACGTGGAATAAGTAACAGCCACGTTACCCACAGCCATGGAATCTCCTAGCACCCTTAACCTTCCCACGCAACGTAACATCACTGACTGGGATCCTAAAAAACTTCTAATGAAGAAAAACCGTGCAGCTCCACTACAGACACAAGCCTGCTTGTTCTCAGACGCCTTTTCCGCTGGCCCCATGACAACTGGATGGCTCCGTGGGGTTAGCTGTTGCTCGTCTGCTGTTTCCGACGCGCTCCGGAGGCCCTCGTGTACTTAACCGGTGACATTACCACCCGCGTCTGGGGAGCTGACCTTTTCAAGCCGGAATGGCTGGCAGCTGTGACACAGGTTACGTCTCTTCAGTGCAAAGACTGTGACAGTCGCTTGACCCTCCTTAGCAGTGAGCGAACGCGTTGTCTGCGGACAGAAAGGGGAAAATGAAGCCTCTCTGCTTTATGGATTCCTCACCCCATATACCCTGAGCCATTTATCTTTGCCTGTGTGCCCCACGTACAGTCACATTTATGTACCTGTGGGGGCTGTAAGGAGCTTATTTATTATTTGTTTCATTTAATGATCTCTGTCATTCTCCCCTAGGAATACCCGTACGCACTATGCAAATCACATCAAGCCCCTGGCAATAGTGAGAACGCCCTGAGCAGTAATACCCGGCACATCAGCTCTTTGAATGTCGGCAACTCGGTTCCCGAACTACGTCCTCCCCTGCACTGCCCCCCCCAGCCACCTTCATTTGCTGATGGTGTCATTCCCCTCCCCGACTTACAGTCTTCTCCAGGAATTAGTCAGGGCTTTCTCCAGGCTCCCTTTCCCCAAACTGTAGCCCTGAGGCCAGCGGTTCCCAAACTGGTCTGTGAGCCCCGCACCTCTACGGAAAGCAGGTCGCTTTGCACGCTCAGAGCTCACAGCGGTCAGGAGGAGAAGAGCAAATCAAACGCTTCTCTAGCAGCTATCTTTAATTTGGGCAATGACTGTGACTGGATGATATGGGCATTGTATGATCAAATATCTGAGGCAAGATGGTGAAAGAAGCAGCCAACAAATCATATTAACCCCGACGATAAAAGAGCAGCCGTAATATGGGGAGAAGGTGTAAGAATGGACAAGAATTCCTTCTCTCTAACCACTGCACTGCAGACACTTAGGGACAACGGATTGACCCTGAGACCTGGAAACGTGCGTTCCTTCGCAATGACTTCTGCTATAACCTTTGCCAGATCACTTCGCCTTTCTAAATCACATTTTCATATCCGGAATACAGGGCTAAAAATCATGAGTCACCACTGTAAAAATCAGGGAGGTCGGAATTGAAAACAAAAACATAATCATAGTAGGAATCACTGCTTTTGCCAAGGGAAAAATTTGATGTTTCTCATAACCCCTTGTCACAAGCTTTATAGTGCCCAGAGTGCAGCTGCCTTGCTAAAAGTCAGGTCTAACAAGTCAAACAGCACTTTCAAATGCATTATTTTGAAAATATATACTACATTTCAACTTATCCTTCATTATCCTTATCCCTGACTCCTTTTAGCTCTCTGCATTGCTGCTTTGCTATTCTAGTCCACATGATCTGCACTTTGATTAATTAATTTATTCTGATTATTTAACTCTTTTTTCATTTTTCCATATTATTCTTCCTTGATTTCTCTTCCCTTATCTCCCTGTCAGTCTTCTCTTTGTATCTCTTTCTATTTCTGCTCTCAAGTAATTGTTTTTCTTTTCATCTCTGCTTCTTCCATTTATTATCTTCATATATGGAAAAATATACACTAATACCTCCAGGGAAAATAATCCACAACGCAGACACTCAGTGAGAGAGAGAGGGGAGATCCAAAGAAGCTGCAGTGCTGTAAGAGATCTAGCAGAGACAGCAAACTGAAGATTAGATATGGTGTTGCAAGAAGATACGGCGAGAGAAAAGGCTAACGAAATCTTGTCAACATATGCAGAGACATCACCTTGTCTTACAGACCAGAGAGATTTAAATGGGGCCTTATAGGGATTTTTTTGTTAGCTCATATGGAATACTGGATTAGTTTGTATGTGATTTGTTGCCTTAGCAATACACCCGTCTATCCAGGTATTTATATGGGCTGTATCGCCAGTATTCACTACAGAACAGACAACAACCTACAGGGAATTCAGAGAGGATCAACAGAAAAACAACAAGAAGCTTGTTGCAAAAACTGATGGGAAATGTTGAATAGCACTCTTCGCTTGGTCAGGAAGGCGTTAAAGAGCTTGCAAAAAAACCCGGCAAATATATATATATATATATATATATCTGATTATCACACATTTTCACACCATGCACAAAGAGGTAAAACGGAAACAGGATAACCTAGGGTAAATGTAACGAAAAACTTGAGGCTCTGGAAAAGACTGTCAGGTGAGAGGCCTGTAAGAGCCACCATTTGGGACTTTAACGGCAAGATCCAGATTTTATTTTTCAATTGTCCCAAACGATGTGCTGAGATGCCACACTTCAAGAAACGTTTCTGTTAGAAACAGTAACTTTTAGTTTAACTTGCGCTCAGACATTAGAATCTCTCTCTAAAATAGTTAAGTCGCCAAGCAGCTCATTTCGGTGATCTTCTTCCAGATTCACTGTCACAGAAATCAGCACAGAATAAAACCATGGAAGTTCTCTTCCATTCAGCAGCAGTGATGCTGTTTGAGATGTATGTTCAACCTTGGAGCATAATGAGCTTCATCGGCTACTTGACCATGCCGTAAGCCAGTGTTAATAAAAATATACTATAAATAATTAACAGTAATTTAAATATTCATATGTTGTTGGGGGCAAGGCCTTTTATCAGACAGTTGAAGATACGTTAGTGAACCATGATATATTTCACCAAGGTTAACTTTATCCTAAAAATACTACCCTAGTGCATGGAGTAGTAAGATATCAGAATGGCCATCAGGCAGTTTGCTAATATACAACTACAATATTCTTACGTGATGAACTACAGTTTCAGAAATGGTTGATTCATATGAGCAAGCTTTAAAGAACATTGGAAGCATCCATTTAATTTGACTAACGCTGACACTATGCATTTATATATATAAATATTTTAAATAAATAAAAAGTATTCTTTGCTTTTTTATCCAGGAAAGGGATTTTTCTTCCACAGCATTGGAAATGTCACCTCAAATTGTCACTTGAAGGTAGAATTGCTCCCGAGCCAAACGATACTGTATATAACTGCAACCACCACCCCCCTCAGGTGACTTTAGCAGCTACGATTTCCTTTTCTGTAAATGTTCAGATATGTAGCGTTGCCTCTGGAGCTGAACAGAAAGCCAGTGTTGAGTGTAGGCTCTCCTACCCATATGCACATGTATCTTGATATTAACATGATCCATACCCACACGGCGATAAAACTAAACAAAAAAACTTCTTAGTCTAAATATAGAAGTGATGCTGGAAAAGTTCCACGAATCTCCCTCTGCATGCAGCCTTACTAAGAGGCTCCTCTCCCCGGGTGAGTGTATATACTGACAATGAACTGGATTCAGTGGTGCTATTAACCCCCTACTATGAAAATGCAATAGGAAAACATTCCTAAGTGCTTTGAAAAAAACCACAGTGAGCTAGTAATTTGTTTTACAAAATCTGAAATACAGAAAGCAAAATTTTATCAATGTGAAAAGCCAACGTTCCAATGGCATTGGTGGTCCGTTTGCAATTCTCACCTGTAATATTGACTACTCAAGCTTTTCTGTTTAAATGAATGGTCTGCTACCTTTCAGTTCATGTTAAAATTTACTTACTACGGTATACAAGACAGGCTTAGTAGGTAGAGAAAGGAGGCGTGGTTAGCTGGGCCACCCTGTAATACCACTGAATACTTGGCTTTTGCAAAAAAAACCCCACAACCAAATAAACAACCCATATAAAAAACCCCATATAAACAGAAAACCAAACTCAGTTACTGAAACAAAACGTTTCATGTACGGAAAAAACCTTTTTTTTCATAACACAATTGCAGAGGACAAGCAGTTATAAGTGCAATCAGCTTTCCAACAACAAAATTAATCGCAAATACCATCTGTAATTGATTTGGCATGAGTGGTCCAGCAGAGTTCAGCAACGCTGCTCCAGCCCTGGCATTCGATGGCCGTGTATTCATGTCCCAGTCCTACACATGAGGACCTAGGGGCAAATGAAAAAGTCTGCAGTTCTCACTTTCAGGAGGGACTTCACTTACCTCTTTACGGTACATCCTATTTGCTTTAATATGAAGTTAAATACCTGCTGTTAATGCAGGTATGGCTGCCCAGCGTCCAAGGAGAGGTAAAATATGACTCGACATAGTTTATCTATCTGCTGGATGTTTTCAAAACAAAGGACTTCTGCTAAACTTTTCAAAACAGCTCATATCAGGAAGCTTTGGGTTGGCTTCTCCTCCACATTTTCTTCCATGCTAAGACCCCAAGTGCTCTGACCTTCTGCACAGAACACAAAGCAGTTCAACTGCAAGGATGAAACACTGACAAACAGCACTCAAAGCATCATTTAGTAATTGTTTCCCATTACCCTGCAACGGAGAGCTCATACAGAGCGTGCAGAAGGAAGAGCTCACTGTAGAACAGCCGTCTCCACGCGTGGGTACCTGGGTTCATCCTGATGCTTTGGCACCACTTTGTACAAACACCGGCTTGGGACATCGGCGCCTGTTCAGGAACGGAGACAAATCTATTTCCACTTTCACTTTTGTTCATCCATTTCCATTGGCATTATTTGTTCTAAATCAATTCACAGCTAATCAACAACTTAACAAAGGAACAACGCACCACGTAGCAGATTCCGCACTTACACCCTAATCTGTACTCTGTTTCCCAATGTGCGTAAGAAGTGTGAACGCACTCCCGATTTGGAGCGGACAATTAGTCTATGGTTTGCACAAAAGAGAGAGAGATAGAAAATCCAGATTTAATTGCTAACTTTGCTACACTGGTGGCCAAAACACTGTCCATCTCACACAGCCCACCATGTAACAGGGACAGTAATTGAGCTGACAAATTTTGAGTTTGTAAAGTGTTTTGAGATCCCTGGATGACCAACGCTAGGAAAAAAAAGGTGTGTTACTGCACCGTGAAAAATCACAGCCACATGAATACAGGAATGTAATTTTTGTATTAGCAACAGAAGCAGGAAAGGAGGATTATGTTACTTCTCTTGGATGGTTGCAAGATATTTGTCACCGGAGCTTATGCTGGGAGGTCACGGCTATCCCCGGAGAGGCTGCCTTTCACTGAACTAGTTTCTAAAAAGTAGGTGGGTTCGAGGATCACTTTTTAAAATCGGATAAGGAGTATTTCCAAGTTCATCTCCTGAACCTGTGACACACCTTTTCAGTCACCTTCCTGGTATTCAAAACCTCTGCTAAGTCTGCCCTGTTGTAATTACCGGGCAGCCACTGCCTCGGGATAAATCTAATAGACGTTTTGGCACTGTCAGATTAAAACTTACCTATCAACTCACTGCAGTGCTTTAGCTCTCCCTAAATCTGTACTTGGGAGAGAATTTATGACCAGGAATTGCATTTTGCAAAATGATTAAAGTTACCAAACATCCATAAAAAGTTGCAGTTGTAGATATCATTTTTTTGAAAGTCTGCTTAATTTATGAGAGGTGGAAGGTTTATTGTCATTTAGAGCCCACAGTGATGCAGCGATTTAGCATTCTGCTGAAGCTGTACACAGCTGCTGTCTCATTTATGATTTTTACATGTTTTTAAATTGCCATGTTTGTAACTGGGGATGTCTGCATACTGGGAATGGGGGAGGGGGAAGCAGACTCTCCTTATTGTTCCCTACCCTACTGTTAAAATGCGAAGCAGGTCGTGTTCCTTCTAACAAGACTGAGGACCATGCAGTGAGCTTCAGCACTTAAAAGACAGAGGGTCTCCCTCTCCTCTCCAAAACCTCCAACATCCCCCGAGTTCTGCAGTACAATACAATTACACTCCTCTGCTGCCAGTCTGGCACCGGAGGTCCTACACGCTGCAAGGACAACAAACACAAATGGGAAGTGTCTTAGTTGGCCCAGTCCCAGCAATGGGACTCTCTGGCAGACACAAGCCAGTGACATGCACATCTGTAAAGCATCTCCTTTAGCCTTGCAGGAGGTTTAGCTGTCGTCCTAATAGAAGACACCCTCTAATTCTGCCCTGCATTGGTGTTCTTACCCACGTTACAGGCAGCAGAGGAAAAGATGGTTTCCATCATCAGCTTACGGTCAATTGCCCATCACTATGAAGTAACAGATGAAGCGCTTCTCTCGATTAAATGTGCCAAATCCACATTGTGATTTCAGGTTCTCTGTGCAGGGGGAACTGCAAGCTTCTATAAAAGGACAACCGCTATCTCTTTAAGAGCTGCAACAGCATCAGAAGCCTTACGCAACTCAAAATTACATTTCTTTCAGTCATCCTGACAATCTTCCTTATGGCTTAGGACTTCTTCCCCTCGGACCACCTCCTGTTTTCTTCACTTACTTCTCAGTCCACTTCCACCCAGGTATGTACACTGTGAAGCCTGTCAGATGGAAGCACGCCATCAGGCTTTTCACGGGATCAGAGAATGGGCGAGGTCTGAAGGGAACACTGGAGGTCATCTGGTCCAACCTCCTTGCTCAAGCAGGGCCACCTAGAGCCAGTCACTCAGGACCACGTCCAGACGGCTTGTGCATATTCCCAATAGAGACTGCACAACCTCCCTGGGCACCCTGTGCCATCGCTCGGTCACCCTCACGGTAAAAAAGTGCTTCCTTGTGTTCAAACGGAGCCTCTTGTGTTTCAGTTTGTGCCCATTGCCTCTGGTCCTGGCAATGGGCGTCACTGAAGACGGTCTTGCCCTGTCTTCTTCACATCCTCCCTTCACATACTTACACATTGAAAAGACGCCCCCCAGCATCTGCAGCTTAACAAAGACTCTGCAATGTCATCAGGTGAAAAGTAATACTTGTGCTGTTCATTTGCACCTACCGCTCGGTGTGAACAGGTAATCCAGGCCAGGATCAGGTGGGGGAGTGACACCTTTCTATGTTTAGAGATGTATGTATCAAAAGCTAAGAAGCTCTCAATGTTGCTTAGAGTTAAAGCTTTTGATTCTGCATGCAGGTCAGCTCCTTCCCCACTGTGAGGCAAATTCACCCTGACCCTTCAATAAACTTTGAGAGAGATCTGCAGAATTTTGATTTAACAGCAATTAAAGCTACCAACACTACTTTACAGAAAGACGACAACTGAAATTGAGTCAGTGTAAATGCTGGACATGGAAAATGTGCAAATGCCCATTCAGAAAATGTTTGTTTATTATCTATTGCTGTAGAAGATTTACTCCCGTTTGCAAATTGAGCCAGTTTTAGACATGAGGCTGGACATAGGATGTCCTGATCACCACCCACATCCTTCCAGCTGCTCTCCATACAGTTTGCGGCTTCCTAACAACTGAGGTTCTGACAAGCATCAGCACTGCCACGTGTTCATCAAAACTGAACCATTCAGATTTCCAAGGTCAAACTAGTGCAATGCACAGACCTCCAGGCTGAGAGGTGTGCAGCAGAGGATAGGGATGCCTCACCTATCTGCCTACCCTGCTATTATCAGTAATTCTTTTACCGTATTTTTTGTTAGCTCACTTTTTCATTTTACCAAGCCAGACTTGTGTTAATAACTGAAAACTAATTAAAGACATTTTGATTTATCTCTGTAAGAAATCCAATCTCTCCCCCTTGAGCATTATCATTTTGCAGCTTAATTGAATTCTACATTGTGTTTATGATGTAATTTTAAGAATCCCTAAAAACAAACTCGAAAGGCACTTTTCATTAGTTCTGAATTTCTTTTGCAACAGGCAGTGTTTTATCTATGGAGAAGGCTGGAGTTCCTGTCAATTGTAATAAAATCCAAATGCTTCTTAATAACTGGAATGAAGTCAAAAGGAGCCACAACAATGAGGAATTAGAGATTAGCAGCAGTAATCATAGACTAATTGAAACAATAACCTATTAACTGGTGTCTTGGCGGTCCTCGCAGACACAGGAAGCTGCACGTAACTGAAGCTGGCATTGCTGAGCACACAGACTTGTCCTCCTTAATGAAATCCTTGTATCGCCAGGAAGCGACCTCACGCTTTGCCTTTCTGTGAGAACAGAAAATGCTAATCACTGGCATTTAGTGAAGTTTCACAATCAGGAGCACATTTCATGCTAAAGAACTACAAAAGAACTTTTTTTTTAAAAAAAAAAACAACCCACAGCTTAGCTCTGCAGCTTTACCATCAACAGTGACAGAGTTGTAAACTCTTGCTCTTTAAGCAAACTATTCTGTTGGCTGTTTCCAAAGTAGGTAGGTATCGTATCATTAAGATATGGCATGTTTAAGTAATTAAGTCAATATTAATAGAGTGAACATTAACACGTCAGCTTCAGCAAAGCATCTACAAGGAGTGTTCGGAAAGGTCACTCCTTCCAAGGATGCCCAACAGTACTGGTCCTTTCCTTACAGCACAGGCCACGTCATCGTACCAGGGAAGCCCCTGGCGTTGTGGCGTGTCCACCGCAATGCAAGGAAGGAACATCTCATTGACAGAAAGTGAGCATCTGCCCTTCTTCCGTTCCCCAAGAAAGGAGGAGGCAGATTTGGCGAACAGATATGGCTAGTGCCCTTGGCCACGTCAGCAATCCACAGCCCAACAATTCACTGCAAAACTCGTATCTACCCGTGCGAAATACGGTACCGGTTTGCTAATGCAGCTGAAACTGGAGAAGAAAGACCTGGCAGAATTTAACCCTTCGAAAATCAGCAATCCTTGGAAACAAACAGTGGGGGAAATTGTTAACATTTACCTCAATAATTCTAGAAAGGGACCCAGCATCAGCATAAGCTGTCCTGCAGCACAACTGTGCCGGAGCTGACAGGCTAGCAGCCTCAGATCTGTAGACCAGAGCAGTATGTGATGTAAATGCTGTCCATCATAAAAATCAATGGTTCCTTTGCTAAGTGGTCAATATTTATTTAGCTTTAGCATTGTTTAATTCAATGCATCAATTAAAGATAGTGTAATGTCTGATTTGGTCCCAAGCTGCTGTTTCTGTTTGTCGTTACCTCATCTGTTTGATATCACTCATGTCTTTAAGTCTCTGCTCTTTTGTCCCCTTGCATAACTCAAGGACAGGAGTAATTGACGTGAAACTTCTAAAAATTAATTTCACCGCGTATGCCACTAACAGAGAGTGCAAGTCCTCAGAATCATTTATAACTTCATGGTGATTGGCCCTGACAAAACAATACCTTAAAAACTCACGAAAGTAAATTATGGTCCAGGCAAATGGCTGGATGTGAGCTGGGCCCGAGGCTTGGAGCGCAGCCAGGCAAAAACAAAGTAATGCGCTTTTGATATTAATAACAGAGATGATATTGATCTGTAAGCCAGTGTCACTTCTATGCTCAGGCAAGGAGATTGCTTCAGGCATTTAGTCCACTGAAAGCCACTTTCCATACAGGCCATTTAATTCTGGGAGTCTTTAATTATATGAAATGGAACTCAGTTAAAGGGCCAGATACCTATTTACTCATCTTAGCTATGGGCTGTGATTCAGGAAGCTGTCAAAAAGGTCTATAACTCAATTCTTGGATTTCAAAACGCAGCCGTCTTTTTATATGTTTATTTCATCTGTGTCTTTCTTTGGCTCAGAGCCTGCTGGGAATTTGTAGGTACATGGACTCGAATTATAGGATGATATTTTTCAAAAGACCTGAAGCTAATAATCCTTTAAAAAAAAAATTATATGTATTTTTGTAAGCAATAAAAGCATCAGCTCAGAGAAGAGAGTCAGCGTGTCTTACTAAAACACCGGATGCCCTAGAAAAGAGACAGATCTACGATTTGAAGTGTAACCCCTGCCGTTTCCCTGGGTGCCTTATCTGTTGCAGCAGGGGACTGCATTCCGATGGACAGGCAGGTCCATAATAGTAAAAAAAAAAGAGGTAGAAAGGGAGGCAGGCACCCAGCAACGCTTACCTGGCATGCTCCATCTGGAGATCCTGAATCAATACAAGGAAGTTAAAAGAGATCACGTGCTCAATGCCAAAGCGTAGCCAAGTTGTCATGCTGTTAAACAATCCGTAAACTTCTGTATAACACGCACAACTTCTGCCTAGCTATGGGGAACAAGTTTGTTTGGTTGTTTTATGGGTATGAAACCAAGTGAATCCTAAACACAGCTGTAGTGGTTCAACAGTTCTGTGCACAAAAATGCACAATATTGCAAAACCCACACTCTTCACCATCGCGTTTCTTGATGCCAATGTTTATGCCTGAGGATGTTAATAAAGAGGGCACTTTATCCTCGTCATTTTAGAGTCAGATTTTGTGTAATCACGCATCACAAAGCAGCTTAGAAGAGTAGGAGAAAAACTAATCTAAAAAGTATATTCATAGAGGTTTCAGAAGCTGTACCAGCAGCAAAATATGACAGCAGATCCAAACCGCATTCGAGGTGAACAAGCTGGGCTCTTAAAACTTGACAGAGCCCACTGACGGTGGGAAAAACAGTTTAATAAGGATTTACATTGCTGCTGACAATACTTCTGTTTAACAAAAAGAGAAAGAGCAAAACAAAACACACACCCCCACATCCCATTATGCCATTTTTTACATCACCTCCTCATTAAAAGGTCGGAGCAGGCCTGGAGAAGTACAACAAAGTGACCAGGATGTTCAAGCGGTATGGAATAATACCTCCCTTCTTTATGAGATTAAATAGATTAGGATGATTAGCTTGCAGAAACGAGCAACTGAGGACAATGACAGTAGTCTGTAAATCAGTTTGGGGAAAATGAATGGTTATTTACCCATTACCCAACACAAAAGCTAGTTGTCTTCCCCCCACCCATCCAAAATGGTCAGGGAGAGGGAGAAGGAAAGAAGCATTTTTTCCCTGCAGCACACGGTAACTTTGTGAACCTCATCGCTCCATGCTGTCACGGAGGCAGGAATTATGAAGAGTTACTAAGAAGGGATTGTACAAACTCCTGCTATTTTCCACATACGACTTGATGCTAGGGAATCCCCCAAACCAGAGCGTGTAAGAGAGAAAAACCCACTTTACAACTAAAATCATGCAATCATTTAGGTTGGAAAGGACCTAACAAGCAGAGCTAATTTCAAAGTCAGATCGTTTTGTGTAGGCAGAATAGCCTTGCCCAATCTTGTCCTTCTTCTAATACATTCCCCCAGCATCTGCCTGCTGCCAGTGTCAAAAGTAAGGTACCAGCTTAGACGGACTCTGCCAAGCGCACCGGTCCCTCACAGCAGAACACAGGGCCACGGAATCACAACGGTCTGCTAACGAACAACAGGTACGTGCAGTAGCCTCTCATAATTTAATGCTGCTCATAAACGTGTTTTGAGGATGAAAAGATGAAAACTTGCTTGGTAATAATTCCAAGGCACTATCTGAACAGTATGATGTCACTGTTTCACAGGCATTCACACTTCTCATTGGCACTTTGTGGTCTCAAAATGACAAAAAATTACCGAAACTACTCACTTTAGACAACAGAACTCATTAATCTTAAGAATTTAAACTTCTTTCATGTCCCAAATGAGAAGAGTTTAAAAAAAATCAATATTCTTGCTAGTCTTTGCATCACAAAACTAGATTCCTCTCTGTTGTAAGCAGCTGCTGTAGCTCACACAGCTGACTGAGGGAGACTGTTGCATGCAACATTTCTCCTACAACTTTCAACAGTTCGTCTGTTGGGGTGATTCTAAGTGGAAATCAAATCTTATAGCTCCTCAGTCAGTGGGGGGGGTAAGTTCAGCTCTTGAAGATGGGGAAAATAAGCATCCACCAGCCGACACATTAAAAGACTTAAAATTAGAAATCTTGCCATGTGGTGGTGGAACCTTACTGTCATTTCGTATATAGTTGGGGTCAGGGAGAAGATGACAAGAGCAGTCGAGATCACCAAGAAATGACTAATTGTTTTTGTTGGTAAATTCAGACATTAGAGCGGCTGCAGGAAAGGAAGTCTGCTGATTTGTCTGGAGGGCATCCCTGCTGCATTTCTCAAACGAATCTACTGCTACAAAATGAGCAAAACACCAAAAGACAAAACGTGTCTGAAAACAGTAAAGAACAAACCCACCGTGTTGCAAATGCTACCAGACAAGCGTCCACAAATACAGTGTCTGCAGACAACATTCATTCAATTTAATAAGAGTAGCTGGGAAGGAGAAAGGTAAAAAGGATTTGGTGCTGTGCCAGCATACATTTTCCCTCTGTAATCTGTCATGTTTCTCTCTTAATTTCTGTAAATAAACAAGACTGGCCATCTGTCTACTTTGGGTGAGGTGTTTGTGTGCCCTCTTACATTCTCTCCTGGTTTTTAACTGGAAACCTCCCAAAGAGTTAACTCACTTTCTATATTAAATATTTACATAAAAATGTTCAGGAAGGTGTGTGTAAATTATAAATAATGTAAGGCAGGACTGGTCTCGGTTAGAGCTAAGAGACCCAAATTGTATCATCATAATACATTATTCACATATAATGCATCTATTCTCCTCCATTAGTGTTACGAGAAAAAGCCCCTGAGTGCTTAACTTGAATTTGGAAGAGTGTAATAAATGTGAGATAAACAAATAGCAGTGGGGATGCATCTGTAGTTAAACAAGTGTAAATTAGAGCTCAGCCTAATTCCTCCAAACTACACGTAGGACAAACATGATGCTCTCCAGAAACAAAGGATCAGTTACAACTGCAAAAAAAAAAAAAGACACAATAAATCCCAATTATTTGATATAGTACCTCCTCTTGCCACCCCCCCAAAAGGTTTCCATGGAGAACAGTATTCTGCTGAATATTCTCCAGCAAAGTTTCACTTAAATAACCTTCATGTTGTGACAGAAAATGACAAGTGTAGAAAATGCAAATTTAAAATCACACTTGCTCCTAATCCCCACTGTGTGAGCACCTTTTTTGGACACAAGAACAGAAACATGCTCCAAGTCCTTTCCTACTGCTAGCCTGTGCTATACAGCTCATGCCGTATAAATGCACTTTAAAATAAGTGACTTATAAAAACACTCTTGGTCGTCCTTTTTAATATAAACCACAAATCTACGTATGAAAATATGAAAGTACTGCGAGTGGGCTACAGTGCAAGCTCAGGAAAGCCCTCCCTGCTGCTGGCCCACATTCTTTCTCCAACTAGAAAGCTTTTTTTTTTCCCCAGGCCCCCCAAAATATCACCAGCTTGAGAAGCTTGAGACGTGATTTATTAATTTCCCACTTGCTTTCAGCTTTGGAACATGACTGTACTCAACAGCAGCCACCCAACTCTTTGGGTTAGTTTTGCCAGGTGTTTCCTGGTGCCTCAAGTCTGTTTCTTTTTCTCATGGGTTTCTATTACTGCAACATACAGAATTGTTTCAGTAGCTCTTGGGGCAATTTTTTACTTTTTTGGTATTTTTCTGGAAGTGAAATAAATAAATGTCCCCTTCCCCTCAACACCACAAATATTTCTGCCTGTTTGGAGTTCTGACTCATTTCTCCAGGTAACACTGAAGTAACTTCAACGTGAAAGCAGCTTTGAATACGGAGCCAAGCAGGCACAGGAGGTCCCTGTTGATAAGTGGAAAGCTTCTATGGGCCGTGACTCGTGTTCTGCTGACTAACCCAGCAGAGGCCTATTTCACACCACAAGGGTGGCAAAGCCACTTCATTAAGGCAGCCGCTTTCTCGCTCCAAGTGATTTCAACAGAGATGTCTTTCCATTTTTTGTGTATTAGAATAGAATAGAATAGAATAGAGTCATTAAGGTTGGAAGAGACCTCAAGGATCATCCAGTCCAACTGTCCCCCCCTCACCTATTAACCACTAACCCATGTCCTTCAGTACCGCGTCTAACGTTTCCTTNGAGAAGATGCCAATCCCCAGCTCGCCACAACTCCCTTTCAGGCAGTTGTAGAGGGCAACAACGTCACCCCTGAGCCTCCTCTTCTCCAGACTAAACAAGCCCAGTTCCTGTTCTCCCACAATATCCAACTTCTCCACCGAAGTGCCCACAAAAAGATCATTAAGCCAATGCTGAACATTACCTTCGAGAGGGACATCATTCAAAGTGTCCTTTGCTCCTGCCTGTAGTTTCTTTTAACATGTCTTTTACAGATCACGTACACATCTTTTTTCGTTGGAGTAGGCTGGGAGGAAGGAAGAGGATTCTGATAGGCTAGGTACTACTTTTCTCAGACTTTGCAAGCCACTGCTGGCAGTTGCCTGGTGGCAAGCTTATTTGTAGCACTCAAACATCTAACCTGAAAAATCAGTACACACAGGACCGGTGAAAAATAAATGATATGTCACAAAGCCTGACCAGTCACAGTGCTAGAGTGAAACAAAAAAACTTAAAAATAAAAATGGAAAAATCACTTGAGGCCAGTTTCTTGATTTGGTATAGGCCAAAGAGTTGGAAAAAAAAAAAAATCACTCTTTGCAAGTGTGGCACAAAAATGCGGTGAGCAAACACTACGACAATAACATTATGCAGTGACTACAAAAGGGTATTTTGGGGTCAGAAACAGAGATCTTGTTTCTGTCACTGCCCCACTATGGAATCTCAGGTGTCTTTTATACTGCTGTTTCCTTAGGTGTGAAGAGAGAGAGCTTCCTAGGCCTGGAAAATCTTCAGGTGAAAGTGTCATTGTAAGCACACAGAATATTCTCATTACTAATTAGCAGGACACATTAGTGGAATTGCAGCACCGTATTGTCAGTCCAGCAGGTCCTAGAACACCACACTGTGGTGCAGAAAGTTAATATTTAGGCCCAAGTGCCTCTCAGAATGGCTTCATAAACAATACTCGCTGAAACGAGAAAGTCAACCACCACGTGAACAGTGCTGCTGCTGTTCTGCAGGGGTTTTTAAAACTATTTATTCCAGCTAACTATGGATGTTCAAGTTCAAGAAGCAAGCACCTTCTCCGAACTGCAACTTACTTACAGTTTTGAATGACTTTTATTTGGCAAGGAATTTTGCTGCGAGGATGAGATTTATGGCAGTGGCACAGTCCTTTTGCTTGCTTCCCATAAAGCTTAGAGACCTTTGGTAAAATAATCAAATTTATTATTAGTGCAAGTAGAACAGGAGTAAAATAGTTGTCTGGTTAGTGACATGCCTTAAACAAATAACATTTCCAGCGTAAGGGAATTTTCAGTGTCTGAAGGTGAGTTGGGGAAACACATATTTACTACAGAATCTTTAATGGGATTTTTTAATAGGATTCATAAGTTGCATTGTAAGCAATTAATAGGTTTTGTGCTAACAAACTGCACAGTGATGAATGTGTGGTTGACAAACAAGAATTTCCCAGGACACTGGAAGTGTGAAAAATTCAATAAATTAGGAAAATGCACATGAGGAACACTCCGAAGTCATGCCCTGAATATAGGAGGCCTCTAGACATTACAGTCTGCACCCACCTGATAGGGAAGGCTTTATGTGTCACAGAAAATCCTCAGAGACATAAAAAGGCTCTAGAATTCCTCAACAATATTTAAAAACATTGATGTCACCTGAACAAAAGTGCAGTAATAATAATAAGCAACTAATAAATCTTCCCAAACAGCTACTGCAGAACTCTATGAAGGACTCAGTCTCACGATTTTTTTGGTGTTACAAATGGTATTGCCAGATACTCTTAAGCTGTACGTTTCTCAGAGGAAGGGAGTCCGACATGCATAGCTTGGGGGACCCAAACTTCAAGTGGGCAATGTGTATGCTAATTTAAATACTAAACATGACAACTTTATGATAGGCATAACCTACAGAAAAGCACCCCAGAATCACTAGAGAAAGTGAATTTCAAATAGCGAACATTTTTTTCCCCTTAGTAAGGTATTTATCCTCCTCCATTCATTAACATCCAATTAGCTCCCAAGCCCTTTTCCCAGTGCTGAGGGTTTCTTCTCAACAAAAACAAAACAGTATTACAAAACAACAAAGAACCTTAACGCCAAACAAAACCCTCAGTGTAATTAATTAATACAGAGACAGATTCGCAGAAAAGCGGAAAGCCCAGTAACAGCAACAGAGAAATCCCCATATAAGCCACTCAGACTTACAAGAGCTGCTGTGAGCCGAGAACTGCAGTCTTACAGCCCAGAACAGATTACTATACGTGGTGATGATGATGACGACGACTATCACACAGATGTATTTGGCAGTACAAGGATCTGGCAGATCCACAGTCGCAGCTCCTCGTACTGTTCCAGAGGATTTCCCTGGCATTCATGTGCCGACTGAAAAGTGTGCGTGGAATTAATGCACGTACGTATGCCAACATGTGACAGTGTGTGTGTAGCTATAGAAACACTACCAAAACCTCATTTACTAATATGGATTAAATAGTTAACAAATTAAGCAGTATTTTCTCTATCAGCATGTTTTGTAAATGTGTAACTCTGTGTTGTTTTCTTCAGTCTTTATCCTGAGATCTCGGTCTCTCTCTTCCTAAGAATTTCATAAACAAGTAACTGGAATTACTTATAACAGCCTGACTTAATAAGACGTGAGGATGACTATAAAACCACTCTAGTTCTATTATCACACTAAATTCCCCTAAATTATTCACCAAAGATAATTACATTAAGTGAATTTATAAAGTTGCGTAACACAAAAGAGGAAGGAAGAACCAGACAGGTCTGAGGACCTCGTATTTTAACAGCATTTCCCATGAAAAAGGCTTGGTTAATCTAGGTTAAAATGCTTAGTTTTGTTTATGTCCTTTAACTTACAACACCCATCACGACCAAATACGCTTTTTTGGCCTCTTTCCATAAACAATTCACTAGAAATACAACTGGCTGTTTTAAGCCCAAATGCCCCCTTACAGCATTTGTACCCCAGTCTCCCACTGGGGCAGCACGCAGTCTTCAGACCTTGAATGCTGACTAAAAATAAATGCTAAAATAACTGACTCGTTTTCCGAGCTTTTCAAAAGTGCTGCGTAAAGAACAGCCCGAAGTGTGAAAAATGATGCGATTTTTCACAATTGCCACATCGCAAGCAGATGAGGGTGTTAACTAACGATACCAAGAAAAAACATTTCCCCAGAATTTCAAGAGGAATACTACTACTTGTGGGTATATTTATATCCTTATTTAATATGATAGTGTCTCTTTAAGCAAACTTGTCACAGAAGATTTATTTTTGGTCCCTATTGTCTAAGAGTACAGCGTAAGGAGTACAAAAGGGTCCGCTGCCCAGGATGCAAACCCCAGAGGCTTAGGCTAACAAAGCGGCTGACAAGGAGAGCCTGGGTGACACAATGAATGAAGTGTTCACAAGATCCTTTTGTTACAGATAGCAGAAATATGAAAATAAACAATATTCAATTAAAAGAAATTAGGAATAACGTTAGCATCAAAAATACTAAAATTGCAGCGTTCAAGCACTGGGAAAGGTAGTGGATATCAACTATTTAATTATTTCCAAATACTTCATCATCTATCTAGGTATAATAACTCAATTTTATGCCACTTTCATGGAAATCTATTTCACTATTTTCTTACTTTTTTTTTTAGGTTTTCCATCAGTCTGTTCCATTTAATGAATACAGGGATTTTGAATATTAGGTGAATAGTCCTTGCAACGGAACACAAAAGGGAAACGATGCAGAGAGCATTATGGTCCTCCTACTTCTTGCATTAGGTTGGAAATTATATGCAGTAAGGATTACGCTTTGTTTAAAGCTGAGCCTCTGCCTCTAAAAGAATACATTATACAAATCTTCTAATGTTGTTGAAATTCCCCAAAACTTGATTGTGTCAGACGTAATGTGGCAATGGGGTTCTTATCCCTACCTTATGCCGAATAAATATCTAATATCAGAGAGTATAACCTTGGAAAAGTATACACTAGGGAACACCCCTCGCGTCAATAATTCATCGTGCTGTTGGTGGGGAGGTGCGTGCGGCTAGCCCCTAACGTTACACGGAATATATTACTGCCCACGCAGCCACAGCTCTGAGGAGAGACGGTGGGGGAAGGGGAGAGCACCAGAGGGGACCGACTCCTTTCAGGCCCATTAAAAAAATAACCCTTGGAATTATTCAAAGTAGCACTCTGCCTACAAAAAGCGAAACAAACCAGATTCCCTCCTCAACAAGTCCATCATCGGAATTATTTGAGGGAGAGAGCATGTGTAATACACATCTTCACACACGCTACGGAGATTTGCCTTGCGTTTTCTACCGGTCCGAAACGCGGGGTTAGCCTCCCCGACTCAGCGCAGCCGGAATTACACGGCTGGGAAACTGGAGTAATGCGCTGATGAATGAGGCCCCCAGGAGTCCCCGTATTAATTCTACTAATGTTAATCCCAAAATCAATACATTCAGGTTCAGTGATGTTTCTATAGGCAAAAGTACAGGTGCCATTCAAACGAGCTCAGAATAAATAAGATAATTTTCTGATAGCACGCATCTGGCTTAAAGATGATCGCAATTTTAGTTAAAGACAAAATGGAGAGTAGATTTTAATACAGTTTTGGGTCTTTTGCATTCCTATTTGCTCTTTAGCTGTTAGAGTTTAAATGATTTAGGAACCAGAAGAACAACTA
This sequence comes from Psophia crepitans, assembly GCA_013399095.1. NCBI lineage: Eukaryota > Metazoa > Chordata > Aves > Gruiformes > Psophiidae > Psophia > Psophia crepitans. The sequence goes on along the minus strand of VWZZ01007369.1, from coordinate 251,698 downwards.
AGAAACCCAACAGTCATTATCTCAAATAATGAGACTTTTTAATGCAAAATCAACGTTTGTTATAATGAAAATAGATGCCTCAGCTCCTGCAGGGTGATACATACCATTCTTTTTCACTGCTAAATAGAATGTGATTGCTTATTTTCACCAACATCAGGAACATTTTTATCCAGTAGTGAAAATAAAATGTCAGAATTTATTTAGCGTTATGAAGCGCATAGATTTAACCAGAAGCTCCCACCATTATGACTGAAATTGAGGAAACTGGGAATAATTTTCTATGAACTTTCAGAAGCTTGAGGAAGAAATGCAAAATTTCCAACAAGTAATGAAAAGCTCACTCTGGGAAAAAAATTGTCTTGTTGCATTCCAGCTTCTGTTCAGATGGTTGACCAAACTCTTCATTTGTTACATCAAATGAACCAAACTCCAAAGCTAATAAAAAATATCGTAAGCAGGCTGAATGAAGGAAAATAAAACAGTTCTTCCATAACAACATATCAAAACTGTTATCAATGCTGAGCAAATTATGATTTTGATTGTTATGATTTAGAGTCAATGCATGCATTTATGGCCATTTTTGATCTCCGAACATTAGGCAAAGCGTTCACATTAATACTTCAGAGCCACATTCTAGTAAGCATCCAGATGACCTAAAAGAACGCACGGAAACTCACGGGCTCAGAGGCTTCATTTGGAAACACTCTGTGTATTTCTCAATAGTCACATTTGGTTTGGTTTTTCACACAATGCCTAAAAGGTGTAAAATCAGAACATGAAAAAGAAGAAAATGAGCAGCAAGCCAATGTCCTTTCAAATGCTTTTTTGGGTTCTTCTTTGAGTAACAGGTGAAGAACAAGTTCTCACTAGAACAGAACTACAACTACAACTGCAGCAGATCTGCACAGGCGTCTCCAAATGCTAATTGGCCAGAGTTCAGGGGCTGTGAGGGGTTTATGAGCTTGATTTGCATTGAATATTTGGGTACTGCTGTCTTGAATAATATGGGTTTCTTGGCAGCAATCGCTAAAGGGTGCCTTCTGCAGACGTGAGTGTGAAAAGGCCATCATTCAGATGTCTATGCATCAGAGGACTTCCTTGCAGTGATACAAATGTTTAGGAAAAACGTAGCCTGTCTTGCCTGGGTGTCCAGGCAGGTCGTGGGAGCGTCCAGAGCATATGCAATAACCACAGACAGAGCAGGGCTAACCACAGCAGGCTGCTCTGGGCTGTGTCCAGTCAGCCGTTGTTACGGGCTGCTTTTATGTCATATATTATAATCAGCTCATGAGGCACACCGTTGTTTGAAACAGTTATACTCTTATTTTTAACTGAAGAAACTTTTAAGGATCATTGATGGGAAAACACTGCAGCCTACTCTGCAGGAACAATAAATGTGAAGAAAACATAGACTTTTATTCCGACCTGCTAGCTGAGGCTACACGCACACGCAGAACGATGCTTCTGGCCTTGTGTACGCTTCTGGAGCAGTAAAACCTATTAACCAGTTCAGGGCTGGTTCCAAGCCAGTCACTTAATGGTGAAGTACTGTGTCCTGTTCTGGGCTCCCCAGCTCAAGAAAGACAGGGATCTCCTGGAGAGAGTCCAGCGGAGGGCAACAAAGATGATAAAAGGCCTGGACCATCTTCCCTATGAGACTGGGGTCTCTTCAGCCTGGAGAAGAGAAGGCTGAGAGGGGATCTGATCAGTGTTTATAAATATCTCCTCTGTGGGGGCAATTGGACGAGGCCAAACTCTTTTTGGTGGTGGGCAGTGAGAGAACAAGGGGCAATGGCCAAAAACTGGAACACAGGAAGTTCAACTGAGACATGAGAAAAAACTTCTTCATGGTGAGGGTGATGGAGCACTGGGACAGGCTGCCCAGAGAGGCTCTGGAGTCTCCTTTGGAGATATTCGAGACCCATCTGGGTGCCATCCTGTGCAGCCCAGTGTAGGGCACCTGCTTTGGCAGGGGGGTTGGACTCGATGATCTCTAGAGGTCCCTTCCAACCCCTACCAACCTGCGATTCTGTGATCCTGTGAAGACTCAACAAAAAGAATTATACAAAAGTGTTTCCACAGGGACCCTTTTTTTCTCATGTGATTTGATAAAGCTGTGCCTTTCCTTTTTACTAATGTTCATTTTTCGTGAACACTAGAGAAAAGGATGTTTGAGTGGATCACATTAATGAAAAACAAACTGTAATCCACACAGAGACCCTTGTGGAAATCGACGTTACGTGTTCTATGAGCAAGAAACTATTACTGGGAACGATTCTGTGCTCATTCAGTAAAACACAGCAAAAATTTTATGACAGATAATAATGTCAACTAACGACAGCTAAATTTTACAAGTGAAACTTGACGGTTCATTCTCAAGGTTGATAAAAGATATGAGCAAAATATTTTCAAGGAAGAGTGTTACTTAGGTATCATTTTGAGTAAATCATGATCTGCTCATAGGTATGAGGCAGACAGAAGTAAAGCCTAAATTCTTTGAGTTAATTACTCACTGATGTATTTTTTCATTTTCAAAGTAACTGTGACTGACACAAAATAGAGAACAGCCGTTTTTGCCTACAATAGCAGAATTCAGATCATTAAAATAATATATAACTAACCAAGAAATGCAGTTTTACGTAGGGACTTTCCCTAATTTATAGGTTCTTTGTAACCAAACATACAGAGCCTCACATTATGGAATCCGTATGCATTTGCATAAGCTGTTCCATTGTGGTGCCTGCTCATATGTGCCCTTCTGAAGCTGCTTTCAGAATTGAAAAGTATTTTATTTACAGCATACCAGCTACCTGTGTTGCACTACATCTGCCTTAATTATTACATAAAGAATATCAAATAGTTAAATGTCTCTATGCTATGCAAGAGATTTGTTAACAAATGACATCTACAGAAAAATTAACCCCATTCAAGTGTTTAGGAAAGCACTTCCAGAAAGAAAGTGTCACAGACTTAGGCAGTATTTCAGAAGACTTACAGCAACTTTCCTCAACAGCCAGCTGCTTTCTGACTAAATATCTGAAATACCCTAAGAGTATTTCTTTGAAAGATGAACAATATTAAAGTTTCAGGATGGGGATACTTTCAGTGAAGGGGTTTTCCTGATAGGATTCATGTTTGTTGTTGAAATCACACACTTCAGTAAGAAATGGGACGACCCAGAAGTTATAACCAGGACTCATATTTGCAATACAATATCTGGTACATGAATATATTCACTTCCGAGGTAATACTGAGACAGCTTTCAACAGACCTTAGAACAAACATATATCTGAAAAACTGAGCCTTTCCTGAAACCTTAACTGTGGTGGAACAGCTTTTAGCCTCTTCTTTCTTTCCCTTTAGCATTTAGGAGTTGAAAAATCCGTAATGCATCTTTTTCAACATGCAGGTGTATTCGCTATCAGCTAAACTGTAGGCCCAATCAGCATACATAAACTCTGCCCCTAAGCAGTCTGTCCTGGTTTATACAGAGATTAGGATTGCTTTGAATTACACATGTAATCAGGACATTTCACAGAGCAAATTGTGGTCATTTTGACAACTATACAGCAAGTTTAATTTCAGGCCCAAGTATATATGATATTCAGAGATACAATGAGGTAATTTAACATTTAAAAAGGGGAGTATGTAGTATAAATTAGTAGAAAAATCAGGACCCTTACAAACTTGTCCTAAAGATGTATTGTTCCTTTTTCTTCAGAAAAAAACCCCACCAGTTTCTATTAAGAATAAATTAACCACTTGATGGCCAATTCATACTTGAAATCTATTTTAAACTTGGAAAAGAAAGGAAGGGAAAAGAAGGAAGAAAAGAGAGAGGGAGAGAAGAATGCAGATACACGCAGAAATGCTGCACCTCCAGCACGCCGTCTGCAGAACAGCAGCCCGCACGACAGCAAACTGTCCTTTTCAGAGGCTATCAGCTATCCTTGTAACAGTCAGTCCTTCAGAAAAAGCAGCGAGTTTTCACTGTAAACATATATGTGTGTACATACACATGTATGCATACACACACCCCACCTACGATTCACGAAACCTGTTCTATTTTTTGAGGTATGGGAACCCGAAGCATGGAGGGGATCTCACGTGAGCGCTTGCTCCCGTCCTGTAAACAGAGTCTCCAGCAGATATTCTGATCCCCATGGTGCTTATGCTTTTTATCTCAAAACATCCTGCTATGTAATTAAAAAAAAATAAAATTAATAAGCTGACATGCATTTGAACCCGGATTTCTTTAAAACAACTTCTTCCTCTCTGTAAACTGTGAAGGAGTATCTATACTACTTTTTATGCTTTCACTACATTCTTTACAGGCTTTATCAACTTCTTCAGAATAAAAGAAATCTCTGCAGTCAGGGACTCCATCAAGCACTCGAAGTAACCGTGTGTGCACGCGTGCCCATGTACCGAATCGGGTACTCTGAAGGCAAATGACTGAAAGCTGAATTTGCACAAACGTAATACAGTAAAAATTCTACCTGTCAGACCTTTCACACACGTGGGAGATCCGTTTGCCAGTCTTCCCCTCCAGCTGAGCGAAGATCTGTTACAGTCCAAACCTACACTAAACAAGGGAAATCCTTAGGCAATCCAGTGTGTAAGGACTCCTGCCTTATCTGCACCACAGAAGCTCTTTTTGGTCGAAAGATATTTTGGGCTGAAGGGAAGTTACACGCTATCAGCTGGTACACTCTGTAGGTGTGATTTTTGCCTTCAAAAAGCTGGAAGTCCTCTGAATATTTGATTAGTATCACAAAAACTGGATCAGTAAGTGATCAAATGCCAAGAGAAGAATATCTAAGATAGGAAATATTGACGACTTGGAGTTACCACGGCCTTTGGTGGAGATAACGCTGCTCTCAATTACACAACTCTCATATTAGAAGCCTCACTGTTTTTTCATTAGTTTCTGCCAGTCTGTCACCCAGTACACCGTCTCCTTCCAACTAAAGCTTTGGCTAAAATGCATAAAAACTAAACTTGTTTTATAAAACATGTGATTGGGAATTACCAAGGTTTTTCACTTTTTGATTGATAGCAACATCATCATCTTAGTCTAATTTATCACTCATCACTTCATACTCCTGCCAAAAAGGGTTAAAAGCCCTCCCTTTCCAAGCATTTAGTACCTGACCTTTACATGGCTAATTTTAGTACCGTGACAGAATTTTTAGCTGTCTGTATTCCTTAAAATGCAGCATGATAGTTGCTGGAATCTTCTCATTTCTTCAAACTGTGTCTTCCCAATTATTTATTTAAGAGCTGTGTAGATAAGCTCTCCATTCTCACCTAGATCAGTGATAAGAGAGAGGAAATGGCCTTTTTAGAGTGCCTCTGCTTTTTTAAAGCAGATAGAAATAATAAGGTTGACAAAAGAAAAAGGAAAATTGAGCATTATGAGGGCAATAACTTAGAAAGTGTCAGATTCAGAATAATTGAATTCAATGACATTTAATGCTACGGAAAACAATAGCAGCAGCCCAGCCGCCCATCTGATTCATGTCTAGTTCATGTTTAACAAAACAAGGCTAAGGGTCAGGCAGTCATGAGTCCCATAAATAACCTGTTAATGGGATTTCCAAACAAGCTGTCCTCAAAATGGGTTTTCGTCTCACAGAAAGAGTATTAAAATGCAAATGGATTCGGGCTGTGTCCTCATAAACAACCATGTTCATTTAACCTCTGACCTCAACGTTTAACTGCCCATTCCAGCAATTTGTACAGTATTAGCCACAGCACGCCACTCCAAAGTGCTAACTTGGAGAAGAGAGGGCTAAATGAATGGGTTACTAGCTGTGGTGCTCAGTTAATCATGTCCAAATGACTTTATAGGCAGAAAACTGCTCTTTTAAAACTTCCCTTTAGTTAGTTGACATATTTGCTAAGGGAAGAAAAAACAAACGAGCAAAAACGTGATGAGCAAGTACCAAGAAAGGTATTTTGAAACATTATTGACTGCACAGCGCTGTGCGCCAGCTCAGCCGAAGAGCAGCGAGCGCGTTTCAGCAGAGGCTGCCGCACGGTGACACCCACCTCCGCTCGCCCTCCCGCCCGGTCGGAAGCCCTGCCGTCGCGGGCCTGTTCTCAGCGGCGAGCAGCCACGATCGCTCGTGCGAGGCGGTCAGTGTAACTGCCCACAGTTCTACAGAGCTAAGTCCGGGGTTTCTTGCCTCTTTTCTGCACCAGGATACTCCAGGCATAACCTGCAGCATTTTCAAATTAAAGAATGAAGGTTGCTCTTAACTTGGTTTTAAAGAAGTCTATTAAATTAACCTTTTCTGCAAGCAGCTGGCTTCTGAAAAAGGGCAGGGTAAGAGTCCCTCTGCCCTGAACTATGTTACAGGTGGGGAAGGAGTAGTTGGGATGTCGGAGCACTCTTACCTGACAGGGTGTCTGTGTTTTTTCATCACAGAACTACTATCCCAAAGTATTTGTAGCACTTCAGAGTTCACTAAATATTTGTAACTTCTAGAGAAAACTGCCACAATTGAGACTGGATCACGGAGTTGTTTTAAAGTTTGTTGCACAACTCAGTGAGCATGAGGAAACAATTGCAACTAAGAGCATTTAGAAGGTAATCATTATTTTCACGGTTTCTAACATTGGACCCTGTCTATACTCTCAGGCCCTTAGTCAAATGGGCTGGTTTTTCACATCAGTTTTGGATTCAGAGTTTTTCACAATATGTAAATTCCTTCCTGTAAACAGCTCTTTGGGGAAAGAGTTTCAGGTATCACTCATTTAGGGCAACAAAACTGGTGAAGGTGCTGGAGCACCAGTCTGATGGGACCGGCTGAGGGAACTGGAGGTGTTCAGTCTGGAGAAGAGGAGGCTCAGGGGAGACCTTATTGCCCTCCACAACTACCTGAAAGGGAGTTGTGGTGAGCTGGGGGTCGGCCTCTTCTCACAGATAACTAATGACAGGACAAGGGGGAATGGCTGCAAGTTGGGCCAGGGGAGGTTCAGGTTGGAGATGAGGAGAAATTTCTTCTCGGAAAGGGTGGTCGGGCATTGGAACGGGTTGCCCAGGGAGGTGGGGGAGTCCCCGTCCCTGGGGGTATTTAAGGAAAGGTGGGATGTGGTACTTAGGGACATGGTTTAGTGGGGAATAGGTGGGGGGGACACGGTTGGACTAGATGATCCTGGAAGTCTCTTCCAACCTTAACGATTCTATGATTCCTTACAGGGAAGTGATTTGTCTGATTCTGCTCACACCGATTGGCAGTAAAATCTCTGAATATTTAGTTTCCAGAGTTTCAACTTTCTGAAACGTGTCCACTGCCTTGTCCTAGAAGCGATGACTTCCCTCCTAGAAGATGTGATAATAGCTCTTACTTCTGTCTTTGCTGACAACATGGAACATGAGGAAACTGTTTTATGGCTCATTCCAGAATTAAGAAAGCCTCACCTACTCCAGCGCATGCACAGCCACTGTGCAAGAAATACAGTGGTATTTACAGACTGAAAAACAATATCATAGATTGGAATAAATGTTTCATTTTGAATTCTGAGTTCAACCCTTTGCCAGTTTTCCCTCTTTGTTTACCCCAAAGGTAAGCAATGGTTGCAGAAATCCCCCTTCACCTCTGTATACGCAGCTGATCTGCTGGACAGCTACTCCCCAAATGCAAAGGAGAGAAGCCGTGGCATTCAAAATTAACATTGCCTTTACTCTATTCTGTTCTAGACCTTTTAACATAACAAAAATTACTGTTTTGCCACACTCAGTAATGCAGAAATCTACCATTTGAGAACTGCATTGAAAAATACCAGACTTTATCTATTTCAAGTTGAATGAATCTTACTCATCTTGAGATTACGGATTTTTTCAGTACACACTAAACTCTAAGACAGTAACTCTACACATGGACTGGAAGATTCTCAAACTCAATTAACAAACTCCAGATACAGAGTGGCTACCGTACCCTAGCTAAAATAAATAAATGAATAAATATCAGATCACTCTTCTTGTCTGATTTCCTGTGACACCGCACATTAAGGATAACAGAGTCTGCACGGAGCAGACTGCAATTAAAATAACGTACATTAGACCGCTCTGATACGCAAGAACCAAAATAAATTACTGCTTGAATTTAGTATTAATCCTGTAATACATTGGTTTATATTTTGTGAAAGCTTACTGTAAGTTGTCCAAAGGAAACATCTTCAGAGCCATTCATAGCAGTTCAGCTTTCAGATGACTCACAGTTCACGAGCTGCTTTTCCCCCGTGCCCATGCAGCCATCACGCCGTTCTGGTGCTGTATCCCCAAGTTAATTTCACAGATAGCCAGAAATTGATTTGGAGGACACAACTGTCCAAATCTTAGCAGAATTAAGTAAGATAAAGGAGGATGCAGCAATCATCAGAGATGCCAAACACATTTCATCTAAGGTGAAAGCCTTTCCAGTTCGTAAAGGAGGCAACACAGAAAAATTCTGGTATTATCACAGGTACATAAAGTCATGAATGTCAGGTACAAAGTCAGTAAATAAACAGTATTCATTTTTTCTTCTGAAACAAGACATGGGAGGCAGAAGTAAACATATTAAAATACTCAGATGGTTAAGGGACACTTCTGTTGCTCAGGTTCTCTCATTTCTGACAGGCACTAAAGCAAGTTCTTCGCATTTTTTTGTGTCAAGCTACTTTACTCTTCTCTGAGAAAGGTGAATCTTTCTCTTCCACTTTTTCTCTGCTCTAGATCTTTTGTCTCTTACGTGCTCATTTTTTCTTCTCCCTCTCCTTTCTCTTTTAGTAAAATTTTATTAATGGTCCTACAGGTTCCAACTGGCTTGACTGGTTTTGAACCTAACTCTTCATCTGCCTTTTTGCTTTGTACCTCATCTCTTAGGAACTTGCAATTTTATTTGTCCGTATTAAACTCTGAAGGAAAAAGGAGAAGAGAAAAGTGGGGGAGAAAAATAATTTGTAAAAACAATAAAGGAAAGTATATCCTTACACATACCTCACAGAAGCACCGTAGTGCATTACATGTCCCCTTCTCAGAGCACATTTTAGAGAGATTATTTTAAATTACCAGAGTTTTTATTACGATTGATCATTCTGCGCTTTTAAGACGATTCCTTTCATTGTACGGGACAATAATACTGAATGCATTGTTCTGCAACAGAGCTTTGGGTAAATAATTCAAACACCCCCAAGAGAACGTGCTTCGGCAAATACCCTCAGAAAACAGTTTTCATCTGTATTTGAGTTTTATTTGTACTTGAATTCCAGTTTTATTTAGTGTCTTCAATATGCCTGAATTAAAAGAAACACAACATCGTAAAAAATGCAAGGAGAATAGTAAATTATTTTCTTGGCAACACTGGAACAAATTTTTCAAGTATTAAGTCATGCCGTTATCAAGACGAACATTTTTATATCAAAGAGAGGGAAAAAATTGAGAAATTTATTTAAATATCAAAACAGGATACATCCAGGTGTTTTTCTTTGTATTTGTTATTGGTATCAATTAGATTCAGATTAGATTAGATTTTTAAATCCAACACCTATTTCATGTACCCTAAAGGCAAAACCAAACTGCAGAACAGGCGGTACGTGGGAAGGCCATGCCAGTACCACCATGTCTAAGAACAACACGACAGTGCTCATATCCGAAACGTGGGGGGAGGTAGATTTGTCCCACTATTTCACCAATAGGCATTTGGAGAAAAAAAATCAAGTTTTGAGAAAAATCTAACTTTGGCCATCAGAGTCTTTAGAGAGGCCTCGGTCTGTTCAGTGACTGCTCAGTGACTCTACTGACACAACATGTGTAAAAGATTCATGTTTAGTTCGCTGCAACATTGGCTTCCTTAAAAGTTAAATCTAAGCCCAGAAAAGTTAGAGCTGGAAACTTTTTTCCTGTAACGGGCTGAAAGCAGAGTCATTAATGCTGCGATCGGCCTAATCCAGAGCATTTGTCGCTGCTAATTATTACGGACAAGCCTCTTTATTGAACCACATCCTCTTATCGACATTAGGATGCATGAGCCGAGGCTGTTGTTTTAAACGCACTCATTAACCACACAAATCAGCCCTGTTGACAGAGCGCTTTTGAATTAAGCTTCAGCCTGTAGTCATTGGACAAGGAGCAATTTATAATGCCATTAGCAACACTTGCGAAGGTTACAGGCATCAAAAATTGTTCAGCTGTAATTATTCTTAATGGATACAAGGAATAAACTGACGCAGGACAGCTTTTTCATTAGCTTTCAATCAAGGCTGATGGCTTTGAGAAATGTACAGTAAGTGCATTTTGGGGAGAAATAATGAAGTTGCAGCACCTTTCATTGGAAAATGCTCTCAGTTCAGAACTTAACTTTTAATAACCTTAATTTGATATAATTAAAAAATCCGATTCACTTTGAAGATCTTGCAATGAATTGTTTTGGCTGCTGTTTAACCCTTTTTCAAGTATTCATCCCAAACATGCTCAAAAATAAAAATCTTCAGCTACTTTGTATTCTCATGGAAAGCATCAGACTTTCAATTTCTTCCACCCCGAGTAACTACTACATATTTTTAAAGTGAACTCCAAGCACTTAAAGAGTTAAGGGAATTTTACAGAGTTTATCTACCCACAAAGAAGTACCAGCACATACACAATATTCTCTGAAAAATTCAGTTGCAAATTCACAGACAGGTAATTTAGCAGTTTCGTTAATCTACAAAGCAATAAATCCTGAAACCTTGCACTCACTGCTCTTCCAGTGACATGAGGGCAGACATATATGCACATCCAGTTCTAACCTTCATCCACTAGCACCTACTCTTCACCCCTATCAGCCTGACTTCCAAGCTATGTGGCCTCCTGGCCTGATGCAGTACCTGTCCCTGTGTTCCCCGACCAGTGCCCCCCTACCACATATTGTAAACTTGTATGTGAGATTATGTCATTCACAGAGTTCAGAATCTTTGAAGTACAGCAAAGAGCACAGTAACGGTGCTATTTCTCTCAGAGAAGCAAACCAGCAAGAGTGACTGATTATTTCATTCCTTCTGCTGGTACAGCAAGGTACCAGCTTTTGGATCAAATGTTGCTTGATACGTAGGGTCTCCCTGTCCATGGCAGGGGGCTTGGAACTAGATGATCCTTCTGATCCCTCCACACAAACCATTCTGTGATTCTATGATTCTAACATTCAAACCACAAGGGCTGTGAAAGAAGCACAGGAGCTGCAATGGAGTGTGCTTTCTGCATCGGGACATTGTAATCCCATTGTTACAGCTGACTTCTTATCACTCAGCCCCTTTGGGTCTCTGGATACTAACAAGATGGAATCAGGAGGGTAATAAGCTTTGTGTCAACCACTAGATGCTACTGCACTGCACAGAGTGATGAAGAGAAGTCTTGAAAGACATCCCAGACAATAAGTCCAAGGAAATCTACAGCTGGTGTCTACACTGCCTTGTTGGTTTAGGGAAGTCTGTGGAGAGACAGCAAACGAAAGGAAGAGTATTCATCAAGATATAATTTTTACTCTACTTCCAAAGACAGAATATAAGGAAGGGTGAAGAAGCCCCATTTCTTGAATACAACCCTACTAACTAGAGTCCAGTGTGACCAGCTAAATCACGTGTCATATCCCACTGTTAGGCAAGCCATCTCATTTAGCTGTATCCCACTGCGGCACATTTCAAGCTGAAAAGAACCAGACAGACTAATAACTAATGTTACAGAAGTCTACGCTGATATTCTGTAAAGAAACCAATTTTCAAATTTTATCTGTGAAAGTGTTCGTGAGATTTACTCAGTTACAATTAGCAGAAAATTAACATGAATAATGTCTGACTTTGAGTTAACTTTCCAAACCTAGGAACTGCTCGTTAGATCCAATATTCAGAAGGCAAGACCACATATGCACAAGCATATACAAGAAAATACATAGAAATATTAATCCTCATTCCTTTAAAGCAGAGGTAAAATGGTAAAACAAAAAAAAATCAGGTATTAAACTGAATTTGCTACAGTTAAAATAACACTACTTTATTTCTGAAAACCTTCATAAATTGGTCCTCATCTCAAATCTCGTCACAGCTACTAATGACAGTCCACGCCTCTCTCAGGAATACCTTCTTTGTGAGAGAGGGATCTTTCCAGAGTGAAGCTCTGGGCCATATGGCCTATTAGCTACAGCAAAGATTCTTCTTTTTGCCTCTCACTGGCACATCACTGTCACCTCCGAAAAAACTCAAACCTACACCACCAACAGGGTATAAAATGTTGTCTCAATTGGTTGTACTTTACTGAATCTTGTCAGCTGGATAGAAATTGCAGTGGGGAAATCAGGCCCACAGCAAAGTGTGTCTGGGTCTGATTTGCTTCATTATTTCATCTTTGGTGTCAAGGAGTTAAAACTGTTTACTCCAACAGTAATTTAATATTTCCTAATCATCTGGAAATACAGATTTGTAAAGAATTTATTTCAAGATTAACATTTTCAACCAACGTTTTTGCAGACTGAAGCCTTGAGAAAACTGGCATTTGACAATCTAATGGTAAATAACCAAATTATGCTGAGTGTGCAGGTATTCACAGAATCACAGAATGGTTTGGGTTGGAAGGGACCACAAGCATCGTATAGTTCCAACCCCCTGCCATGGGCAGGGACACCCCCCACCAGCCCAGGGTGCCCAAAGCCCCATCCAGCCTGGCCTTGGGCACTGCCAGGGATCCAGGGGCAGCCACAGCTTCTCGGGGCACCCTGTGCCAGGGCCTCAGCACCCTCCCAGGGAAGGATTTCTTCCTAATGTCCAATCTAAATCCCCCCCCTCCCACTTTTAGTTTAAACCCATTCCCCTTGTCCTGTCACTACACTCCCTAAGAACGAGCCCCTCGTCAGCTTTCCTGTAGGTCCCCTTTAGCTGTTGGAAGGCCACAAATAGGTGTCCCTGGAGCCTTCTCTTCTCCAGGCTGAACAGCCCCAGCTCCCTCAGCCTGTCCCCATAGGAGAGGTGCTCCAGGCCTCTGATCAGCTTTGTGGCCTCCTCTGGACCAGCTGCCTTTTCAAGGTGAGCAACAATAGGCCTCCAAAGTAACCGGAGCTCAGAACATCATTCAAATTTCTCTATGGATTACTTGTTGCTCACTTTACCCAGGAATAATCTTGCCTCTCTTTCCTCAAATGTAACGATCTCACTCATCTTTGAGCCCTCAAATTTTGTCCAAGAATTGAAAGAAAAAGGTAGTAAGTATTTTAACACGTAACCACCTCTACACATACCCTATACAAACCATAATCCTTATCAGGTAATAAAGAGGAATTGCCTACATGCATACACTATTTCTACATGAAATTTTCCTCAAGCCATAAATTCACCTCAGCATCAATGCACACATGTGAGCTGGACTTTTTTTTTTTACAATAAATCATTTACAGAATCCACAGCTTGAGTCATCCTGTAAGATTCCATGGAAACCACACTCCACAGTCCAGAATGGGACCCCAAGGTGGTATATTCTGAGCTGTACTATCATATTCATACGCGCTGCATTACAGTCCATGTGAGCACTCAACACTATCCCACTGCGCTGTGCTAGACAAAAGCAAACTCTCTATTGTATGAATCTGAACATTTAACTGGTTATTTGGGAAGAGATGTCATGGAAGAATTATGGTAATATGTTTATTCAGCACTACAGTCAGGTGCTAATAACAAAAGGAGAAAGACAACTTTCCAAAAATTAATAGTAGTTAACTGGGATAAAATCGATAGGCAAAGCCTGTAGGTCAGCCACCAGCTGAAATCCTATCGATATCAGTGGTCAATCTCTGTTCTAGAATTCTTAACATCTTGAAGCATAAGCAACATGACAGTATTTTAGAAAATAGGAAAGTCACTACAGAAGTGTTTAGAAAGGGTTATGAAAGAGCTCTACCTTGTACTCCAGTGGTAACATTCAGCCCATCTGGGATGCTCTACAGGCATGAGGATAGCTGGAGAGATGTGCCAGTTGGGAAGAACATAAATTTCTTCCCAGCTCTTTTGGTGATTAAGATGTCACAGGTCATGTTTCTCATACAAACAAATGAACTAAGAGGTGAAATTCAAGCCATTAGTAGTAAATTTGACCAATACCACAGACACTTCAAGAGACCTCAGCAGAGGACCAGCAGTATCGGAAGCAGACAGAATGAGACAATACTTGTTACTTCAGCATTAGAACAAAGAGTATCACGTGGCCCTTATTCCAACCCAGATGACATCACACCCCTCCGTAAGACATCAGTACAATACTCATGACACGCCTTCACATTCTTGCTGTGGTCTCAAAAGACCGGTCTTTTTCTGTTACGCTGTTAAAATAACATTTGTGACAGCAGGAATCTGTACTTGTGCTCTCCAGTGACTCACATTTTGAACTACTTCCACAGACAAAAACTCCACCATACCTGTGTTTGCACTCAGCAGCATACCTAAAGTTCCACTCTGCGCAGAGAGAGTGATTCCTTCCTGAGCATATCGTCAGGAAGGCACCACTGAAGAGTCCCCTGTTACTGACAACAGATTTCATTGATTAAAATCACTATTGACCGTTCTACTGTTGGCTTGTATAGTATTCAAAATTCATTCTGTGTAAGCTTAAGAGATTGAGAGTAGTAACTGTTGACCTGTCATCGTGTCAATCTAGCCAAGGATAGAAGCCAACCAGAATGGTTTAATGCAAGGTTTTCTCAGGGTAACTTTCAGATATCAAGTGGCACAAGATTTGCCTACAAATGCTGCAAAAGTAATTGTAAACCAACAGCAAATGCACTGAAGACGACAAGCCTGGCTGGCTAGTCTACTGCAAACTGGAAGGCTGCAGGGGAGGCAAGAAATACGGTCCACTTGTCCTTGGGGATATCAGAGGTCCTGGGTTGCAGTCTTAAACACATCATTAGGTCTTGAGCCTTCTGAAGACAAACTCGAGTCACTGGCTTGGAGTATACTCTAGTCTGCAGTCATTGCTGCCAATTATCAGGACTAAGGAGTGTTATTTTTTTTCCTAAAAACGCAGTGACAGTTCAATAAGATACAGAAAGAGTATTGAATAAAATCTATGGAATCAAGCACTACATCTGTCAGCTTAACTAGGTCCCTGCAAAGATGTACCCACAAAAATCTGGCTCTTAGCTGCCTAATCAACAACGACTGTTTTTTAAGTACTTTCCAAAGACTGATCCACAACTTTTTAAATCTACTTTTACACTGATTAAAATGGTCAAGTCTAGAGGATTCATTCTTTTACCACGTCTAGCATGCGTTCACGTTAGCTAGCCTGTTTGCTCTCATACCTACCCTCTTTTCCATCATCACCATCCTCCTCAACTGCCGGGAAAAAATGGCTACTGCTGCCAATCTCTCTTTTGCAAGTTAATTCAAAGCAAAGTATTGAACATGTAGTAACAAGATTGTTATGACTCATTGCTCTGGTTGAGTTCATCTGGCAAAACAAAAGATGACCCTCAGTGGAAGAGTCAAACAGTGAGGTTTTAATTTAGGGAGTTCTTCTCAGGTTTTTGCTATTATTGAATATATTTCTTGTTTTAGTAAAATGAATTCTGAAGTCCAGTTACAATAACATTATTGTGTCTGTCACTACTGCTATCCTCAGCTCCAAATAATGGATGAGATAGAGGTCCTGCTCCAGTCTATTAGAAGAATATAATGACCATTAAAAGGCACAGAGAGATTTGTATCACTCAGTTGCTCAGTGTCATTGTTCCAATCTTCACAGTGGAGAAGTAGCACATTTCTTTTAAGTAAAATATTGCTGGGAACTCACTGCTTCAGCAATTACCTCTGAAACACATTGTTTTCTCAAAGCCATTAACATGTCAGATCATGGCAGTGCTTGACATCCAAACACGCCTTGGAGGGCTGCAATTCAATTTAAGGATCACCTCCTCTGAACAGGCCAACCTGCAAATTTCACAAAATCGGAGAGAAATTCTCAGGGCACACTTTGATCATGCTGCTTCCTAAATTAAAACCAAAACTGTAAGTGTTAAACATCTTTAACAAGACATTAAACCTCAGCCATAATCCAGGAAGGGTCCCTTAATGAGTAATGACATATGTTGTGAAGGCAGTTATCTCCTAATGTTCAATGCTGAAACAGTACGATGGAATGGCGCAGCGTTCAAAAGGGATGTATCATCACTAATGAGAGGATAATTTGAAGCTCCTCTTCTGAGAACCCCAGAGGAGACTTTGCATTGCTGCAGGATGGCAAAGGATGCAATACTCCATCTTATCACACACTTTAAAGAGGAATGGGAAGTGACAATGTGATAGAACAAAAGCTGGGATAGAGACAGAAAGCGGGCTAGGTCATTTGGAGGGTTCCAAAAAGGGCTAGCTTCCTTAGCTCCCCAAAGTCAGTCTGGGTGCAAATTAGTCATATCTCTTTACTCCTCCTCCCTTCACACAGTTGACCACCAACAGCGTATTGGACACAGTAGAGCACTGACCTAAAAGGAAGCGTGGCATTATTGCAGGTCTGGTGTGCAACACACAAAATATTGCAAAAGAAGATGAGATAGGAGAGGAGTCTGAGAAGTGACAAATGAGGGCCATGCTCAAAAGCAGGAAAGGAATCCAACTCATTTTTGTAAAAAAAATAGAAAACTCAAAATTCGGTTTTGAAGTTCTTTCCCTCATTTCTTAGCACTATCCTCTTCTAACATGTTATAGCTAGTCGACTATAATCTCTGCTGGGAAAGAGAGGGTGAAAGAGAGACATCTTGCAGAGAACGAGCAGAGGTTAATGGAAGGGACAGGAAGACAGAAGCCACAAAAAAGAACAGAAAAACAGAATTTGGGGATGAGGAGAAAAGAGATTCCAGTCTCAGACAGCCTTGGCTTTGTTGGCAAGGATTCTTGTGGGGTTGGGGAGAGCAGGGAGTTGAAGAAGATTCAGCTGTTAAGTTTGCCTTCTGGTTCTCAGAGATGCACCCATGCAGAGGGAAGCACGGTGAAGTGTGACTTAGTCTCAAGGCAGCCTCCCCTGGCTCCAAGATGAGCTGATGCACATTCAGGCAGTTTATTCCAGGCTGCTTTTCCCATCTGTAAACTGTGGCCGAACAGTAGCAATGACTTTTTCAGTGATACAAATATTCAAGGCTAATGACTGTGCAGCACCCTACAGATTATTTTTATTTATCTTTGCCACCCCCACGCCCTTCTCCTCCACCTCTGCAGATGAAGGTGCCTATTTATTCTTGACTATTTGATATAGTGGAAAATTCCACTTCCATGGTTTGAGCATAAAAAAAAATAAATCTGTTTTCAAACACTGAAAAGAACCTCCTCAGATTTTTTCTTTTTGGGAGGGGTGGGGAGGTGGAGTAGGTAGGTGGGGGGGCGGGGGGGTTGTGCATGTTAACAACAAAACCAAAAACACCTCTAACAAAAAACTCCGCAAAGCAAAGAAAATTAGCTCATTAGAAAAGCTCCAGCACCACTTGGGGCTGAGGTAAAAACCATAAAGCTGAAGAAACCAGTTAAGGCTGTGCTACACCACCAGTCCCACTGGCGTGCCCCACTCCAGGGGACCTGGCTAGTCGTTGCAACACCATGGAATTTCCTAACCTTATTTAAGATAAAAACCTTACTTCCAGCTCTTCCTATTGAGTTTGACGACCAGTTTAAATATCAAGCCACAGGATTTTGTTCAGAATAACAGCTTTCCTCATTCACATATGTAGGTACCCTGATAACTGAAGGACGGCGTATCTGGAGCTGGGCCACGGTTTAAACAACCAAAGGCCATTAAAAAACTTAACGTTCCAACCCTCTGGGAGAATAAACAGAGCTCTTTTTGGAGGATGAAGATGGAACACGTGCAAAGATGGTGAGAATGCAGAAAGAGAAGGCTTGATTTTTGGTTTTATATTTATTGTTTAAAAGAAAAATAATACAAAATATTCTGAGTAGCTCTTTTCAGTTCAAAGAACTGCCTTGAGAAGATAGCAGACACCCTTGCACCAGCTCATCTCATCTGTGCTCCACATCGTTACCTTCAGAAGAAAGAAATATTCAGGTTGTAACAAAGGTGTGCTGCTCCGAAAATGTAAACAAACAGTCCCAGAAACAAAGGGCAAAGTGCCTAACGTCCCATTCCTGACTCGTCAGTTTGATACAACTTCAACATTGCAAGCACAGAGGTAGAGCAAAAGGGAGGGACTTTATTTCAGAGATTTATCTTGCAGAGAAAAAGGAGCAGTTTATGAAGAAAGAAAATGATTATGAAATAAAGATTTATAAGAATTTCACGAGAAATACAAATATTTACTGTGCTTACTGAACACACGGGATAGGCTTGGTTCTGCTTCACACTTGGCTTGCCAATGGTATATGATGGGATTTGCCACGTGCAATTTAGAGAGACGCAGAGTAACTCTTTATGAGCAGAATTAACAGGGAAAAAGACAATGGACCTGATAATTTTGCACACCATTTCTTTATGTGAAAAGCTGTTAGTTAAAGTCCACAGCACCAATTAATCCCCACACATGCTATTACTAGAGTTTTTACAGAATTCTAATGAGTTTATCTCCTGACCGAAGGGACTAGCACCACTCAAGCAGCACACTGCTGGCATCTCTAGTCACCAGTTCCTCGCTCTGCGAAAGTTCTACATACGGAGGAGAGACGTGTCAAAATGGGCTTCCTGCTGCTCCAACAGTGAGGGAGCACGGCTGGGCTCCACTCAAAGCCTGCCTATGATTTTATTGGTATTCACGTTAAATTGTCACTCCTTGCCCAGTACCTTTCATACTTCGTTGGGGATTTTTTTGTTGCTCTTGTTTTGTTTGGGGTTTGGTTTTGGGTTTGTTGTTTTTTGGGTTTTTTTTGTTTTTTTTTTAAAGGTTTATCATCAGCAATTTAAAAGGAAAGCTGCTGGAGACCACTTGTAAACACTTCTTGCATTACTGAAAAAGCCCCGAATTGGTGACAGAGTAGTATTTAATAATCATCAATATGGTATGCGTAACACACCCCTCCTCCCTTGACCCTTCCCCTCATGTAAAGACATATGCAAATTAAGCGAGTAACAATCAATTTGCAGCGTTGCCATCTGCTGAAGCAGGCATTACTGGTTCCTACCTGATCGCTCCTGCGCCTAAATCAAGGGAACTGCACCCAAACACAACGACGACTTGACACTGCGTTGCAAAAGTTCTGACAGGCATCGGAGCTCGGGTGAGCCCGTACTGTGTTTCCCAACTACATTCCTTACTCCTGCGGCACCCCTGAGCTCTGCAGAGATTGTGGTTTGGAAGACCCAGCCTAAGGAAGACAGCCTAACAGCCTGTCCCCGGCAGTGGTCAATAACTCCAGCCAAAGGAAGAGCCTAAGAACAGGCATACTATGTAGAGATTCTTTTCCCAAATTCTTTCTCACCTTCTAATATTCAGAAGCCTGGGGGCTTCTTGAGCCCAAGGTCATGCACACTGATGTGAGAAATTCTACAGCTCCCTCTGTTAATTTTGTACAGGGTAAATAACAGCTTCACCCGATACCCTCCAAATTGTTCAATTAAAAGAAACAGTGCACAATCAATCTTTTCTTAGCCTCTCTCTGCCACTCTATTGCATTTCCTCTGATCTCATAGCTAGCTCCTTCGTTTCTCATACAGAAACAGTGTAAGGCCCCTACCTATCGCTGGTGTCATTCACTCGTTCATTCCAGTTCTGTTATCACAGACTGGTTTGGGTTGGAAGGGACCTCACAGCCCATCTAGTCCCACCCCCTGCCATGGGCAGGGACACCCCCCCCAGCCCAGGGTGCCCATAGCCCCATCCAACCTGGACTTGGACACTGCCAGGGATCCTGGGGCAGCCACAGCTTCTCGGGGCACCCTGTGCCAGGGCCTCAGCCCCCTCCCAGGGAAGGATTGCTGCCTCCCAGCTCAGCTCCAGCTCCCCTCTTTTAGTTTAAACCCATTCCCCCTTGTCCTATAACTACATTCCCTGATAAACAGTCCTCACCAGCTTCCCTGTAGGCCCCTTTAAGTACTGAAAGGCCACAATCAGGTCTCCCTGGAGCCTTCTCTTCTCCAGGTTGAACAAGCCAAACTCCCTCAGCCTGTCCTCATAGCAGAGGAACTCCAGCCCTTGGATCAGCTTTGTGACCTCCTCTGGACTCGTTTCAGCAGCTCCATGTCTTCCCTGTGCTGGGGCCCCCCGAGCTGGAGGCAGCACTCCAGGGGGGTCTCAGCAGAGCGGGGCAGAGGGGCAGAATCCCCTCCCTTGTCCTGCTGGTCACACTGGGTTTGATGTAGCCCAGGACACGGGTGGCTTTCTGGGCTGCCAGCGCACACTGCCAGGTCATATTCAGCTTTTCTTCAACCAGCACCCCCATGTCCTTCTCCTCAGGACTGCTCTCTATCCGTTCTCCACTCAGCCTGTAGTTGTGCTTGGGATTGTGCTGACTCATGTGCAGGACTTTGCCCTTGGCCTTGCTGAACTTCATGCAGTTCCCATGGGCCCACCTCTCAATCCAGACCAGTGAATTTCCAGCCCCACCTCCTGCTGCCTCCGAAACTACCAAGGAGGGTAAATCTGCAACTCTCTGTGTCCAAGCTTAGTGCATCACCCCTACCATCCATCTCAAAACATACAAGCCAGCTGAGCATCATACTGCAGACAACAAGGATTATAGATTAACTTTATGGATTAATTGATGAAGAAAGTATCAGGAAAGCAAATAAGAACAACTCCCATTTCTATCATGTGTGCAACTACAGAAAGCATGCCAGATTCTCCTTATGTGACAGGTCAGGAAAGCTCATTCACTAACGAAGACTAAGAGCACCTCATTTATTTTCAGTCTTCTAAACCTCTGCATGCAAAAAAGGGTGGGTTGTTGGGATGTTCTTGACTTTTTTTTAAAAAAAAATAATCTTTTGACAGAGTTCCTAAAATTGAACCAGAAGCTAATCTGTGAGATGATCTCCAGTTAACCATTTCAAGTAAAACATGACTTTGACACAAACTTGTGAGAACATTAACTACCATGAAAAAGAATCTAGCAGGTGTTCCAAAATTGCAGGAAAACACGGAAGTGAATGAGACTAGGACAGTTTAAATGAAAGAGATCTTGGTTTCCTTCTCCCATTTCAGAATAAACCATCATCTCGGTTTTCTTACTGAAGTCTGGCATGGTATAAAAACCAAACTCCGTATTTATTGTGCACCATCACTTAAATCATTTATTGTGCATTCCTAATTAAAACTACAACAGGACAAACCCCAAATGATAAATTCTACCAGAGTCAGAGGTCTCCATCTCCCTCCACAGGACTAATGTGCACTAAAGCTTCCCAGAGTTACATTAATTTATCTAAGTATTCTTCCAGGACAATATGAATTGGCCCAGACAAGAAATAAAATACGACTGAGTTAAAAATTGCAGTACCTAGGATTTGGGATGATTATGTCGAATTCAAACTCCAAACTCAAATTATTGACCAAAAGGTCTCACCCTCTGTTTTGGTTTGGTTTTGTTGTTTTTTTTTTTCTGGTTGCCTGATTCCCCAGTTTCCTAGGTGGCTGCCCTACTTTAAGCAGGGGAGAGCAACCTCTTTTTCACTGCGTGGTATACAGCGTTGACCCCCCTCCCAAGTGGAGAAACAGCAGGGGGGCTTAAACACGCACAGGGGCAGAAAAAAGGACAAGAAAACCGTCTTTGTTCCAGGCAGACAGTACGAGGTCACGTTACTATGGCAGCACGAACCATTTCCCCTCATTCTAGCTAGTAGTTCAACTTCGCCCATAGTTTATTCCCTGGGAAGCCTAATCCAGAGTTCAGGTTTGTGTACGCGGGGTTAGAGGTCAACAGCGATATGACAATGGCCTAGTCAAAAGAAAAGAAAGCTATGATATAGCAGAATCAAAGAGTCGGTTCACCAATCACTGGGGGCTGGCTCGGACAGAGAGGTTAGAATTCATCCTCTCACTTCAGCCTAAAGTTCCTGATTTAGCTATTTTGTGCTCAGCATACAGAAAGCCTGAATGGTGAACAATAAAGATGACGCTGGAGCAAACACTAAAAGATGAGAAGACAGTGCTGATAGAAAAACTGTGGATCATGTGCCCAGTGCTGCGTTATATTTAGTCGCTAAATTACTGTTACGTTTACAGGCATCTTAGATTAATGGAGTTATTTTTCCTGCATCATTCCTTACAATTGTGAACAACATACTAATGGGATGTAACGCTTCCACACAGGCTGCAAGAAGATAAGCAGGAGTTTCTGAATAAACACATGTATGTGTATGCATGCACCTGTATGTAAATTCTCCAATAAAATGGGACAAGTGTAGACTCTAAAATATTTTCTAAAAAGCAAGAGGTAAAACGTGCATGTGAATTAAAACATTCATTTAATAAATCTTTAAAAAAAATGAAGAATTATGATCTGTTTTCTTTCAACTCAGTACGCCCAGGTACTCAAGTTCCCATTTAGTTTACCATATTCTTTTCCCATACAACTTCTATTTCGCTTTAGAAATTAAGTTACGTCATGTCCCAAGAACAGGTTTCAGCAAAATGAGTCCATACGGAATGTTTCCTTAAGCAAACTGAGAAAAGGGGAAAAGCTGAGATCAACGGACACACTCAACAGGAGGCTGTGTCATATTTGTTCCTGTTAACCACGGTCCTATGCTACTTGCTGGGCTGGAACTGCTTTAATAAAATGTCCTTTCTTAAAAGTCAGTATTTAAGTGTTTCTTTATGGATTATTTAGATAAGGAAAATAACTGCTTTGTTCTGAAAAACAGAATCTTCCTCAGGAGAAAAGTGGCTTAAAATTGAAAGCCACTTACCATCAAAGTGTGCTGCTCCTCTTAAATTGAAAAATTATCTACAGTATTAGCTACAGTAGTTTTGCACAGAATGTTCCTGAGGATCTCCCATGAAAAACAATGCCATTTTAACAGCTTTGATCAACACAAGGGCCAGGCAGCTGGATTCTGGCTTCCAAGTCTCCATGGGGTTCTACACTTCACAGCATCTTCACTGCGCATTCATGCAGTACAAGGAGAATACAACACAAAAAAGGGGGACGTGAGAATAAGCCCCAAAAGGCTACTGGTTCAATCCCTGGGGTGAATTATTCTTTAACCTGGGAGAGTTGATCAGCTGTCAGAATGAAATCACAGCCAAAGGGAGCTGCCTGCTCTTGGGGTTTTTTGAATTTGTCCCATGTCTCCACAAACCCCACGGCCTTCGCGTGTCGTGCCTTCGCTCCTTTCCATTCCTGCTTCCCACCTACAGGTGGCAGTTGGGAAATGTGAAGGGAACATGAAAATGAGTTACCAGAAATATATCCCGTCCAGAGCTGATAGAGAGGGGGGGCCAGTTCACACAGACTGGGGGCCCCGTTTCTCCAGATCCACCGGAAGAGTTGTGAATGCGGCACACAACTGCAAGAGGCAGGGAGGGATAAGGTTGAAGTTCAAACTACATTTACTGCATTGCTTAGTTGGAACCTGCACGTTACGCTTGTGATAGCAATTCTGCCCCTCACAAAGTGAGCCCTTGGTGGGGGGGGGAAGGAAAGGACCTGGCAGTCCAGGGAAAAAGACAGACAGACAAAAAAGTAAAGAAATTCACTATTAAAATGGGAAAGAACAAACATCTGTGAGGTTAAGGTTGCTGAAGGTTCACCGGTCTTTACACTACAAGACTGAGAAATATTTATGAGGAAATTTGGAATTCCAACAGCAGCACAGGAATTGTAAATGATTCAGGGAAAGCAACACGTAACACATCAAAGTGGATAGCTGTTTTCTAAATCTTCACAGGCATTAGTCCAAACCAAAAGATTTATATTAGGGAGGGCTACAAATATTTTCATCATCCAACTAAAAGGTCTGAAATCACTTTTAAATCCAGCAGCATGTCACTGAACATTTCAAATGATGAAGAGAATTCTACTAATGCCCCAAATATTGGAGAACACCGTGAGGGCATATCCTTAAGTAACGGCCTACGGCCAGTATTCTACTTCTGGACAAGGGGGAATTGCTGCTACATGACACTAAGAAACATTTCCAATCAAGGAGGAAAGTAACGTAAAAGAAATTAAACACAGTAAACAGTTGCTGTTGAAAAGCACTAAATTCGTTAAAATAAGACACTGCAGAACTGCCCACTTACAGCGAAACATTGATTTAAAAGGCCACTCCAGTCTCACTGGAGCTCAGATATTTAAGTGATAGTCAGGCCTTTCAGCTCTCATATTACAAGGACTTCTTCCACCCTTCCCCCAAATACTCTTCCTTTAATATGTGACAAAGAGGCTCGCGCACATGAAGGTATTCATTGTGTATTTTGAATTAAGCCGTTTAACCTCCACTGAAATCCCATCAAGAAAAATCAATCCAGACTGGGCTTTATACTACAGCAACTAAAACACGACTAGTACCTGAGCAAGACAGCCTAAAGTTATATCAGGTACATCTACATTGTACTGTAATCATTTCTGTGACTGCAGGGTAGACATCCGTAGCCTCTGGAGATTCACTGTCAAGGCCTCAGGAAAAACCTGTCCAATGCTTTTCTGTCACAGATGAACGCAGATCGCAGTGAGGGATTTTCCCAGAGAGAAAGGTACAAGTGAGTAAACTGACACGGTTCCTGGAAAAACCTAACACGTACACCTTTTTTCCTTATCTGTAATCTGAAAACGGATTTGTCTTCTGTTAGAAAGGGAGTTGGCAGCTAGAGAGATTTACAGAAATAATTCCTCTTGCCCTGCACAAGGTAGGATGCTATGGGATGAAAGGATCTCATAGCCTAGCCCACAGGAAGCAGCACAATTTAAAAAAGGGAAATGCAAATGCGTCCCTGTTGCAAGCTACAGGACTGATGTTCTGCATTCTTGGGCGGTGTAAGACAGTTCCCTGTCACAGTTGTCGTTGCCCCTCAGTTTATTGCGGGAGGGCGAGTCTGGAGGGAGAAATGGGGTATGCTGAGCTTTAGAGAGCTAAGTTAGTCATCATGTTCACATGGCATCATCTTTCATTCTCTTATTCCAAAGCCAGTAGAATAGTTGAGTTGGGAGGCACCTACAACAATCACCAGCAGGGATGACAAGAGTAAAGCCTCCTTTCGGAAGGCTGGTAGGGAGAGCAAATTGTTCTATAGAACTGAAGGTGAGAGAAAGAGGTAGGTGTTAACAGCAGAGAAGTTTGAACTCTTAAGTGCATAATGAACTAATTGGACCACTGAGTTTCCTTAGAATGAAGCAAATTCAAACTTCTAAGAAATACTTCAAACAATAACAACAGCTATTGACAAGGCTAGCATAATAAATAAAATAAGCTCTTTAGGACAGGTGTATGTGTAAGACTAAAATACGTCTTAAGGAGTCAATTGCCAAGAGATTCTAGGTTACACTTGGGTATCTTAGCAGTTATTTAAGTATTTTGGCTATAGCCTTTAATTCAAACTTACAAATTGTAAACACTGGAATTCAACATAGGCAAGAGAGAAAAAAGCATGTAAAAGCTTACCACCAAATGGAAGCATTCCATAAAGTTGTCCTTTTTCCTTATGCTGTACGACAGCTACTATTTTCCTCAAGTAAGGCTTCAGAGACTCATACATATGTACCTGCAAAAGAAAGAAACATTTTTCTTCATTCTTCATCAGAAGCTGCTACATAACTTCCATTTTTCAAGTAGAAAAATACTGAAACATAACTTCTTGTGATGGGTTGACCCTGGCTGGAGGCCAGGTGCCCACCAAAGCTGCTCTATCACTCCTCCTCCTCAGCTGGACAGGGGAGAGGAAAAAAATAACAAAAGGCTCATGGGTCGAGATAAGGACAGGCAGATCGCTCAGCAACTACAGTCACAGACACAACACACTCTAATTGGGGAAATTCTTTTATTGCCAATCAAATCAGAGTAGGGTAATGAGAAACAAAACCAAATCTTCCCCCCACCTCTCCCTTCTTCCTGGGCTCAGCCTCACTCATGATTTTCTCTACTTCCTCCCTCCAAAGCAGGGTAGGGGGACAGGGAATGGGGATTGTGGTCAGTTGATCGTCTCTGCCACTCGTTCCTCCTCAGGGGGAGGACCCCTCACACTCTGCCCCTGCTCCAGCTTGAGGTCCCTCCCACGGCAAACAGACATCCATGAACTTCTCCAACATGAGTCCTTTCCACAGGCTGCAGTTCTTCACAAACTGCTCCAGCGTGGGTCCCTCCCCGGGGTGCAGCCCTTCAGGAGCAGCCTGCTCCAGCGGGGGTCCCCCACAGGGTCACCAGTCCTGCAGCAAACTGGCTCCGCCGTGGACTCCTCTCCCCATGGGGCCACAGGTCCTGCCAGGAGCCTGCTCCAGCGCGGGCTGCCCACGGGGTCACAGCCTCCTTCAGGGGTCTGCCCCTGCTGCGGTGTGGGGTCCTGCACGGGCTGCAGGGGGTTCTCTGCTCCCCATCACCCCTCCATGGGCTGCAGGGGGACAGCCTGCCTCCCCGTGGGCTGCCCCACCGGCCGCAGGGGAATCTCTGCTCCGGCGCCTGGAGCATCTCCTGCCCCTCCTTCTGCACCGACCTGGGTATCTGTGGAGTTCCTCTCACATATTCTCACTTGTTTCTCCAGCTGCAATTGTTCTTGGTGTTTTTTCCCTTCTCAAATATGTTATCCCAGAGGAACTTCCGCCATCAACGACCTCCTTCTGCACCGACCTGGGTATCTGTGGAGTTCCTCTCACATATTCTCACTTGTTTCTCCAGCTGCAATTGTTCTTGGTGTTTTTTCCCTTCTCAAATATGTTATCCCAGAGGAACTTCCGCCATCAACGATGGGCTTGCCCTTGGCCAGCAGTGGGTCCTTCTTGGAGCCGGCTAGGATTGGCTCTGTTGGACATAGGGGAAGCTTCCAGCAGCTTCCCACAGAAGCCACCCCTGTAGCCAGCCACTGCCCCCTCCCTCCCCCACCCCAAACCTTGCCACACAAGCCCAATACAATTCTTAAGCATGTTTTATCAATTTCTGTTGTTACTAAATGCATAGCACAACAACTAAATTGGTTGAAACACTTTCTAATTAAGTTTTAAATCTCTCTTTGGTCAGGCCATAAAACAAATATAACTCACGTAGGTCTGGGGCCAAATTATCTTCAGAAGGATCAGATTTATTTCCCGAACATGCCAGATGCACAGAAGTCAGCAGGAAGCACTTATTGATCAGTCATCGACAGCACTGTGCCACCCTCATGCGCCGTATCATCGATTGGGTTTACTCGGTCAACGTGCATCTCTAAGCTATTGTCCCCTACAAGTGAACAGCACAATGGCTTTTGGAGAGAAGCGGGACTGGAGAACACCAAAGACATAAAGAGCCTCCATGACAAAGGGCCTAGGGCAGCTGTGCTCACCTCCTAGACTGAGAGAAGCAGAGATAATCCACTAATCCTGAACGGAGCGGGACAGAGCATGTCTGCCACCCAAGCTGAGTTCCAGAAACGTTTCTGTACAAATAAAGGAGCATCTTTCCCTTTGACATCAGAGGTCACGGGTGTGATTTTGTCTGGGAGTAGTAGTTCTTTTCATCATGATCATTCTTTTTCACTGCAGGATGAGTCTGCTGTTTTCACAGCACGGAGAAGGATAAACTTTCCATTTCTAATTTTGAGGAATACAGGATGGAGAAGCAAAGGTACGCTAAGAGCCTGCTTTCACCTTTTTGTTGCATTTTGAAGCGGTTTTGCTATGTTGTATTTTTAAAAGTATATTGTGGCAAACTGATCCATTCTTAAGGATGAGCAAAGTATGCCCTTTACCTAAAGGTGTGATAAGTGATTGAGATGAGAAAAGAACCTGCTTTGGCTTTTTCTGCAAACCCAGCAAAATCTTCAAATTCTCGGCTAGCTTTGATATAATTAATGAAAATATCTTCTTTATTCTGGTGGGCACTTCTCAGTCCCACTTCTGTGGTACAGTCCCACACAGGCAGACTTAGGCACACAGTAAGTGTTTAAAATCTAAACTTTCATATTTTAAGGCCAGGTGGTCTGACTCATTAACCACCTGTAAAAGCTGCATATCAGGTGTACTCTATTTAATGAATTAGGACTTAAGCAGGACTGTCCGAGGCAAAGCTCAAAGACCTATAATTTTTTTTTATATGCAGTAAGAACCTTTTTCTTAAAACCAAATACCCCCCAGCAAAAAAAAACCAAAAAAACCAAACCCAACAAAAAACCCCACAAAAAGAAGTGCCATCCCTGCTTTCACCACCTGCAGGCTGTCCTGACAACTGACCAAGAGTCTGCATAAATCAGAGCTGATTACAGTTACTTTCCTCATTAATACACTGAGTACTGATTAATAATTGGTAATACACAGAATGAACTGATGCATTTGTATGGGTCTGAATGCATGCTTGATGCCAAAAATGTTTCTGAAAACAAAAGAATGCACAAAGGACAACCAATCTACATCACAATGCAGTCTTTGTAGGGAAAGACCTGCTGGTTTCTCTAGTTCCTACAGGACATATCTTCATTTCAAACCCTGGGGGCAGGCTGGAGAGGTGCGAACTACTTTCAGTCCCTGTCTGGTTTCATACAGATGCATCAAGCAACACTCCTGATACCCCTTCCTACTCTACTCGCAGCTCCTGCAACCTGCAGCTTCTGCACTAACAGCTGGGTTGCATTCAGCAAGAAAACACTGTCACGTGTAAAAATAATAAACTGTTTTCCTCCTGCCTATACCAGACAGATGCAAGAAGCTTTTCCAACACAGCACATCTTTCATTTCAGTATGACAATATACTTTATCTATCAGCATGTTCATTGCTTACATAGATGTGAATTATTCACATGGAAAATTGATTTATCTATCAGATAATTAGTAAACTTCAATAATTGCAAAAACCTCTTAGCAATCAGTTGACATTTAATTAACATACAATAACTGTCTTATTAAATCTCCATTAAATACCTGTTGGAGTTAATTAAAACCCGTATGTAGGATTCCACAATTCCTGAGGAAACGCTACAGTTCAGCAATAAGAAGCCTTGAAGCTTCTCTCTATTGCACTGAGCTGCTTTAGTTTAAGGTGACGGTAGTACTAGGTTTCAGATTCTAATACTTTATGATTATGTAAAAACATGATATGAAAATCATGAATGAAAACCCCGTGAAACGCAGTCAGATTGCCAGCTGGACTCAGCTGCAAACCCTTTTGTCTTACACACGTGTGCGAAGTTCATGTGGGGGCTTTGGCTTACCTCAAACCCTTCAGCTCATTGTGGCTCATGTCTGGGCCACGTTCCCCTCAAATCAAGTAAAAAATTAACTGGGAGTGAGATTCACTGGGAATTTTGCATGAATAATGGCTGAGTATAAACTAAGTAGTAGTTGCAGGAATTTGGCCTGATACCTATGAAACATGAATCTGGCCTAAGCATTTCTGAGGAATTTTGGAATTCGGAAACATTAGGATGAAAAAACGGGAGTGGAAAAGCCAAAGGCAGCTCTGGCTCTGAAGGCTGATCTTCACAGGAAGCTACGCACATGGTCACAGAGCAGACAGACACTGTAAGAAACGAGGATGTCACGTCCCATAGCACTCAACACAAGAAATTTGGGACCCATTTTCTCACCAGATTTACAGAGAGAAGCACATCCAGTATTGCTCAAAGAAACCCAGTGCGCGTCATTTCTGACCTGCCACGGGCCTGCTCTTTTCCTGATCTGAGTCACTGTCTGCTAGGAGTCAAACGAAGCTCAATGTCACACAGTCTAATGCAGCCTGATACAACACTGATACACAGCGCATCGTGGCCTGATTTGCCTCAAGACAGCGTGACAAAGATGCAGGTAGTGATGACGTCAAATCTCCCTCACTTCCTGCAGTATCCTCAATGAGAGGTAACAAATAGGAAGGAAGAACTCCATAGGCTATTTTCCATCCATCCATCCATCCATCCATCCATCCATCCATCCATCCATCCACTCCTGCCTTTGATGACACTAGCTTGTATCATCAAAGCTTGTGTCATACTAGCAAGCTTCAGAACAGAGCAGGGCACCTTGCACAGGGAGCAGGGAGGCACACTTTACACCCACTTGCTTTTTCATTGACCTATGCACATGAAACCCTTCCTCAGGTCTATGTTAGACTGCATGCACCACACTATGCTAGGTCAGGCAGACAAATGCAAAACCTAATGCCTCCATATTCAAAGACAATATTGTCTGGGTCTAAACACCTGCTTTGACATATGGGTATCTAGTATTTTGGCTATAGACCAACTAAAAAAATAAAATCCACGATGCCTTCCATATAGTTGGGTCCAACATATTGAATGCACTGGTAACTCCAGAAGCATCGTGTCGTTTCGCAGTTAGAGCTGATCGTTTATTGCTGCTGCTATGTGAGGAGATATATAAGCATATTCTGTAAAATATATAGAACGACACAATCCCCAGAGTTCACAGTCTACAAAGATAAAGCACGACACAAGCCTCTGGAGGCTAGAATACAGCATAACAACGCTGTCTAGGCTGTCAAAGAGATCAGAGAACTTGTAACTTGGGCAACAAGTCTGTAACGGCTCTTGTGTTACAACAGACCTTTAAAAACGATGCTAAACTTTCACGTAGAGGGACAAATGATGGATAACGCTCCATGTTCTTTTGCACGTCCTTCTAATGAGATTATTTAGAACTAAGCACGGTTTGGTCTAAATTTGTCCTGTTACTCACTGAGACTTACTTTGCTGGCTGCTGCTAAGGTAGAAGTAGCATCCTCTGTATGAGCAGACAGACAAAAATGGATGATACAAAGAACTTCCAAAACACCAAGCAGAATAAATTACACTTAGGTTTTGCTTCTGCTCAGCCCACTAAAGGATGCTCATAAAATTTACAAAAACGAACACCACAAAAAACAAACTAGCCTTTTCCTCTGGCAAGAGACAAAAGCACAAACATTTAGCACTACTGTTTCATAGGCAGCACATGAGCAAGTATGAGATCCTCCAAAATGGAAATCAAAACTCTGCAACAGCACTCATTTGTCCACGTTGATGCTTACTGTAAGTGAAAGTCAGAATAAAATCAGATCAGAGAAAACATCAACAATAAGAATCTGGAAATCTACCTCCTTGTTGTTGACCTAGCTTTAGAGTATTCAGGACTTCTACATACAGTAATTTTCTGAACACCTAAGCATATGTATAAAAATGAAATCAAATGACTGCCTCAGACTTGACAGAACTGCTGAACTAAGAATCACGCATTGTCCTCTATTAAAGGGCATCACCTTGAGAAGACAAAGCTTCGTAAACATTGCTCTAAAAGTTAGTATTCTCTGCTACTGGCTATTATATATATTTATAGAGGTAGCAGTAACGATCTTCGAAAAATGATGTTGCCTAACCACCTTTTATGCTATCTTTACAAAACCCAGAAATTGGTAGTTAGCAGAAACAGAGATTTATCCCTATAAAGGTACTAATGTATATCTAAAAAGGGACCCTGTTTTTGAAAATAGCAAAACAGATACTAAAAAGGAAAACAAACCTCTAATCAGATAGAAAATACAGGTTTAAGAGCGAGGGGCAACACTCACAGTAATCTAGGGACATTCAGGTTATAATGAAAGCATACGATGCATTATTTGTGACTTAACTTATTTTAGTCTGAGGTCCCTGAATAATTAACCTGCTTGGTTTCAATTCATTTAAATGTCTATATCCTACTACTGCTTATGAAACTGGAATGTGTTCTACAAAATAAACAGTCACATTGCTTTCAGAGCTGTACAGAGACACAGAGAAGGATGTGAAAAAATGTTACTCATGATCGTTCTTAGGATTCAAGTATTTTGCTCAAAATAAAACATTGCTTTGTTAAGAAAAATAAATTTGAGAGCAAGTATTTTATCCTAATTACCAAAGAATACAATTTGATGTTTTTATACTGACATTGTATCCAATTTATTGTTTATAAAAATCTCAAAATAAAACAGACTAAGTTATTTTATAAAATGATCTCTATTTAGAAAGTGAATGAGTGGTTTATAATTAATAAATTATTGCACAGTACCAAATCGCAATTATATAAAGATTTGAGTGCAGCTAATATACCCTAATTCATGATCACTGATAACATGTGACTGAAAAGGTACTACGCTTATGTGAACAGGAACTAAGGTAAAGGGTATATGTTTATACAATCAACTTCTCCAGTTGCACCATGAAGGATATTGAAAATTTCTAGTATTTCACTTGGTGTTACTATCCTATTCTATTTTAAGCCATGCCTTTCCAATTCTCCTATTTTTCTTCATGGCAGCATCTCTGCAACACAAACCTGTTTCCCTAACTACTAAGAAGTATTACTGTAGCTGGAAATTCATCTGTCATTTTACAAATCTTTTTCAAAGGAAGAAATAACAGGTTGTCTCAGCGAAAGAAAATAACACAGAAACAAAAATAGTATGCTCTTTGCTCCCACGGGGACAAACCAAGTAATATTTACCTCTGACGTGATAAACAAAAGATCAGAAAGGATTAGAACTAATGGGTCTGTAAATAGTATATTCATAAGAGACGAATCCTGCTAGAATCACAAGAAGATTGTATCCACTTTCAGCTGCCAATTTCTGAGGAACATCATGATTTTTTACCTCTGTATTTATGGAACAGTGTCTGATGGCAGCAACTCTGCCATCACCATCATCTTTTTACATTATTGCCAGGATTTCTCCTGAAGAATTATTAACAGTCTCCTGCGCAGAAGCAACTAAGGCAGATTCTGCAGAGGTCATTTTCAATGACGGCTACATTTTTGAGAGCAGTAAAAGCCTATCCAGCAAAAGAGCCTGCCTTCCAAAAACACCACACCAGTATCTGTACGTAGCACCCAAGTCAAGGGGACCTTGGACAGAGACAGGCAAGTCAATCCTCTACAGATGCACAGGAATGCGTGAGAATCAAAGATACATGCCTGGTGGATACAGCTTGTCTGTCTAGCACGTTGTTTTCTAGTGAGGAGTACACCAGGTTACACCAAACTACCTTGTGTTTACCAACAACGGCTCATCGTTTGCAGATTGGTAATTGTCAATGCAATTTTCCCCTGCTGATTTCTATTGCTAACGTGTTCAATAACTTGGCTAGTTCATGCTTTTACAGTGATTGTGGGACCATTCCAGCAAACAGCCGCCATCCTAAATCCAAATTTATGCCCCATCTACTTACATCAGGAAGACTACTCACCCCTGATGCTGCCATAGCCTCCAGAAGACACATCCAGCAAACGGCCTCCTACTGCGCAACTCACTGCAAGCACACACCGAGAAGTCGCTAAAAGGACTAAGATCTTGAAGATAAAATGTTTAGAAGAAAGAAGGAATGCACAACATGATTTGCATACAGACTAGCTATTTAAACAAATGGCTCTTAAAAAATAATACTAATAACAAACATAGCGATAAATGGCCTAAATAAAGACATACCCAGAGTATGAAGTACACAGAAAAGCGTTACGCACTTGGGGACAGACAAGAAGTAACTGGCAGGGAAGCAGCTTCAAAGAGCTCAGACAAGTAGACAGTGAGCAAGTTTGGGGATGACACCAAGTTGGGAGGAGCTGTTGATTCTGTTGAGGGTGGGGAGGCCTTGCAGAGAGACCTGGGCAGGTCACAGACCTGGGCAGTCACCAGCTGCAGGAAGTTTAACAAGGGCAAGGGCCGGATCCTGCCCTGGGCAGGGGCAGCCCTGGCTGTACAGACAGCCTGGGGGGGGAGACGCTGGAGAGCAGCCGTGCTGGGAGGGACGGGGGGGTCCTGGGCGACAGCAAGTGGAACATGAGCCAGCAGCGTGCCCAGGCTGCCAGGAAGGGTAACCGTGTCCTGGGGGGCACCAAGCCCGGCATTGCCAGCTGGGCCAGGGACGGGATGGTCCCACTCTGCCCTGTGCTGGGGCGGCCTCACCTCCAGTGCTGGGGGCAGG
>VWZZ01007369.1:198951-217574 GCA_013399095.1 Psophia crepitans | reverse complement strand
TGGAGATCAGGAGAAGGTTCTTCCCCCAGAGGGTGGTGGAGCCCTGGCACAGGCTCCCCAGAGCAGTGGTCACCGTCCCAAGCTGGGCTGAGTTCAAGCAGCATCTGGACAAGGTTCTCAGTCATCTGCTGTGATGGGGCTGGTCCTGTGTGGGGCCAGGAGCTGGACTGATGGGTCTTGGGGGTCCCTTCCAACTCAGGATATTCTAAGACTCTAGGGATGAAACTCATTATTTCTGTTCTGCTGGCTCAAAAATCAAGGAAGCTGTGAAAAAACCCAACATTACCATATTCATCTCCATTAAAAACTTACCTGCCACTATAGTTTTTTAGTTTCACATTGTACAAAGCTGAAGAGAGATCTTCTACAGAGCATTTGCTTAGAGTCCTTCCACAGGCCATGCCTAGCACATGACGCATAGGAATTTTTATCATGTTAGACTTTCCTATTTTTTAGCTTCTTATTCAATATATGCACTGCAACAACATACTTCTCAGCTGAAAAAATAACAGACAAACTTCATCACTTTGTAAGACATCCGCTCAAATCTCACAAGGGAACTGATCAGCCAGTAGTATTAGTGCTTTTAGTCAAGAAGGAGTCTAGAAATATCAAGAAATCCTTTCTTTCCAACTAACAGAATCCTCACAGGAAGTTCATAGAGTCTGGTGATGTGCTCTGCCCGGCTGCAACACTATTCACTGACTACCAGTCTTGTAGCTGAGATGAAGTGGGACACATCTGCCAAAGAGGTCTCTTCCAGTCTTAATGATTCTACAATTCTATAACTGAGCTCTGGGGAAATCACACGCAACACTTTCTTGGTGTCACCATCCTGGCATGACCTCACTCTGCTCGTCTGGTATCACAGAATTACAACATGAACTCCACTTGCTAAGGTTCTGTGATGCACTGGAATGGAAGAGATGCTTCCTTAGCTGATTTTCATTAATTACATGTATTTTAAATTTAAATGGAAGAGACAGCAACTGAACATAAAAACAGGGCACATTCTCAGTTCTAGTACATGTATGTCCTTTCACAAATTCATTTAAAAGCAAGAAGTTAACAAAATTCAGGACAGAAAATGTTTGTTCTTGAATTACAGTAACCCCAAATTAAATTTACAGCACAGAAAAAAAATAGCCTAAAGCCTGTCTAACCAAGACGGGCTTGGCTAAAAAGGTGATCACCACGGAGGTCAAGGCAAAAATGCACTTTAAACAGCTGCAGATACTCAGTGAGCAGCGGAAAAGTCTTCCGAAGTTCTGTCTTATTTATTTGAAGATAAACTCACTGCACTGAATTTCTGAATATTTTGTTCTCCAAACATCTCTCCGGTGCGTACTCTCCACGAAGTACACTGCTGCATGACAAACAGGCGTGACTTCTGACAACTGCACTGATGCTACCAAAGGTCACCCCCCACCCACCCCAAACTGAAAACTCACTGTGGTGTGAATACGATCAGGTCTAGGAGTACAGTGCCTTGCACTTTTCTCTACTTAGTGTACTATTTAAGAAATGTGAGTAGTCTTAGTTTCGTTCCTTCCTGCAATGCCAGATGATTAATAAACAGACATACTCGAAAACAAATGAAAAAATACGCAGTTGTGTAAACCCTTACAACACGGCTTTGCATTCGTCACAGATGGGCACAGGGTCTTCTCACAGCACTTGCAATATAATTAGAATTCAACGGTAAAGAAGAAAATTCACCAAATGAAGGATGCAAAGATTACAATCTAAATACAAAGTTGTTAGTTGAAAGAAATGAATGTAGAGTATTGAATGTTCAAAATTGTGTTGAATTAGATAAGCAAATCCCATGTAGACTTTGTTAATGATTCATAATCAGCTAATAAGCTCATCTCTAGTAGAATAATGATCCATGGACCTGTTAGCTCATTTATCACTATGTTTTACAACACCGGCAAAGAAACTAATTAAATCCCAGCATCATTACACAGAATTCCTTTTAATAAAGATACAATGATGCACTAGAGGCTACAGATTACACGGCAAATTGTACCAAGAGATTCTGGACAGTGAGTTTTAATTAACATGTTAGCAAGAAGCTGCTCACTTAAATAATAACTAACTAGGAAACATCTGCACACTCAAAAACATTGTGGGAAGAGGAGAGTAAGGAAAGGAGCATTATGTGAGGCATTGAAAGTGGAGATTTTCTCTATTCACAGCAAAAAGCTCTTGCTGTTCACTGACTGCATCTGTTATCCAGCACAAACCAGAAGGCAGAACTCTGGCTCCAGGTTGGTATTGAAGATGCTGCTAGGGGCTTGTTTATCTGATTATCAGGGAAAAAAGAGGAGAGGAAAAAAAAGAAGTCCGTGCTGCAGTACCACTAGGCCAGTGCAGCTGGAGCATCTCCCAGCGTATGGCAAGGGTTCACCAGGCAGAGTACGGTAAGTTATCTCATTTTGCTCATTGATGGAAAGAGGACAGATGGGTCACTGCGCAGAAGAACCGTTCCCTGTTATGCAAGCAAGAGAAAAGCATACTTTTCTGAAGGAATAAAATAGTGAAATAAAGAATGAAATGACTGAATAGTCCACTAATACCGGTATTCAAAGGAAAGACGACTCTAGCGGGAAAACAACAGAAAGCAATCACTAGTATTCCCTTTTCACCTGAACATCCCAGCCCAGGGTAAGAGGGACACGCAAATTCCACAGTACATCTGAGACAAGAAGCGGGGTCTGAAAGTGTCTTTCAAATGCACGTGTAAAGGAACATGGAGCCCCAAAACGGTGAGTAGATGCTTTGACTACTGATGAAGTAATTAAAAAGGTACAACTCTCTAGCAAAATGTCCCAGGCTTTGTTGTGTTAACCTTTTTTATTTCTGAGAATAATAATTAATCAGCGAAGCATAGAGACACATCTGAAAATGTTTAACAGGTCAGGTAAACCGGACAGTATTGTGATACAGTTTGTAACGTGGGACAATGACTCACTGAAGATACAGCTCTCTGGAAGAAATAACGATCAGAGAACAGGCAACCAAGATGGACTGGAGAGAACATCTTTTGTATCTTACTGACTACAGCCAGCACTTGATAGGATACCGGTGGGGTGTGCTAGTGTGCCGGTATGCGGGGAACCTATATTGTCTCTTTAAAAAAAACCCTAAAAATGTAAACACTATACCAACTTTAATAGAGGGCTATGAGCTCTATCACAGCTGGGGGAGGGGGGACAGGGGACAAGGACTTTATTGCCCTCTACAACTACCTGAAAGGTCTCTTCTCACAGATAACTAGTGACAGGACAAGGGGGAACGGCTGCAAGTTGGGCCAGGGGAGGTTCAGGTTGGAGATGAGGAGAAATTTCTTCTGGGAAAGGGTGGTCGGGCATTGGAACGGGTTGCCCAGGGAGGCGGGGGAGTCCCCGTCCCTGGGGGTGTTTAAGGACAGGTTGGATGTGGTACTTAGGGACATGGGTTAGTGGGGAATAGGTGGTGGTAGTGGGGGAGGACGGTTGGACTAGATGATCCTGGAGCTCTCTTCCAACCTTAATGATTCTATGATTCTGTGTTCCCACACAACTTAGGAGTGGGTTTGGTAAAATCCATCAGGCAGTGAACTAAAAAATTTATTTGGCAGCAGCATGCAGTTAGAATTGATTGCACACAGTAGTTCCCAGACTGTGACTGCAATAGGAAAAAAAAAAAAAAAAAAAAAAAGGTACATGTGCTGGGTAAATCGTCCCATTCCTTTTGGAAACCTACTTTAAGCTAAAATGTCTTACCTTCAGGAGGCATCCTCCTCTGTTCTAACCACATGTAGCCCAAAAATCTTCCTGAGACCACATGCTGAATTTTTGGATGTCCAAATCAGAAGAGACAAACTCCATTCCAGTTATCTACAACCCGGCACTATTAGGAGGAAACACTACTTTTCCCAGTTAATATTTACTATTTTATAAATGAATGCACTTTGAAAATATCTAAAAAAAAAACCCTGAAGAGCTTGGCAGTGTCACTTTTTCTTTTCACAGCTGATTTAATGGAAAACAAGAGAAAATATGAAAAATCTGGGCTTGGGTTCGGTCTGTTCTAAAATCAGTTCTCAAAGGACTTGTACTGGAATCTATTCCTTAAGAGGGTAGCATTCAAAGAAAGCATCCATCAGACCAATTGGTCACTCCAGCAGGATCACCAGCTTCTCATTGATTTCTCAGAGATTTTTATTGTCTAATGAAATGTAATTAAAGACTCTGATGGTGCCAATTAAAGACTTGAAGGAACAGAAGCTGGTGTTCACATTATCGTATGGTAAAAGGCAGCAATGCTGTAAACATCCATTAGCCATTACAGTTCTCATTAGTCCCTGAAAACAACTCGTTAGTGTCCCTAGACATGACAGATAACTACAGTAAATGAGATAAATCTATCAATACATTCATTGTGAGCAAAATCAGAGCTTCCGTTGTCATATTCCAGAGTGACAATCAGAAGGTTAAATACACCTTCTGCAAGAAATAAACATAACATGCAGAGTATCTAGCCAGCGTGTAGAAAGGTGCTATGTGAGAAACTGCCAAAGACATCAGACATTTTTTCTACGCATAGGGTAGTTTCATCTCAAGTTTAGGCTACTATGAACTGCCACGGTTGGTTAGCCAAGGCTAAATTTTATAAAACATACCGAATTAATTTAAGCCGCTGTAATTTACAAGGTTATTTCAGAACCAAGGGCCACCAGTTTGTGGAATTCAATGCAGGCTTCTGGTTACCTATGTAAAACCTCAGTAGATGAAGAGCTAGCCACACATCCCGGCACGACAGGGCCTATCACAGGGCACTGGTCATAGCGCTACGCACAACTACAGGTGCCAGTGTTAGACCAAGAACCACTTGCCAGTGTGAGATACTGCAAGCTCTAACCACTACCAACCACATTCAGAGCACAGACTTTCTCATATAAATATCTTTATTTACCAGCTATTTTTTCATTCTTTCTCCCAACTTCTCTGGACCTACGCTAGTTTCATGACCTCTTTTAACAAAAGCCTGTCATTAGATTCTTTTCTTGCTCCTTACCACCAACTTCTGTATCTTTTTAACATTACACATTCACCTTTTCATATCTATCTTTCAGAGTTCTCAACTGGGAGCAACAGCTTTGCACATCATTGTGGGGAAAAAAAGTCTTCTGCTGAAGCGCAGGACAATCAGAAAAGCAAAACAATTGTTGGGATCCATCCAGAACGAGATAGAAACCAACAGTGCAAATATCAATGCCTCACCCAGAATACTGGGTTTTGTTTGCTTTATGTCAGAAATAACACAGCAGGCAGAGAAAAAATTCAAAGACAGGTCACAAAAAACGGTGCCAAGCTAGCAGGAATTTAACTACAAGGCATAATTAGAAACTGGATCTACTTAGTTCAGAAGGAAAAATATTTCATGCAGTTATACAAAACAACAAACTGCATAGGGAGTAAAGAGCTCCCACTCACTGCGTCTGGGAATCCAAGAATACGATCAATAAATCTGAAAAGCAACTAGTACTTTTAATGCAATCTTTAAATAAAAAGGGGGGTGTGTTGGGAAATGAACAAAATTGCACATAAAATTCAGTAAGATGTAACACGAGATATTGCTATAGATAAAGAAACCATCTGCAAATGACGAGCCGGTCCCACTGGTGACGTTGTGATGACTCAGACAAATGAGTGTGCGACAACTTTGAGGTACAGGACAATCTGTCCTCCGAAACTATTCTACCTGTTCCGTGTGGGAAAGGGTCCAGCAATTCCACAGGTGTACAGCGCACATGCTGCAGCCCTCTCTCTAAGGATGAGGAGGTGATCTCCACAGAACTGGTGCATCGGACTGGTACCGACATCACTGAGACCACGAACGAGACTTTTCCTCGGGGTTCCCATGACTGCAAGAAAGCCACACGATGGGTGTTTCCGCGTACATCTGTAGCTTCTCCTCTGTGTCCAAATGGGAAAGCATAAATTGGATTTTTGCCATTCTTTGTACAGTGGGATCTATTTTAAACACATAACATGGTTTATAAGACATTTTAGAAGCACCACTCGCAAGTTTCAGAATGGTCTTATTTAATGCGGGTGCAGACAATTTCTACACCTGGTTCCCCACCAAGTCTCTTGCAAGAGCAGAGGTTCTAGCAAGTCAGCTTACCCCAGCGTGAGGCGAGTCCTGGTTCAAAAGCAAAGATGCAGTCATTCGAAATCGTTTTAACACTATGTACTCCAGCAGTAACAGAACAAAAAGTGTTCAAGGAATACTGTGACCTTACTGCCCCCTATTTTGAAGCTTAGAAAATTACAACTTTCCCTATATTATACATTCTAAATGGTTTAGTGGGGGCAGGAAAGAATTCCCCTGAAAAGGAAGGGACAGCGGACATGTGGTTTCTCTTAGTTCCATCAAATTGTCATTCCTACATACTGTCTGTATTCCCTGATGTAGAGGCTTGTGGCCACTTTATGCAGAAAGCACTGTGGGGGCTGAGCTCATTTTGATCCTGAATTAGTCTTTGTAACTCTCTGGAAAAATAGGTTAGCACCATCCAAATACAACCAACTAACTGGACTCAAGATGCACAGGGTGTATCACTCACACACTTTGCATCATACTGGGGTATTTTTCTCCTCTTGACACACAGAATACATTGTATACTCATTCATGCAAAGAGGACCTCAGGAAAAAGTCAATGGATTATACATTTTCCCATATTTTGCCTTTTTTCCTCTGCTGTAAATATCTGCTGGCACGTCAGTTGCATCTGGTTGGGATTTTTTTTTTCCTGCCAGTGTTGGCCCACTCACCATCCTCAGCTCATGTGGCCAGAAGGTAACAGGTTAGTACACCCTGCAGCAGAGGCTAGGTAGTTAAAGAATTGAGAGTGCTCAGCAATCTACAGAGCAGGAACAGGATTCAAGATCTCAAGGCCTGCACTGCGTATCAGAAACGGCTGTTCATGCACAGGTCCACACGCAAGGTCTACTGCAATGTACCTCCATTTCCCTGCCAGCTTATTGGACTCTACCTGGGAACCTTGTAGAGGTTTATTCTACCTTTATTCTATTTGTTATTATAGGAAACAATAAACCCACATTGAGCTGTTGTTCATTCCTCATGTTCAAACTCTGATGTTACGCACACTGAGCTACCAGAGGAGAAGGATCTTAGCTTTACTAAAAATATCCTTTTGGGTTTGGTGGGTTTTTTTGGCCTACATCACAGTAAATAATTGGGGGAGTGGCAGGAAGAGAACCATGCAACAACCTGAACAGTCCTTTCCCAACAAAAAGCATTTGAGCCTGGCATCCACCTCTTCCATCTGTCCATAACAGAATCATCAACCTCTAAACAATGCAGGTGAAATAAATGAACAACACCAAAACATTCACTGGCGTTTGCTCAGACCTGAGCTGCACAAGCACCAGGACTAGGAGAATGGCTGGAAGAACCAGTATCTGATTAAGCAGAATAACCTTGGCATTATGCGGTCATTTCTTCGTAAGTGTGTTTGGTAAGTGGATTTCCTTTACGGTATTTCAGACTCCAGCATGGCAATTCTTCACCCCTATTTTTCTTTTTCTTCCTGCCCAAATTACCCCAAGCAGAACGACATCAATATTGTCAATTCTACAGGCAGTTAACCTCATCACTGTTGCATTTACTTCCATAAATCACAGTAGCAGCAACTGATTTTACACTCACATTGAATTGTTTCTTATTTTTAAAATTAAAAGAATTAGCTTTTGAGTAAAATGTGGGGGAGTTTGTGGGGTTTTTTTAACAAAATTTCAGCTATTTTTTTCATACCGAAACAACTTCTCCTTACACTCTCTTCTTTCATCAAACAAGTCTTAAATTTTAAGTACAACTCATACCAGAAACAATCCTAGTGCACAATCCCGATTCACAATTAAGTGAATTAATGCCAAGTTGATTAGAATGCTTGTAAGAACACATAATTTTGGGGATGAACAATGACAGATTCATTGCTTTCTTTTTTAACTTTACTCTTTCCTCTAGAAGTTTTCCTCGTTTTCTGTTTTAGAGCTTTTCCTCACAGCGCAAACATCCCTCCCCTTCCCTGCTCCTGGTCTCGCATATTTTGCCTACATTCCTTACACGCAAAAATTTCTATGCCTGTTATCCCATGAGCAAGAACTTCCCAAATAAAGTAAAGCACGAACAAATTACTTTTCTTATATCAAAACACATTAGGTAGACACCACAGCCTCTTTGTTGGATTTTGAAGGGGATTCTGGAGGAACAATGAAGCTTAGGTTTTGAGCAAAGGTAATTTCGGAAGGTGGAATCACAGCTTAAGAAACTCTCCAGAGAATTTTCTTGATGCAAAGCCAACAAGACTCTGCGATAATTTCTTAGGAACTGGCCTCATTC
The DNA here is from genome assembly GCA_013399095.1 of Psophia crepitans. Classification (NCBI taxonomy): domain Eukaryota; kingdom Metazoa; phylum Chordata; class Aves; order Gruiformes; family Psophiidae; genus Psophia; species Psophia crepitans. The sequence continues at coordinate 209,156 of VWZZ01007369.1, read as the reverse complement.
CAAGTTGGATTTTAAACACAGATTATAAAGCAAACACCATCCCCCACAAGTATTAAGAAAGAAGAAAATAACAGAATGGGGGCTGCAGAAATGGTCTCTATTGTGGGACCAAAACCCGTCAATCAAGCAGGTTGACAGGCATCAGAGATTGACAGACAGGCCCTCTCTCTTGACTTCAGTTATCTGGGGGAATGGGAAAAGTGTCTGCAAGAACATGTTAAATTGCCAAAGTCATTACCAGTCACCAATTACCAAAGAAAAGATAACAAGGTGTATTTTAGAAAAATCGATGCAACAACATGCATTTCAATAAAGCGAGTTTTTCAGAACTTTAGAAAACAAAATGAACTATTTAGGGAATACATGATGGTTTTTTCATAGAATACCAAGCACTTTACTATGCCAGCAGGCTTTGGAGATTCATCACTATTCTCTCTATATTTTGTATTGGGGCCAGAGGTCAACCAACAAATATTTCCCTTTGTCTCTTCTTCGGCTTAACCTGAAGACCGAAAGCAAGCTCTGTATCTCAATGATTAAATCTCGCTCCTGTGCTTGGCAAACTATAGTCCAAAAGCCATTTCAGTTCCCAAGTCCACTTACTCCAGTTGCAGGAGTAAATTCTATTATATGTTAATAAGTTAGAAAAAAAGACCAAAGGACCTTGATATTTACTACTGGATTTGATGTCTTTGGTTCACCCAGGCTGAAAAGACCTCTTACGAATTGTGTTGGACCCACTGCAAGATCTTCAAACAGGCTGCCTAGGCTTGGAATACCGTATTTCTCTCACATCGCTCTAGTCAGAATTCTTGTGTAGTCGTGACCTAAGCCAAGTGAAGGGAAATTTCTTCTGACAGAAAAATTAAGAAGCCTGCAACTAAAGCTCGGAGAAAATAGTCATTGTTGCAATGGAAGGAGGCAGCCCCCTTGTTTCTGTCTCCTTCCTTCTGCCAGCACATTCAAGAGAGAAAGCAAGACAACCCTTTTCAACATAAATAAAAGTGTTCACTTATCATGAATTAAAGTGTACGTGCATTCAGATTTTCCAAGCTCTTACAACAGTAATTAAATATCATTGCAAATATGTTAAACACATAAAATGAATTAATTTTTTCTAGATTGCTGCCCACTTATTGTTCATTGAATTGCTCCAAGTGCTTTCCTTCTTTTAATTTAGTTGGCATTAGGTTGTTCACTTTCACGAGCTGCTTCCACTTTCAGCAGCCAGCAGGTCGAGGGAGGTTCTCCTCCCCCTCTGCTCTGCCCTGGCGAGGCCACATCTGCAATATTGCATCCAGTTCTGGGCACCCCAGCTCAAGAAAGACAGAGCAGTGCTGGAGTGAGTCCAATGAAGGGCTACCAAAATGATGAGAGGACATGAACATCTCTCTCTGGGGCCTGATGACATGCACCCCAGGGTCCTGAGGGAATTGGTGGATGTAGTCGCCAAGCCTCTCTCCATCAAAAGTCCTGGCAGTCAGGTGAAGTCCCCAGTGACAGGAAAAAGGGAAACATCACTCTCATTTTTAAAAAGGGCAGACAGGAAGACCTGGGGAGCTACACACCAGCAAGCCTCACCTCTGTGCCTGGCAAGATCATGGAACAGATCCTCCTGGATGCAACGTAAGGCACATGCAAGACAAGGAGATGATCCGTGACAGCCAGCATGGCTTTACCAAGGGCAAATCATGCCTGACCAATCTGGTGGCCTTCTACAATAGAGTTACTGCATCAGTCAACGAGAGAAGACTGACCGATGGCATCTACTTGGACTTCTGTAAGGCCTTTGACACAGTCCCACACGACATCCTGACCTCCAAATTGGAAAGATATGGATTTGAAGGGTGGACCATTCAGTGGATAAGGAATTGGCTCGATGGCTGCACCCAGAGAGTAGTGGTCAGTGATGGTCCATGGCTCCACAAGTAATTCACACGAAAGGGCTAATTACTGCTTGTAATTCACACATGAGAGATAAGGCTGGCACAAAAGATACAACACAGCACTGGTTTGCATTTCCTAATAGTCACATCCTACTACTACTGCTGCAATCCAAGCAAACACATTAACAGTAACATGACACACTCTAAAAAGCTAATAGATTTTCTGGAATAAATAATAAAAAAAAAGCATCAATAAAAATGTTAGAAGACTCATTCTGATTTTAAGGTATAAGTAAATAGGCAACACAGCAAAAGGAAATGTTTTGCATTTCACTGAGAGCTGCTCTCACCAGTAATAAGGTCACGACACAGATGTATGTGTTACATATGTTGGTCCTTTCGTTCATACGAGGAGCGTGCTTTTGAAGGAAGTCCCTTGATCAGACCTTCTCAGCGTACTTCAGTTTGTGCAGCAGACTTATCTTGGAGCATGCTGGCTGAGTTCCTTTGCGTGAAACTAAACCAGGAGATGTACTCCAACCGCTTATGGACACTGAGCCATCAGAATCAGACTAGAGCAAGTAAAAACAAAAACTCACTGAAAAACATGAAGTTGGAACCTCAGTCCTAACTATGGATAAATCTGCATTTACTGGGCTCCACTAGGTTCTAATGCAGACATGTGCCACAGTCCCCTGACAAAATTCGTATATTTGAGTGGCACTGCTAATGCACAGACACAGTATTTCATATGTGGGTCTATTCTCTCTGATTTTGCACTGAGTTAATACAAATGAATAAATTCTTTTTTCCAACAGGGTAGAGTCAGCCTAAAGCAGCTGTATTTTAGTACAATAGCTCCTAGTTTTAAAGGAAGAAATATTTAGCACTGTATTTCAGACTTGTAGCACAACCTTTGCCAACACTTCAAAGTCTTATTTGGAAGATCTTGATCCTCTGCAGTCTCCATACCCAGGCAGGCTGACATTCGACTTTTGTACCTCTGCCTTCCTGCAGAACTCTCACATCAGATAACGTGATCAAATCAAAACTACTTTCCATACAATTATAAAACATAACGGGTCACAGCAAAAAAAAAAAAAGTAAAACCTCCAAAGCAGCTCAAAGCTAATTAATTTCTATTACCAGTGAAAGAAGAACCACTTAATGTGTCTTTTCTTATTTAAATTACCATTGACAGCACCTGCTTTTTTTATTCTTGGGAAATCCTGCTACAATACTAGTTAAATTATGTAAGACTGTAGAATTTATGAAGATAAGGCAATTACCATTACAAAAAACAATTCCAGGTTACAATTTATGGTGAATAGAAAAGAGTTATGATGCTCTGTTAAATCATTCAGTGATGCATTACTTAGTTAATCCTTCTAGTTGTGAAAATTTAGGACTAAATGGTGTCATTGTGTTCAGTAATTAATTATTTTGTTTCATTTAGTGGATACTTCATCTATATCGTTAAGGCATAACGCTACTTAATGAACAGCAAATGCACAAGCCTATGTGGCAACCGCGTAATATATATAAATGACCAAAAGGAGGCAGGAGACAGGACCGAATCCCCAGCAACATCAGAAGCAAACTTTGTTATAAAAGTGGAAGACATCTCCTGGTACCCAGGCATTCCGACCTCTCTGACAAAACAAAGTTTGTTTAGAATTTCCTGCGTATTCTTTCCAAATAGCAAATCCAAATACCTCTGTTGAAAACAACAGACCTGGACTCACATCTGCTGTACCTGCCTGTACTTAAAAAAAGAGATTGCCCATCCATAAATATACCTGGTATGGGGAACATGGTTTTAAGTAAAACAAATGGAGCATCTGACCCGGCCTTGCTTCCAGGCTTTAAAGAGAAAGGACTTTCCAGATACGTATGAAAGACAGAACGCACAATTCTGTAAAGCTTTGATTTTTTTTCATAGGAAAGGCAAAGGAGAACTCTTCTTAGAATTTCAATTTTTTTTTTCTCCCTGTCACAGACTCTTCCACCTTCAGAAACTAAAGGTTGGACTCCAGTGTCAAGCAGACCAAGACTGAACATCAGATTGAGGGGTAAGACCACGGACATTCAAGTCCCTTTAAGCTGATCACACATATAAGGCATCAGCCCCCTGCCTGGGTAATGGCAGCCACCACACAGAAGGGTTAATCCCGTGTTCGGAGAGAGGTGCTGCCTGACAAGTCTAACACTGGGTAGCGAGAGCTGCTCTTGCTGGCACAGAACATGCTCCCTTAGTTTAGAGGGCACACTTCTTTGGTATTTAGTACTAAAAAAGCATACCAAGAATTTAATGAAAATTATAAACCAGGAAAATTTCTTTGCAGCTGCCTGAACTGGAGCATTACACTGTCTGGAAGAACCACGCTATGCCGAAAGAAGCAAGGGAATGATCTTTTCTGGACTGGGTACCTTCATCCTCCTCTGAACTGATCACCGCCAGAGTTCACTTGAAAACGCATCAGGAATCAAAGGTGTTTTGGTCAACAACTCGCTGCAAAGGAAAAAATTCCTAAGCCAGAAAGGTTTGAAATCTTCAGTCATACTGATGCTAGAAATCAGGTTCTTTTGCAGGTGGCAGTTCAGATGCTTGCACAGCTTACATTTAAAAGATTCAACAAAGAATGTGACTGACGTTATATAGCAGGAAATTGCTAAATATAGGCAAGAAAATGAGATTTTGGTCAAACAAGAGATGGTAACTCCAGATAGCCAGAAATATTTGCAAACCTCATGCACAGGCAGCTTTTGCTTCATTCCAGTTCAATTTCTGTTTAATACGGACAGAAAAATGCATAAAGCACCTTCTCTATTCTTTACCAAAAGTATCCAACAATTTGGGTCCATACAGCCACCTAGACAAGAAATGGAGAGAGACAACAGATGGAGAGAAAGACACAAGACATCTTATTGGCAGAGACTTTTCTTAGGTGAGCTGTACAAGATAGAAGTTGCTTGTATAATATTTACAGCCAGGATCCCATGTGAAAAAATAAGCAGCTCCATTTTTAGCCCTCCAGAATTGAAGATCATTTCATACTTTTTTCTATTGTCCATAGTAGTACTAGTCTCTGCTTGAAACACCTCATTAATGTACAGAACTTTATATCGCCTTTATCTAGATATACATGGTTTTGCATCTTTCAAGACAATTTGTGGCAAAGGAAAATCCCCATTATCTGCATTAAAGATCTAGATGTTGAGAAACAAACTTCATAAAATTTTTTAGTTTAAATTGACTAGCTTCTACTGGCCTGAATCTCCCCCATGGTTCAAACTCATTTCAAAGCTGCCTGATGTCCGCAGAATCAGGATCTGATCTCTCTGTAGGATCTCTCAGTGGATATTTATAAATAAAACTGGAGGAAACAGCCTCTATATTTATTAATCATCTTCTGTCAGAAAAGAAGGCCAGCAAGCAACCGGTGGAGTAGTCAATAGATTTGCCTTTCTTAATTCATTTAGGAAGGTTTAAGTCAACTTTCCCTGGTAGTAATTAATAAGCTTGTCCCCTGTTCTAAATGGCAGTGGTGTTCTTTGAATCTTTGCAGATGTAGAACAAATACTTCTGAAGAGAAATGGCGCTTCTAGGAAATGATCCAGTTATCTCGCATTGTGGATGCAGCCTGAAGTCACACGAAATCACACCGAACTTAAAAAACCCTCACACAAAACCTTGTGCCCTATAAAACTGCATAAATGGGCAATTTTCACTCTTTTTTAAAATATGAAAGCCAATCCAAAATTAGTGAAATCTGAAAACACCCCATCTGATTCAGAGGGAGCTATTTTTAAGAGAGTTTATTTTTGAAAAAGTAGTATTTTGGGGAAACGTAAACAGAAACAAACTTTCAGAAAAAAGCAAACAATGACATCCTCTAGAAATAAGCAACGATAATAATCTGTAGATCTCAAGGCAATTTGAAAATATGAATTCATTTGGGAAGAATAACATATTTTTACTTTCAAAAAAAGGCTACAATTATTTATTTCTATAGCCATTCGTGTCCAAAGGGGACCAAGACAATAGTCTGAAACTGGTTCACGCGCAGGAAAGGCATTTCTTCAGTAACTAATCTCCAAGCTGCAGACCCAGCTGCAATCAATCCCTTTGCAAGTGTAACTGTCTCTTATGAAGACTTTGTCCATGAAGTATGGAAGTGCAGGGAACTGTACGAGGTCTCATACGCATAACAAAGTGGGGGGGCTAGCTATAGGTACAAGCGAGCAGATATTTTGTCTCTTCAGAACCTCTCTGAATGACGGCATTCATTTGATTTGGGAAAACTTCACTCCCAGAAGAGGAGAAGCAGAACACGGTCACTTCCATTAATATGCTGTGCCGTTGAGCCTCAGAGCACGACACTACACAAGGATCACAGGAAACAAAACAAAACAAAAGCATGGTGAGACAGGAATACCAGAAGGAAAGCAACAGGCTTGAAATGGTATCATTAAAATGCCCGTTCACCACTCACACTGCGGCAGCTGAGTTCAGAGTGTTTGCAAGAGTATGTGGGTCTCCTGTCCAGCCTCCCCACAAGAACAACAACGTAGTTAGGATGTCTTCTGAGTCCTTCTTTGTCACTGCTCATACCAACTTTGTGAATTTGAAAAAAACTGGCATGGACAAGTGAGTGCCAGTCATAACATCCTTCAAATGTGTCCTGTCAACTCACTTGGAACATTTTTCCTAAGAGACAAGGATTAGCAGGTTAATCCTCCTCTCTGAATACTTTTCTTAAAAACTCTGGGCATTATTTTAATGCAGCTTTTGTGATATGAATAAATATGCTACAGAACAATAGGCTTTCAGCATCTATTCTCCGAAGTTTTATGAGCATTTATGCTAAGAAACAAAGATATTTCAGTAATTCTCACTGAGAGCACACCGGAAAGCACTTTCTACCTCACTTCTATTCCCCAGCCTCAAAATAAGACTCTCTTAGTAATTTAGATAGAGCAGGCCAAAGGAAAGGGAAATTTGAATTATTTTTGAACATTCTACTTAAATTTCCATAGCAATGCTCTAAACTTCACTTGTGCACCTGCCGCTTTGTGAATAGGTATCTTCATATTTGCTATTTCTGTCAATAGATATATTACCTCTGCACTAGATCAAAAGGCAGACTCAGAAGGATGTCTAAGCATGCATATCATGTACTTTTCCACATCCAGCTCAGTGTGTGTATCATGCCAACTCTCTCCGAATATCCTTGGCGTGCTGCTTATTTCTCCGTATCAAACTGACTATATTGCAGCAGCAAATAGAGCAAACTGGCTGCAATAAGATATGGGGTCAGGAAAATAAACAATGGAAGCATAACAGTTGGTGTTGGGTATATTAAGCAAACCCATACTGATCTACTAAACCCTCACTAATTCGTTGTAGTTGTTCATAGAGAGATGACTGGACACAAGGCTCCCTGTACTCAGGAGCAAGGCAGTCTGTACTTGCTCCACAACATGCACCTCTCTGTAGGCTTAAAGAACCATTTTCAAATTTGCTCTTAAAGTCTCCAGTTTTAAGCTTTGCCAAGGTAATAAAAAGGCAGGGAACTGCACGAGTGGGCAGCAAATCTTTCTTTCCTATCAAGGCAGATGGCATTATGGTGAGCATCCCACACTGCCTGACCATGCACTGAATCATAGGATCATTAAGGTTGGAAGAGACCTCAAGGATCATCTAGTCCAACTGTCCCCCTACCACCTATTCCCCACTAAACCATGTCCCTAAGTGCCACATCCAACCTTTCCTTAAACATCCCCAGGGACGGGGACTCCACCACCTCCCTGGGCAACCTGTTCCAGTGCCTGACCAACCTTTCCCAGAAGAAATTTCTCCTCATCTCCAACCTGAACCTCCCCTGGCGCAACTTGCGGCCATTCCCTTTTGTCCTGTCGCTGGTTATCTGCGAGAAGAGGCCGACCCCCAGCTCGCCACAACTTCCTTTCAGGTAGTTGTAGAGGGCAATAAGGTCTTCCCTGACCCTCCTCTTCTCCAGACCAAACAATCCCAGTTCTCTCAGCCGCTCCTCATCAGACCTGTGCTCCAGACCCTTCACCAGTTTCGTTGCCCTTCTCTGGACACGCTCCAGGGCCTCGATGTCTTTCTTGTGGTGAGGGGCCCAAAACTGAACATAGCACTCATGGTGCAGCCTCAAGTTCTTATGTAGGACATCCTAGAACAGAAGAGAACGGACAGAGGAAATACAGTAAGAGACGCACTGCATTTAAGTTAAAGACTAATTTCTAAAATTCCTGTTTCAATCACTTCGTTTGCAATTGGTCAGTCCCTAACAATACAACGCAGCTCTAAGCTAGGTTTCAAGGGAAGTGAGGAGGTTGCTATTTCCCACCAGGAGGATGAAACTACAAGCCTGCTGTGCTGGCATGACTGTTACTTGAAGATATTAATAACAAGTTAGATGATGGGATGTGCTGAATTCTAAATACTCACTTCTCCTCTATGTATGTGCAACACCCCTGTCCAGTAAAGCACAAACCTGCTACTGCACTGAATCCTTCTGCAACCTTATTTTTTCCCAATAAGGTGACTAAGCTCATTGACAGTGAAAGTATGGATGTGCTGCTTTACTTGGGTTTAGATTTGTCTATTTATTACCATTTTAAAATTAGCTTTTCCTTATTATTTTTTTCTAAATTCCAGACAGGAACTAGAGTATAATCCATTGTGCACTCTCTAGCTTGTACATCCAAATCATTTCAAACTGATTTATCCAGAGAGGTCACAGATTTTGCACTCTATATGGCACTACTACCAGTGTTTCCAAATTCAGTTACTAACATGGACAAGATACTTCTAACCATAAAGAACATTTCTTTTCTGTCCTTTGAGCACTACATGAAGCTCTTCAATGCACAAAAAACCAAAGAGAGAGCCCATACGCTAGGGAGTCTAGACCAAAGTACCACGTGTCTATCAATTCTCTCATGCCCATAGACAACTAACTTTGTGTAAAGTAAGTAATATTCTGCAACTGTTATCAATTTACAACTAACTTTGGAAAATTAAACGAAAACAAAAATTTCACTTGATATTTCTTGCTATTTTTTCTGTTCCTCTATTGCGGTAAAGAGCCAGTCCGGACCATGGCAACTACTGTGCGCTCTGCAAATCCAGATGGGAAGGACAGGGGGAAGATGAAAGGGAAAAAAACAAAGAAACAAACAAACAAACATTCCTACCCCCCAAACCAAACCAAACCAAACCCAGCCCCCACCCCACACACACAAAAAACCAAACACAACATAAAAGATAATGAACATTTTCCAAGATGAGTCTCGCAGGGCAAAGGAAGTTAACGTTAGAATTTCAGATTTAATCCATTCCTGAGCAGGAAGAGCAATCACTTTGGCCTTAACCTCAGCTTTGAAAACACTGTTTTGCATACATGCTGCTTCAACATTTCTGGGTTGCAATTCAGCATCAAATAATCAATATTCAAGACTGTTCCCCTTGCAGCCTCCCTGACACACCAGACCGAATTCCACCTTCTACAAGAGCGCTGACACCATTTGAAACTGAAGAACAAATTTTGCATACACCCATGTCTTAAAGAACATTTTTGTGCAATATAGATGATGATAGGTTATGAATTTTTGCAAGTTGCTGGTACATGTACACTTACAGATCTGGTCCTGAGCTTTTGACTGGCATAGCTGCTTCCTCTATTTCCCAGACAGGAATAGGGATACAGCACAGTAAATGCTATATACACTTGAAAATTCCGGCAATGATAAAATTTACCATGTAAAGAAATATTTGCATGATTAAAATAACAGTCTCTTGGTTTGGGTTCGTGTGGCAAGGTTTGGGTAGCGGGGGTCCACAGGGGTGGTGGCTTCTGCAAAAAGCTGCTACAAGTTTCCTCTCTGTCTGAGTGAGCCAACGCCAGTCAGCGCCAAGACGGACCCGTTGCTGGCCAAGGCCGAGCCAACCAAAAACAGTGGCAGTACCTCTGGGGGAACAGCGTTAAGGCGGCAAAAAAAACAACTGTGGGAGCTTTTGCAGCCAGAGAGAGGAGTGTGAAGACCTGAGAAACTCCGCAGACATCCAGGTTGGTGCAGGAGGAGGGGCAGGAGTTGCTCCAGGCACTGGAGCAGAGATTCCCCTGTGGCCCATGGGGCAGCCCATGGGGAGGCAGGCTGTCCCCCTGCAGCCCAGGGAGGGGTGATGGGGAGCAGAGATTCCCCTGCGGCCCATGGGGCAGCCCCTGGGGAGGCAGGCTGTCCCCCTGCAGCCCAGGGAGGGGTGATGGGGAGCAGAGGTTCCCCTGC
>VWZZ01007369.1:160386-198809 GCA_013399095.1 Psophia crepitans | reverse complement strand
CTGGGGGGGCAGGGAGAGATTGGGGGTGAAGTGAAGAAGGGAGGAGTGGGGGGAGGCGGTTTAAGGTTTGGGCTTATTTTTCACTGATCTACCTGGTGTTTGCTCAGTAATAAATCAGATGAATTCCTCTCTACGCCTGGTCTGTTTTGCCCAGGATGGTAATTAGTGAACAGCCTTTCCCTGTCCTTATCCCAACCCACGAGCCGTTCGTTGCACCTTTTCTCCCCGCCCGGTTCAGGAGGACAGTGACAGAGCAGCTTTGGGGGAGCACCTGAACTTCAGCCAGGGTCACCCCACCACATGTCTGGTTTGGTTTTTTTAGCTGGACTTCTGAGAGGACTTCCTCAACCTTTAGTGCAGCAGAGCTGTCCTGATCAGAAATCAAAAGATTTTCTGCCATTTTAAACCTGACTTCTGGTACAATGCTAGGTATACCATCTTTTTACAACTGGCATGAACTGAAGGCAATCTGCAAATATAATTCCAGGAGAAATTACTTTATCTTCATTCAGATAAGCTATTTGCTACCTAGAACGCTGCTGTAATGCCTAAACCTCATCTGGGAGTTCATTAGCAAAATTTCTGCATAACAGGAACATAGTGGAAAATATATTTGGACAGGTGTAAACCAGACAGAATTTATAATTTCTATTTTTTTCCATAAAAACTTCTCAAACATACACAGAAAATAAACCATAAAGGCGTAAGTCTTCGTCTATTTTACTGCAAAATCCTACCTCAAAAATTTCAGGTCTTTTTATGTCCTCATTTTGTGACATTAGTGCATTTCCTAGACAAAAGCGATAACAGACTGGATGTCCTAATTAAGGAAGGTAAAATTCAAGGTTTACAGGGAGAACCCAGAAAGAGGTGCAGTGGCACTTACATTTTCACTGAGCACATGAAGAGCTTAGGAAAAAAATCAACAAGACAAGGCTACGCTGCGGCTTTCTCCAGAGATGTACCCAGGCTGCACTTTTCCACCCCCCAGCTGGGGTTTTCCTGGAGGCACTGAAGGCACCCATGACAGTCTCCTGAACTGCGTGACAAATTCAAACAGATTCTATTAGAGTAAAACACAAACTGTGTGATCAGCTCCTAAACCACTAAAATAACAAAACAAACAAACCAAAAACCATCAAAAGAAACCAAAGCGAAAAGCAAACCTGGAGTCTAAGGGAGGCAAGGTATGAGCAGAGACAAAGCTGCTCTCATGTCTGCCTAAAGGTTTTCCGATGTGGGACATTCGAGCACCGTGAAACCACCAAAAAAGGCCATGTTTACAAATTCTACATATTCTGCAATACATTGAGGACATGTTTCTTCTGAGAAATTCTTCAGAATTCTCAGTGTTTTGCATTTTTTATCAGGAAGACTAAGGGGAGATAAATAAATAGGATTTGATCTCTGGCAAATCCTACTATTTTTGCAAACCAGACATACCAGTATTTAAACACAAATTTTGATAACAGAAACATCTGCTGTACAGAACTGTTTATTCTCCTCTTGTGTATGTCCAGCATCTCCTAAATTTCCTAATGCATCCTCAGTCCCACCTCCAAGTCTTGGGACTTTGTTTTGCAGGCGGTTGACAAATTGCTCGATGTGACATTGCTGCCTCCTGTTCCGAGTGTTTGTACAGACCGACTTCCAAAACACGTGGGATTCTGCAGGAATGGGCCCAAGTTGAGAGGACAGTCCGAATGCTACAGTCTTAGCAAAGAGATATATTACCAGCCTTATCATCTATGAACAGTGTTCCACACCGTAAGCAGTCCACAACGGGGCAGGTTGCAGAGAAAAAAGGCTGTCCAGCATGAGTCATTAAGCCAATTTTCCCTTCAGTGTTAACAAGTACTTTAGAACTCACCGCATGGTCTAATTGAAAACAAAATGCTGTATCTGGGGACATTTTAAGAAAGATTAAGCAACTTCAGAAAAAAGATGAGAGCTGCTGCTCAGAACAAGAAAAAAAATAACTACATTGAGTTAGCTACCTTAGAGTACTTGCTTTCTTTTCCCAGCGCTCGGGACACCTGTAACAACCCCGCAGTATTTTGTTACTTTGACATAAACAGTATTTTGTTATTTTGACATAAAATCCCTGGAAAACTTACTCAGGAAAATCCATACAACACGAGCACTGTCACACTATGAAGGAAATAAAACTAGCATGTGGCCAAGCACTGCCTGCACTGCAGGCTGTGTTAAGGTACGAAACGCTACTGGAGGACCCAGATGTCTCTGTGCACCATGTCTGCAGCTAAACCTGCACTACAAGGTCTCCTCCCAGTCTGGGTTGACTCTGGCTCCGACTCAGACAACTGCAATGTAGTCTTTAAAAGCACCACAGGTCTCTAGACTAGCTGTTGTCAACCATCCTGGAGCAATACTCGGCCTTCGTGTGAGGATGCACACGGCTGAGCGTGGTTGAGTCAGAATGTGTTAGCAATTACCAGCTCTCCTTGTCACTACAAAACTTTGACATCAGTGACTGCCAAATATTCAACTTAGAATTCACCATTTTTAAAAATCCAAAGTATTCCCACGTCATTATAGTTCTGTAGAGAGCTACTCTTGTGCAACTCTTTGCACAACAGCTCTTAACACGGGATCTCTGACCACCGTACCCTTACTCAAGTCTGCAGGAGCTCCTGAATACGTGGTGTCGCCCCACGGTTCCCCTCAGCAGCACTGAAACAGTTAAGGTCACAACAGAGCCGCGCTATGTAAAGGAGAAATTTCCCTGTCCTTGCCTAAGTGAATGGCTGGGATTAAACTGACAGCCCACCTTAGTGATGGTGGAATAATTGGTTGTTCAGCTCTGTCCTTGTCAGAGCTCTGACAGTTCTGCAGATGTCCTGCTCAGCTCTCCAAAGGTTAGCCTCAGCTGGAGCTGGTGTTCATTAATCATTCCTTCCTGACAGGACTCAGAGCAGCCCACATCTGCCACTCTGTCCCCCTCAATCCCTGTCGCACCCAGCTTGTGTGTAATCACTGCTGGTTTTCTTAGGAGGATACTTGATAAGGGAATATGCATTTAACTACGAGGCACATGGTGTTGCCTTCTCTCTTGGTAATTCTTTGAGCAAAGGGCTGGTGATAAGAGTTTGGCATCTTTGTCCAAGATGGTTTGGTACAAAAACGGTGAACTGGGGACTGTATGTACGTGAAGTATACAGTATCACAGTCTTTTTACAGCGTCTGTAACGCCCTGGGATAACAACAATTTTCAGTCTAGTATCACACTCACATTGAAGGTGGAAGGACGTGGTATCATAACAGCCTTGCGTGGGTACACGACAGCTGCAAACCGCGCCTGATCTGGAGGGAGCGTGAGGAAAACGTCTTGCAACTACCCCACCAAGCAGCGGGGGGAAGAACAGCACAGGGCATTCTTCTGAGCTGGTCAGTTTTTCCAACCACGGCATCTCTCTGGATTCTAACAGTTGCTTCACTGTCTGCTTGTATACAGAGTGGTTTTAAAAGAGTATACAGGAGACCATGTACACGTACAGGTTTTAAAAAGAAAAATACTAAGTTGAATTGTGGTTCCGCATAGCTCACACCCTCCCAACCTGCAAGAAAACCTAAATGGGTTCTGAAACGAAAAGCCAAATGGAAAAAAGAATCACAGAATCGTAGAGGTTGGAAGGGACCTCGAAAGATCATCTAGTCCAACCCCCCTGCCAAGGCAGGGCCACCTCGAGTACATCACACAGGAACGTGTCCAGTCGGGTTTTGAATGTCTCCAGAGAAGGAGACTCCACAACCTCTCTGGGCAGAACATAAATAAGAACAACATAAATAAGGAAGGAAAAGGAATCCCAACTCAGAAAACCAGAAAAAGCAAAGAACGTAAATCATAGCTTCCCTCCTCCAGAGGTTCTGGGGGGGGCTGGGGGGGTTGGTTTTTTTCAGTTTATCTACTCATTAATGTGTGCCCCAGAATAAACTATGCATCCTACAGTTAGACAAAAACACAAATACATTACTTACGAATCTTGATTAAATTAAAATAAGCGTCTGCACACAGACTGCTAGTGTATTATAGTTGCCAAGACTGTGTAAGAAATGAAATTATTACCCACTTCACAATCTTATTACAAGATTACCCCCTGACTTTTCTTAGGGTGCTGCTGTTCATATGTTAGCATTGCAGGAATCATCATTTCAAGTAATTGATTAACTGTCTAGTCCACAAACTTTAAAAAGGAACAAACAAGGACATTAAGTGATTAGCATTCTTCCTTTTAATTTGCAAATCCTGTCTTCACAGCTAAAAAGCCAAATGCCTCAGGCTCCATACCAGGCACACAGATCCCAACAAGCTTGACAGTAGAAAGAAGGTGCTACAGATGCACAGAACTGACATGCTGGATTAAAGTATTCATCACATTGATCATTAATCACAATTGAAGTCTTTACAGTGCACTTACAGAATGGCAGCGGGCCTGTTCCAGAGGGGAGCAGCAGCAATGCTGAACTCAAACTGTTGAGCTAACCCACTAATGTGATTTGGTCAACATAAGCAGTTATAGCTGCGGATCTTCAGCGAACTGGAGTAAATTCTGAATTTAGATGAAAAGAGAGAAATCTAAGTAATAGACTGCCTTTCAAGTTCCACAACACTGACTTTGCTATGGAAGCTTAAGTAATCAAACCCAGCCTAAATGACAAACTCACAGCCAGAGTCCCCCATGACGTACAGCTACTCTGCCACGGGACACTGGAAACTTTCACTGCTCAGCTGACAATGATGCTTTGTGGTGCTACCTCCAATGGATATATCAAATTTAACAACATCGGAAGAGCAGAAGTTATAGCCACTTGCAAACTGTTTTCAATATCTGCAGGATTGCCAGTGGTTATCAGTCACAAAAAGATGTATGCTCCGTCGCTGGATGGCACGTTAACATTGCAAATACTATTAGCAGTTCTATGAACCATGTCGATCGCCCGGTTGCTGGGGACTTACACTATAAGGGACTAAAACAGATGAAGAGCAAAACTGAAACAGATGAGGACCAATCCCATTGCTTTATGAATTATTTTCTTGTTACTGTTATCCCTATGCATTGCAGTAGTGCCCAGTTAATGAGTCACTCAAATACAAAACAAGAAGTTGGGCAATGACCGCTGGTTTGAGAAAAATTCTTGTACCACAGGAACAGATCAAGCAGAATATGGGCACAACCACAGACATAAACATCAAGCAACAGTCAGACTCAAAATCTTCGCTATGCTCCTATGTGTGTGTATAACTAAAAGACCTCCTCCTAGCAAAGGGGAAAAAATCTCTCTGATTTTTTCCTTGAACCTACTGGGAGCCACATAAAATGATTAAATGAGTAAGGCATGATTTTAAGTCAGTAAGAATTGCATTTCTGTCATGATTTAACAAGGATCCTACAGGATATGGAATTACTTGAGCAGCTGCATTAGATTATCACAGATTCCAGCACAAAATATCAGCATTTATTTGTGTATTCTCAATGGCTACTATGGAAAATAAGGAACACTATTTCTTGTTTTTAAATTTAGCTGTGTCCCTCTCTGTCTGCTTCCTGTACTTATGCCCCCCCCTACCTCGCCACACACTTCACCTATCAGTAAAATGGACTTACGACACGGACTTATATGAAGAACACTTAGATTCTTAGACTACAGACAAGTAGAAAGGTCTGTAAGTTTAATTACTTTTATTATTGTGCTCCCTCTGCTGGTTCTAAAAAAAAATCAGTTGGAAAAAACATTACCTGCAGAATTAAGCTGATGTCTGTGCTTATCAACACACAAAAGCTGGATGCTGAAAACGTCCCAATATCTTGGCTCAAGTTTCTTAATATTCAGAGAAAGAGATTTCTTGGTTTTTTTCTGAAGACTGAGAAAGACAATCTTGAGAGCAAGGTGCTGCCTAGGAAAACATTGCAAACAGTTGGCAAAACAATGCTCTCCTGCACAGGAGCGGAAAGCTTGCTCCAACAGAGAACGCGGTATTAAGAGCCCAGCATGCAGGAAAGACACTCCCCTGGTACTATGTAGGTCTATATCTGCATAGATGGAATTGTATGGGAAAAGACTCCAGAAGGTATCAAGTGAAGGAAAGGGAAAACAACTGCCTGTCCGATACGGCGTCCCTTTAAACTTTAATTGTACAGCCTGTGGAAGAGCAGCACTATGAAAAAGTAGACAGTGGCATTGCCAGTGATACAATTAAAATCACTGTGATGCAAGTAAAATATCAGAGATGATCTCATATGTTCTGTACCTACATTTTCTCTTTTACCCAGTCCTTCTATCCTCTGAAAATAGGTGTAGGTCTGTAAAAATAAAACAAAGCACAGAGGTATGATGGTTCTTTAGGTAGTGACAAGAGCTACTTGCCTTCATGCACCGGCAAGACCTGACACGTTTAGACATACAACATCCTGTCACAAAATAACTTACATTTGACTAAAAACTCATTTCAGAGTAAAGTGTCATATTAGTATAATCAGAACGCATAAACTTCCCATCCTCAAAACAAGCTGTCTCATTGCTGGCAAATACAATTATAATTTTAAGGCCATTTAGAGAAACCAGACGACCAGAAGACAGCAAACTTAGCCCGAGCCCTCTTCCGTGGGGCTGGGGTTTATTTCCCCACTCTACTAAAAATGTCAGTTCCACTTAGCTAGAGATCCGCATCAGAGTCTTCATGCAGAGCTGTGACCAATTTTGGTGATCATACAAACTACCTTCAAATGTCCCAAAGTATCAGGTGAGAGAATGAAAGTCTTATCTGTTGAAGTAAACTGCAACACAAGAACAGAGTTTCTCAAAATACACAGAGATCGTAGAGCAACAAGCATCATGCACGCTTCATGTTGAAAGGTATCTGTATTCAGCAGGTTTACTATTGTATTGGGTTGTCCCTACAGCTTATCCATGGGGAAATTAAAAACTCAACTGGACAAGGCCCTTCTCAGCAGCCTGATCTCAGAGCGCCTGGTTGCACCAGCTAACCTTCAGAGGTCCCTTCCCACCTACAGTATTCTGTAACTTTAAGTTTTCTTGAAAGTTCAGACTGGGTTGAGATACTGAGGTTGTGAATTTTCAGCACACGTCATTTTTGTTACTGATTTCAGAGTAATGAGATTTTAAAATTTTTTTTTTAAATTGCAATTCATTCTTGATATGGTGACTAAAAGCTGAGAAGATTGGGGATTGTTTACCGATATGTATTGCTAGAAACTACAGATCTGCTTCTTGTGTTGAACGGCAGAAATTTCTTCTTCACAGACAAGTCCTCCGTTTTGCAAATTTTGAGGAAGACAATGTGGGTTTTATAGCTTTTAATACGAAAACAGGTTGCTGATTCTCTATGAAAACAAACCTGATCTGACATTCAAAGAGGGGCTAGACATAATCCAAATTACAATTTTTTGGATGGCTATCTAACAACTTGCCTATGCAAAAGTGTCACACATTAAACGGCTTGGAAACCATGACAACACTAGCTGTCTAGAGCTCACATAAGCTCAATCAAGCCATAATCAAGGATTTTCTTACATGATTGTCCATTATCTCCTTCTCAGTCAGAGATGCACATTATAGGAGTAAAAAGATCCAAGTGGAAACACCAGCATTAATTACATGCTAGACTAGATCTGTCCTCTTTAAGAAGCTGTCAAAAAGAATTTGGAGTACCTCTAGGACATTCAGAGAGTCCTGTACTGATTCTGCATGGGCTGTAAACCAAAGTAAAAAGCATAGTACAAGTCAGTGTTACTGAAAAGATACTAAGTTCTTCATATTTGATGAAAGTCTGTTCAACTCTGTGAACACAGATGCATTCCATAACGACTACTATGTCCTTCTAATGATGAGAAGGTACCTAAAAATAAAGCACAAGCGATATATGTTTGCCATGAAGAACAAGGTTTTAGATTAGATCGTTCCTGTGTATATTTATTAGACTACAGGCTTGTTAATAGCAGGACAGTCATTTGAAGTCTGTGTTGAAGAGAAGTGAAACTTTTTCTAAGTTAGGCACAACCTTCTTCAGTCTTACTCTTTAGGTAAACTTCCTGCAGCAATTCTGGAAGTTCTGACCAAGTTAAGAAAGAAAGAGGTCTATAAATAACTATTTTTTTCTATGTCCAAAGAGAAAATTATTTTATTTTTTTTTAAAGTAACAACTAAAGTATGGATTTTATTAGTAACTTGGAATCCTTAAATGCTCTGAAGTTCAGTAACGCAACAACATAGCTTTTGAGGCAGAAACTGTGGAAGATGTTGTCAGTATGGAAGAGTGTCACAAATCGGGAACCAGTTACATGCCTTTCTTTGCAGAAGTTACAAACACCTAATCCACCTGTTGTGTCTTAGTCACAAAGGTTATCCTACAACAGGAAAACAAACAAAAAGGGATAGAGCTCCTCAGAACCAGAGCAGAACCTCATTAAGTAAAATACACAGATAGAGCACAGAGCATCCCGAGGGAAACAAGTGTAAGTAGAGTGAATACACTGTGGACCATGAAGAGACCAGATATGGCAACGAAGACCAGGGGAGGCAAAGAGAATAGAATAGAATCATTAAGGTTGGAAGAGACTTCAAGGATCATCCAGTCCAACCGACACCCCCCCTACCTATTACCCACTAAACCATGTCCTTCAGTACTGTGTCTAACCTTTCCTTAAATACCCGCAGGGACGGGGACTCCACCACCTCCCTGGGCAACCCGTTCCAATGCCCGACCACCCTTTCCAAGAAGAAATTTCTCCTCATCTCCAACCTGACCCTCCCCTGGTGCAACTTGCAGCCGTTCCCCCTAGTCCTGTCACTAGTTATCTGCGAGAAGAGGCTGACCCCCAGCTCCCCACCCCTCCCTTTCAGGCAGTTGTAGAGGGCAACAAGGTCTCCCCTGAGCCTTCTCTTCTCCAGACTAAACAAGCCCATGTGCAGGTACAGAGAAGAGCATCTAAGAAATACATTCTGTAAGTGCTGAAACTGTAAAGAGCTGTTCAACACACAGACCTTCAGCCCCTCAATGTACAACCAGGTTCAAACAGTGCAAGTGAAAAAAGAAAAACAAACAAAAAGAACAAATCCTACCATGCGACGTACACAGCCGATAGAAGCTATGCAAGAGCAAATAAACGTGAACAACTAACGCACGCGAAGAGCTTGTGAACTACTCGTGGATTTTTCATGAGATGAAAAAGAGATTTGTCAAACAAATTATTTGTAATTATGGCCATTTGCAGGCAGAGAAACCAGGAACTTAAGACTGATGATTTCTGAGCTTCTCAGCAAATCCTTCATCAGAAGACCATGATCTTGAGCAAAAAGCCTTTTAACTTGTGAAGTCACACACTGTTCCATTCAGGACACAGCCACACTCTGGACGGTGACTCTAAGTCAAGATTTGTTCTTGTTGAAATCATAGCCTCAGATGCCGTACCATCTGGCAATTTCCTTTCTTGGCAGTCCACACACTGATCTCCGAAGGAAGCAAATACTTCAACAGGTAGTTGCTTTTCTTCACCTGTATTACACCACAAGAAGGTAAATACCGTGTTATTAAAGGGACACTGCAGTTCTCTCCTCTGTTTTAGTTTTCTAACCATTTTATTTGTCCCATTCTCTTGAGTATCGTCTGTACCAGGGCGCAGTACAAGGGACACAAAGCCACATTTTACCTCTTGAAACAAAACCATGGAGGGCAACATGTCTCTGGATGACAGTGGGTCACAAACAAGCCCTCACCATGTCTTCCAAGAAATCAGGAATCAGAAACCCGAGAACAGAGGCTGGCAGTAAACGAGCCTTGCAATTGTCTGTTTCTACATTCTTGCATTTTTCCACATGAATAGCCACACTGGAAAGCATTTAAATTAAAATTTTACCTGCTCGATTATCTATAAATTGGTCCAGTGAAAGAGCATATGCTGGCACAGGGATTTCTGTACCATGATTCCCATACACTGTCCCCAACAGCCACAAGCCTTCCTCTGTATATGCACACAGCTAACAAGATTCTGCCCCCTAAACCAGTCATGGTGCTCAAGCTTAATTAATTTTTAAACTTCTGCTGTACGGCTTGTAAAAAACTAGGAGGTATGAATAAAAATTCCAGTTTTACATCTCTAGGTTACTGACTCATTACAGTAACAAATGAGTTATACTACTTTCTCACCTCAGTTATTTTACCTATTAGATGGAGCAAAAATAAAGAATAAAATAAAGAATAAAATAAAAAATAATATACACTTTTGTTTGACTGGGAATGTTCTGTTTTACATAGGATATCCTGGAAACTTCGCTGAAGGCATCAGAAATGTGGGAGTTTTATTCTCAACTTTACAAAATTCTAACGATTTTTAGAAGAATTTAACTCGGTTAAAATCTGGGCTCCAGAGGGTGCGTTCTGCCACTCCAGAAATACTGCGTCAGTATTCAAGACAAAAGTCCTTCTGCTCTGCAACAAGGCAGACACGTGTGCACACACACAGAGAATCCTAGGCTCTCACATTGGAGCAGAAATACGTCCAACCTTTTTCTGTTTGTGTGATAAGACATCTTGCAGTCAAACTTCACAAAAACAAGAGATTACATCAGTTCTTTCTCCATCCTATGCATCCACTGATTAAATTACTCAATTTTATAATCATGCTTCCAGAGGTTTTTCCAGAGTTTTGCCTATTCTTTTCAGTCCTCGCACCTCTAAATTTTCATGTACTGAAAACTTTTTCCTCATCTACCTATTCAACACATTACCAAAAAAATTAAAAGGTTGTCCACTTCCAAAAGTTCCCCTCCACGGGTAGACTGGTGAGGCGCGGTGTTTGATGAACAAAAGTTACTTGTTCCCTCACATTCCTCTGTCATATAAATCCCTCGAGGGTGACCAAGGGAACAAGGAGACTTCTGCCCTCAGACTTCACAGAGCGGTGGCCAAAGGCACCACGTACTCTCTTGCACCTGCATAAAGCCAGAGAAAAGATATTACACAGCACAGTGTAAACAATAACACAGCGCACCCAAATAGGAAGAAGCATAGATTTAATATAGAGTTAGAAAAGCAAATAACAAGTCTTCTAAACTACCTGTGATTTGTGATTAGGAAAATAGGTAGCGTATAACAGCTGTGAAAAAAAATACATTTCTTGCCTCTCAACCAGAACAGTGGTGATCAGCAGGGTTCAGCACTGCACACAGCAGCTAGGAAAAGAAATAGTTACCACTAGAAAACTGCCTGCCACAAATATTGACTGAATGTGCCAAAAATTACATTATGTGGGTGCAGACTTAACACACTACTTAATAGAAAAGGCAAGCTTCAGAATTCTTCAGTACATTCATGAAGATACACCTGCAAGGCTATTTTGAAGAAAGAAAGAGTAGGCACAGACACTGAGAGTGTTCTCAAAAGAAATTAATTCAGAAGTGCAGAGTTGAGAGGAAAAAAAATTCTGGAAAGCTGAAAAAAAAATTTTAATACTTAAAAAATTAAAAAGAATACTATAAATAATAATTAAAAAATAATAATTGGTAAATAGATTTTTCTCCTGCTACCTGAGAACATACCGGGAATAACTGCCCCTTCCCCTCTCTCTAAATAAGAAATTGAATTTTTGTCTTGTTAGATGATTACTTAACCAAAAAAATTGTTACCATGAAAATATCTTTACAGAAAACAAACTAAAATAAACTAATAAAATGGGTCACCTTGGGTGAAAAAACCCTGACTGACATTGTGATGGTCTAATAATCATTCGTTGGAAACATTTCAAAGCATTACACAGAGAAAGCATTACGTCAGTTGCAGAGTTGTATTTCTCACCCTGATCCGATTGCAAAAATGCCCCAAAGAAACTTCTCATTGTCTACTTCAAGCTGATGCTCAGGCAGTTCATTGTGCATCTTACTAATTTTTAACTGGAACTGTCAGGGCTTCAAACTGACAGGAATCATCCCAAGTCAGAAGTCACATTCATAAACGTGAGCCAAAAGGAGCAATTTCAGGCAGCATCTGGCTTTTCCGAGAATGAAGTGACACAGTGTAGAACTGTGTTCCAGACTTTTTCTCTGTCCTGGCAAGGAGTTGCAGGGCATCTACAGAGTGAAACAGAACTAAGTGCAAGTAGAAAACCTGGTGGTACTGTTGCATCAGCAAGCTCGCTATGGTTTAAATAAATAATCCAATAGCAACATCATGGAATGTCAGGTTTGGGAGTACAAGATTGTATTAAAATATGACACGTGTATCTAGACACATTAGGAGAAATTTCTTCTCGGAAAGGGTGGTCGGGCATTGGAACGGGTTGCCCAGGGAGGTGGGGGAGTCCCCGTCCCTGGCGGTGTTTAAGGAAAGGTTGCATGTGGCACTTAGGGACATGGTTTAGTGGGGAACAGGTGGTGAGGGGACGGTTGGACTCGATGATCCTGGAGGTCTCTTCCAACCTCAATGATTCTGTGATTCTATGATATTTACACTATGCACAACTAAGTTGATTCATCTACATAAGAGCCTCCCATGTGCAGTTACCCCGTCAGCATGAAGGTTACACTAGGCGACACCCTCAAGGGTAAGTCACCTAGGAATCAAAGCTGCTACGTTTTTACTGCTAGCTTCTCACTACTGCAATATTCTACCACCATCACAGCAGCTCCAGACAAACACGCCTCAATTTCTGTAGTCCCATAGCTTTGAAGTGCAAACCTCAACGTGCTAGGACGCCCAAGCTCTCTGATGGCACATCATTTTGAATGGGTTACTAATAATTGATTTAAGATCCCTCAACTAGTTTGTCATAGGCTTTTTAGAAAAAAAGCAGACAAAAAGAAACATTTTGAGTTTAGCTCCTGACTGAGGAGATAAATCTATTATTACCTGCTGTTCAGATGCCACCCCAGTTTATTGACACTGCTAAGACGATCACTGCATCCACACTTACTTCACACTCGCTGCATGAAAATGCAGATGCTGAGGTGCTCTGTAACACTACCTGATTGGGAGCTCTGGAAACTTGAACTTCTCTTCAAGCAATTGATTTTGTGCTTCGTGGTCTTAAAAATAATGGGTGAAAGAATTCAATGGGTGAAACGGCTTTGCAACAGCAACAGTGACAGTTTTACTCTATCCCACAACATTTTAGACACGCACAAAATTACCAATATTTACAGAAGAACTGTTGTAAAGAGTGTAGTCTTTATTGAGCCACAGGTGAGACTACAGTACCCAATAATTTTAAATTCTTCCAGTAGATGTTCTGGAACCAACTACCAAACATCGAAGGCTGTTTGTGAGAATAACAGACTTCACTGATTTGTAAATCTCTACTTCAGGAGCACAGCTTGCAAAGCCTACAGATTTCAAACTCAACACGAAACTTCCCAGAGCTTCAAAAATCTCTCAGATTCATCTGATTTTATCTACTGCATCTAACAGTTGTGCGGTGTAACAAGAGATGACGGGTCCTTCCTTTCCCTCCAAAAAATAAATAATTAAAAAAAAAACAACCAAACAAAACCAAGCAACAAAAATTCAAAGGCTATAAAAGAAATAACTTCATGGACTCTGAAAACAAGTTGGGCTACATGTACACGTTTGAACTCAAATATCATCAGAAATCATATTCATTAGTTCATAATTCAGAAGGGTTACTTTAATTAACTGTGCTCCCTACCTTGTTCAAATTTATCGGAAGCTTATTCTTTTGCTGTTACGTGGACATGACTCACTAAATCCAGTTAGCCTGCACAGTGTGTCCACAGGTTCTACACACTGGGAACTAACTGCACATGTAAAGTGGAACTCACACCAGCCGCTAAGCACTGACCGTGCTGTCACAAATTTCAATTCACATCACAATTTCGTGCTGATTATGCCACAGAATACATTACTTCCCTACGGAATATCAATTGCATAACAACTTTTACTCAGGACGTGGTTAGCAAAACCTGCAGAGTTGGTGCTCTCAGGGCACAGGCAGCAGACCACAGGAGCTGTAGGATTACAGGTGCCTCACATGTTTTTCCCCTAACAGAGGCAATTGTGGGCTTGATGTTTGGTTTTAACTATTTATCCAATGAAAAATTCACCTCAGTGCTAGAGTTCAGTTTTCCAAAGAGAAAGCTTAAGGCAAGCGACTGGTCCCTAATGAAAACAAAGCAAAATATAGAGAAACGACTCATTAGGTTCCCATTAAATTCCATTCAAATGGGCCTACAAACCTTGAAAGATCAGTGGATTCATAAACGGGATCGCTATAACCTTCAGTGATGCATCCCATTCAATTGAAGTGAAATTACCCTCACTTCTTCTGGGATAACTGATTGCGTCCCACACCCCACCCAAACAAACATCCTTTCCTTGTAACGCAGATTCCTACCAGCTCCCCCAGACCAACCGGTGTCACATCTGCCAGAAAGCTCCCTGATTGCATTAGCGTCTTTAGACAAACCCTTCCCGTGAGAGGCCTAGCTTTGATTAAAACCTTGGGTGCACGCATGACAAGTTTGCTGTAAGATAAGCAAAGACAATCCCCCAAACGTTTCTGCCGGCCTTACCCACACGCTGCCTTCCCAGCACCCTCTCGCCCGTGTGCGCCGTTAACACGGCCGTAGCTGGCAGTAATTGCTGTTGACATTGTTTGGAGCCTTACCTCACTGCCAGAGACAAATCTTTCATTCATGAAGAAGTGCTTGTTAGGCCAGCGCCGAACTCAAAAATCCACTTAATTAAATTGGGAATAAAAAAAAAAGAAAAAAAGAAGTTTCTTAGCTCTGGTGGGAAATTTGCACACAAAGGCCCGGTGTCTGGGTCCTTCCTCTGCTCTTGTGCCTCTCAAACAGTTTTACAATACAACAGCATCTTTCTCCCGCTGTCCCTCTCCTTCCAGCCGCTGCAAAAGCAGTAGTGACCCTCATTAAAAGACCAGTTTGTTATGGAATGTTTTCCCAGTGATTCACTAACAGGGCTTTTCTCCTCAGCAATCAAGGGCTCGCGAGTGCTGCCTAAGGGCTCTCCAAGGGCTGATTGCTCCGGGAATTTCAAAAGCGAAGAGTGTAAACAGGTACATGGAAAAAGCCTCTTTTGAGCAGTTATGTAAACATCTCCCCTGCTATTTAAAAACGCTGAAACGGTCAAGCCTGACTCTATTCTTTAATTATATTCACACACCCCTTTCTGCATATAGCGCCCAAACAGTGCTCAGTCAGGCACTCCGGAAGGCTTTGGCAAAACACGCGTCGCACAGCTATAGAACTGTAGGCACTGTGATGAAAAAATAAACAAGCAAAACCTCAACAGCCTTCCCCAAACCCAGCTCACCTTTTAGAAGCAGCAGACACAACCATACCACCCACACCAAGTTCCAAGCTATTTTCTGAAGAGGCAGTAAGAACCGAAGACAACACCTAAATGGATTTGGCTTTGGCCTCATCTGCAATTTTTGGTCGTCGTCTTGGCTTTCAAGTTTGCATGACGGCTTGTTTGGGTGGTGGTGTGGGGGTTTTTGGTTTGTTTTGCGTTTGGTTTTTCTTTTCTTTTTTTTTTTTTACATCCATTTAATTATTTATTGTAACTCTTTTGGGGCAGTGGCCACCGTTCTGAATACTACACCAAAAAAAAAAGCAAATTGCCAATATTAATAATGGATTGCAACAGCTTTTCACAGAAAACTACACGGAAAGTATCGCTAATATTTAATAACTGCGAATGTTGTTTTTCCTCTGCACGTAATATTCCTTTCTGCATGAATAACAACAATCTCTTCTATAGTAACAAATCACCACGGAATAATTTTTCTATTATATGGTAAATAATGTTCAGAGTAAAATTACCCAATTCCGTATGACAGCTACATTCAGCTGTTTCTGTACAATTCCCTACCATAATTGAATATTGATTTACATAAAGCAAAATGTTTATGTCTTTATGCGAAACACAATAAATTAACAGGAACAATACTGTCTTATTTTTTGAGATTCCATAGCGTCAATATGAAATTAAAATGCTAAAACGTTCAGAAAAGTTAATTAAGATGGTAAAGCTAGGAGTCAAACAAAAACATCAAACTATGCCCTGACTCACATCGGCATCGTGCCAGCTGTATTTATCTTACTGTTTCCATCCTTACAAAATCCTTAATCCTTTCTACAGAAAAAGAAGATACTTTTTTTGTCATATCTCGAGTTGTCACTAAATAAAATACAGAAGTGATAGGAGCACAAACATCTTTGATAGTCAAATATTTTGCAGCTGGATCAGTCACCCTTTAACTCACAAGGTGCTGAACTGAAATCCGCTCTGGCTCACACTGGAGGTTTCTGCTTGGCACCAAAGATCGGGCCTTTCCCGTGTCATCAGCCCTTAAAATGTCAAAATGTAGAACTTTCAGGATCTCTTACATCACAGCTATCGTCTTTTTTCTCAAATGACAAACAAAAAGGCAAGATCATATAGTGAGCTTGCTTTTTGCCATGGTGTTTTTCTGACACTCATCCACAAAGAAAAAGGAGCAGTACTGGCAAATTATCAGGGAAGTGTATTTGTTGTTGTCCATTCCATTTGTGTAAAGATAAAGGTGGCTGATCAGTCTACGGGAGGTTCTCAGTAATTCAAATATATATCTCCCAGATTATGTGGGGTTTTTTTCTTATAGCATAATTACAAAGGCATGGTACTTCCATTTATTCATGCTTGTATTAAAAGCGTTATTTAGTATTTTTAGAAGTCAACAAATCTGAAATACCCATTTTATGGTTACAGAAAATCTGAAATAAGTGTGACTATTAACTGCCTACACTTGAAGTTAATGTTTCTTTAAAAAAAGGTTTAAATTAAACTTACTATGAGATTACTCATAGATACCAATATAACAAGTACTTTTGATGGGTTTGACCTGTCCCCTCGGTCTTGTTTTACTTCTTTCAGTAGAAAATGCTAGTTATTCAGATGCAGGAAAACAGTAATTCTCAAGGGTAAAAGTAACAAATCACCTTCTTTGACTCTAAGTGAACTATTACAAAAAAAAAAAAGTAATTCTTTCCTTTTATGTAAGCTTTCTCAGCTTTACATCTGAACTGTTTATTTTATGAACATCACAATATAAATTTCATCAGGTTCATTTTCAACTTCCCCTACACTAAGCAGAGGGCAGACATAACCCGTACCCAAACCGAGGTAATCTGAATCTAAGATCAGATTATTTTTTTGGTATCAATATTTGAGATCACTCTTTTGTCACTTGTGTAGATCAAAAACTTTTTCAAGCAACAAAACTCTGGAAACGATTTCTCATCTCATTTCCTGTACTCTAGGCCACGAAAATTTGCTTTTTACATGTGGTGCCATCATTCAAATCGCCAATTCTACTTCATTTTTGTTAACAAAAAAAGTCCACAAATACAATAACACTTTTCAGATAATGAGAAAACGTATTTGCAAATCTACACTAGGGTCAATAGCTTACTATATTGCTGCTACACTTTCATACAAGAAACCCAGGATTATCCAAAGCTGCCTGAAGTCCCCACTTTGAAGTGTCATATCAATAGACCTTTGACCAGGTCCCAAAGCAGTATTGTAGGTGAGGTATTTACTACATTCTGGTCAATGAAAAGACTGTTAGTCACACTGCTAATTGATTACAACAGCTCCCTCCACAGGGATTTGTAATGTTTGTCACTGGAGGTTTCCAAAATAACAGTTTAGCGTAACTGAAAAGTATGCTTTCATTAGATACCTAGCAAAATGAGCTAGATGTATCATACTTTGTGAATAAATATTTAAATTTTGATAACACTAATTTTTAGATGTTCAATATTGTATGATGTTAAGAGGAAATGGATGTAAATATGCTTTATTCTTGTGTGACTTAGACTACATTACTATTTCATTTATTTTCCTTACTAGTAGCTTTTAGCAATGGAATAGAGTTAAAATGATTAGTTTGTAACATGATAAGTCATGTACATTAAGCAGAAGCTGAAAGCATTAATTTCTCAATCAGTCCTGCTCCATATCTAGTCTCCCTCGAAACAGCCTAAGTACACACAAAAAGAAAATCACTATGTATTTCCCAGAGGTAAATGGGTTTGTAAACATCCATGTAAGGATTTACTGAGACTATTGGCTATAATTCTGAGGCATACTCCACATATGATAGCATATTACACAGTCAAGGAGGTTTCAGTACAGCAGCCTCCTTTTAATCTAGGTAATAACATGAAAATTTACTTCATACTGTAAGATCAATTTTCAATTCACAGATCAGACTCCAGAGTTAAAACAAACCACTGTAAAATATTATTCGATGTTAAACTGAAAACCCTCTGGAAATCTCGGTGAAGAATTTCAGCGCACACCCGATGCTGGGAGGAGTTTCGTACAGTCTCACGGAGTGTGAAATGACAATATGCAACAGCACGCGCAGGACCACGCAGAAAAAGACCGAACATGCAGAAACGGCAAACTCTCACATTTAAACCCTGCTGTATTTAAACAAATGAGGCCTGGACAAAACCAGGTCTGATAATGATACCGGGAGCACAGAACACCTCAAGTCTAAGCCAAGTGTTGAAACCATCATCTTCTATAACGTGAACAGAATTTGAATTTTTTTCCTTCCTCACTTGCCTTGCTGTGAAATGTGGACAGAGTTGCATATCCCAAAGAGCAAATCCTTTGTGTAGGAGACAGAGAAGGGCGGAAAAGAAAAGCTATTTTGATAAGAACATTTGTTGCGGTAAACGTTATGTTTTGTGTCCATGAAAACTAACTGTTAATTTTAAAAGTATAGATTTATTTTTTAAAAAAGTCACCATGAATGTCTGTCTGTCTGTCTGTCTATGGGAGGAAAAACACTTCCCTACTACAAGTCAGCGAAAGACAAACAGTCCCAAAGACTTTCTTGAAAATCCACCCCCTCCAAGGCACATAACCAAAACCATGAAGGAATGTTTTAAGATAATTTACCTTACCTTTTGTTAAATTTCCTGTGAGTTCTGGAAATGCGTATCTCAAGTGAGATGGAAGAAAATATAAAATGGGGAAAGTTTCCCCACTCTTCAGTTTGCCTGAAAGCAGAGAAACTGTATCTGTCCTTTGACCACAACAGAACAAATGTGAGACACCAATGTCGTTTTACGCCAGAAGCACAAGCTGCAGAAAAACAGGCTCCATTCTCCTTGCAGAATTCATTTCTTCCATTGATGTTCATCTGATGACACATTTGTTTTCAGTTCAGCTGAGCATAAGCATATTTTTATTTTTTTCATTTGATAGTTATTTATATAGCTGGATGCCTACCACGATCACTGACATAACAGTCCCCCACCAGCATATTCACTGTTCTTCCATTGCACTTTCAGGAAAATGCATCTGCTTTGGTTCTTAAGAATCACAGAATGGTTTGGGTTGGAAGGGACCTCAAAGATCAGCTAATTCTAGCCCCCCATCATGGGCAGGGACACCCCCACCAGCCCAGGCTGCCCAAAGCCCCATCCAACCTGGCCTTGGAGACTGCCAGGGATCCAGGGGCAGCCACAGCTTCTCGGGGCACCCTGTGCCAGGGCCTCAGCACCCTCCCCGGGAAGGATTTCTGCCTCAGATCTCAGCTCCATCCCCCCTCTTTTAGTCTAAACCCATCCCCCTTGTCCTGTCACTGCAGTCCCTAAGAAACAGCCCCTCTCCAGCTTTCCTGTAGCCCCCCTTTAGCTATTGGAAGGCCGCAATCAGGTCTCCCCGCAGCCTTCTCTTCTCCAGGCTGGACAAGCCCAACTCCCTCAGCCTGTCCTCACAGGCTTTAAAGCGGTTGGCTAGTTGTGATTTCATAAACAAATATTGCTGTCCTTAAAAAAAACCCAAAACACAAACCATCGCTTTACTACTAAAAAGGTTTTGCTCGTGGCCCTTAACAACAAGATAATTTATTTAAAACAGATACAGTCCTGAAAGTGACCCACTTAAAATTATTAAAAAGATACGGTGTTTATTTTGCTGTCCATAAAACAGGCAATGGCTTATGAATATGCAAACTGATCAGATGTAATTAACACAATTGGCTCCTACTGAAATACAATCTTCTGTGTTTAAGTGAGTTGGATGCAAAAAACTAATGAGGTCAAGTTAATATGCTTGTGAAGAAAGCATCAGCCGTCAGTGCCACTGACAAGAATGCTGGTACTAATCCTCTTTTCTGAGAAAATAATTTAAATTTTCCTCAATAAACCAGGAAATCTCAAGAGCATGGAGTCAAGCAGCACTGATAAATGTGGGACGATTAACAGGGAGGCAATAAAAGCTTGTGTCCATTTATAGTAATGATAAACATGGCTTTTAATTAACTAGAAGGTTTTCAACAAGTGTTATAGGCAATTAGTTGACCATCACAGCACCGGCCTCATCAATCCTGTCCAAGATGTACAGTTCCAGCAGATGCCCTGCAAATATCTTGCTCCACTGACCTTAAGAAAATGGTAAAATGTACCTAAATGTATTATGACATCAGCAATTAAACTAAGCATGTTTGATGTCTTGGCACAAAAATCAATGCCTATAAACTGTTGAATGTTTAAACGTTTACGTCGTTCTTTTCTAGTAGTTAAAATCCCTCCAGCCACCTCAAAATACCACTCCTGTCCTCTCTTTGCAACACTCCCCCTCTCCCCCCCGTTCTACGTAGCAATAAGAAAGGAAATTCTAAAATGACAGGCAAATAAAGGTGAAAATGAAACCTACAGGATAATAAACACCCTGATTCAGATATCATTGTAATAACAGTTAAAGTGAAGAATCTGTCTTTCAGAGATACAATGGGCTCATTTAATTAGGGAACAATTTAACATTTCCGTTAGAGGTGTCATAAGCATTTCTTTAATTCTGCGTTTGTATATTTTACATAGGTGCTATAGTGTATGTAGGTGCTACAGGTAGAGAAGTATTCCAAGTACTCTGAGGCACTAGCAAGCATCTATGAGTTCTTATCGACATGACTACAATTCCTGAAAACAAAAAAAAGGGCCAAACACCATATCTTTCAAAAGGGAGAAAAGAAGGAGCCAAGAATTTGTATACCAGTTCTTGTTGAAAATATCCCAAAGGAAACTGAAAGAATAATCTAGCTTTTATATACATGGAAGAAAAGAAAAATTATTAACAGCAAACATGAATTTGCCACAAAACACACACCCCCTCCATGTCAACTTAGTTTAACCTCCTTCCAGGGGAAGCCGAGAAGCATTAGGGACAGAAGGGAAAGACAGGAGTCCCGTGCTTTGGTACGAGCGAGCTTTCTGACACTGCTCCGCATAACACGCACACTGCAAAACCAGAGTGCAAGCCAGTTCAGAAATCACAATTCTACCAGTTCCAAGTAGCTCGCTGCCAGGTAATCCACAGAAGCCTCTTGGGAATTCGCAATTTTCAGTATTTTCATAAGTGACCTCAGTAAAGGAACAGAGTCTAACTTAAACCATTTTCAAATCACTTCAAATAGTAGGGGCTGCAAGCTCTTTGTTGATCTGTACTGCAACTCATATTTACCTTAAACTGTAGGAATGGATGGAAAGAAACACACACAATTCAAGAAAACTAAATGCAGTGAGTTATTCCTGGGCAAATATAATCAACTGCCCTAAAACCGGATGGGAAATTGGGTAAGAAAAGGAATCTGGGGGATGAAACAGATCACAAGCTAAGCCTTAGGCGACAGAGCGATATGCTGTTAAACATTCACCCTTCAACACTATTAATCAAAGAAAACTATACTAATGCAATAGATAGGGATATCATTTATACGATCGGAAAAGTATCTCTCTGCCCAACACTGGTGAAATCGATGGAGAATACATCAAGGTTTTGGTGCGATGCCTCAAAGACATGCTTGCAGAACTGTGAGACTGTTCAGGAGAGAACAAGATGAATGCTGGGGGGGTGTAAACAAAGAAACCTTTCTTTGATGAGACTACAGACATGTAAACGCTATTCCGTTACACAAAAGTTTTGCAGTATGTAGTTCTTGTGCCCACATTGAGTGGCCAGAAAAACACCACGGAAGCGAACTGATCTGCTGTTCTGCTTGCTGACTCAGAATGAAATTCTGACACTCTTCACATGACTAGATGCTGGACTGGTACACAACTGTTGAAGAAATCTTCCTTCCTCCCACTCTCTCCCAAAATGATATACTACATCACAGGACATGGAAAAATGTCCCAATCTGAAACAAAAGACGAAAACCAAATATTTAGAACTACAGGGTGTTTCGTCTTGTCTGAAGGAAAACACTGAAAGAATCCAGTAAAACTTGATTCACCACACACAATTTTTAAATATTAAGTAAATACTTTTGAATTACTTTGATTCCCTCCTTGCTCCCCCCCCAATTAAAATACATGCAAACCCTCTCCATTTTAATAGTGGACACATGGTTCTCACTCTGTAAGAACTGTGGTATATTATTTTGCTGGTGAAGGTGCAGTGGCCTTGTAAATTCCCAGGTACTCCTGATGTACATATTTACGTGATTGTTAGCTGAAATGAAAGTTTGAAACATACCCCAAACCCAAAGCCCCATCTTTTAAGGGTCTGAAGCAAAGCGGAAAGGAAGGTCAAATTCTCAGTTCCTGCTAGGTGGAACAAGACATAACAACTAAATTCCAGGGAAGGATATTAGAGATTGTTGTGAAGAAAACTCTGTGAGGAGAGTGATTAAGTACTGGAAGAGATTGCCAAGAACACTGACCATCAGTGCCGGTTTTAAAAACACTAGTCCAGGATAGTTTAAGACATAATTGACCTACTCAGGGCAGGGGAATGGGGGAGAGGCTCTCTAGCAATGCTTTTCACTTTTACTTTGTACGATTTGAACGTCGTTTAGGTTCCTTAGAATACCGATGCGTACAAAGAACGGGAAGCAGCCCTCCACCACCCCCCATCTCGTGAAAAGCTTGGAGAAAAACACCACTTCTGTTCATTCTTGGAGCTCAGATATGGGTACATCAGGAAACACCAAGGAGTTTGTAAGCACTGCTGGCAGACTATGCAAATGCCCTTTTAGTGTATTCTTTACATGTAATAGGTTCCACAGGCACACCAGCCCCACGGGCCTCTTCCACTTGTACCCAACAACATCTGCCTTTAAGACCTTTGTAATTCGAGGCCAGAGAAAGCTACTTTCACCCAGATTCCTGTGGTCTAACAGTGACACCCAGTGACGAGTTTTACACTAACCTCCTGTGAGCATCCAGAAAAAACCAATCGCGCTTCTGTTTAAAGGTGAAAAGGCAGAATCAGTTTGCCTACCCGCTTACACAGTTCTCTGTGTGCTGCTCGTGAAAAGCCGGGCAGGAAGGAGCTCGGCCTGGAAAGCAAGCCATTGTACCCTCTGCATGGCATTCTGCATCGTTGGGAGCTCAACAGCAAAACCCCTCCTTCAGCACTATCCTTTTGGGCTTTTCTGAGCTTAAACATCTCCGTTATCAACACTGTATCTGAGTTCGCTGCACGTTAACATGGAGATGGACTATCCTCATCCCACTTCTTGCTTAGTGAATGGTGAATGAATGAAGCAGTCTCAAGATGAATCAAGCAAAATTATTCTGCTCCAGAAAGCGTGATTTGCATGAGTAAAATAAAATTATTGCATGCTTTGGAAATTAAAGGCCGCCTTTACTTATTACAGTGCAAAAGCTAATTATAGTTACTGGAGATGTTTGCTATTTACTCATAATAAGCACCTCGATACAACATAATTAAAATGACTGCCAGCTCAGTGGTGTTGACATGCATTAGTGAGGACCATTTCCAAGTCTGTGAACCCTTGTAAAGGAATAGCTGAGTCAAATCACACATGCAGGCTGTCCTCCTGCATGCCAGAAATGCCGAACTCGCACAGGATTTCCTTGCATGCAACGAGAAGGCTGCTGCTTTACTGATGCTCCAGAAGCACTGCACAGAAAGCATCCATTGACCCACTGGCCAAACAATATTTCAAGACCATACCCAGTGACACAGCAGTGGCAGCAGCTGTAAGCCGCCGCTCCATCGGAAGCCTGCTACCAACACTCACCCACACTGGGGAGGAACACCACCAAACAGGCAAGTTCAGGCACCCCATCAGCATAGTGATGCTGGCAGCACAAAAGGTTTGACACCAAGACATTCAAGATCTTAGAGAGGAGGAACTCATGTTAGGCACTGCTCGCTAACACTTAATTCAAGGACTGGAGCTGCAACACAGTTCCTGTTTAGGTGCTCTGATGATTTTCCTGGCCTCATTAAGTACAAGGTTTTCACAAATATTTGACCCACACAAGCTGAGAATGTGCATCAAGTTTAATTCTTTAATCATGGTTGTAACAGTTACTCATCTGAGATTCTAAGATGAAAGTAAAATGAAGGAGTAGATCATCCTTCTCGCCTAGACTACAAAGATTCCTTATCTATAGGAAACTCATTATGAATTTTCCCTCCCTCTTTTCTCTTTGTGTATTAAATGAAATCATAAATCCATGCACTGGACTTGCAGTAAAATTCCCTTCCACAAGATCAAGAATTTTAATAAAAGACATAAATTCTGTTTTCAGCCTTGAATCACAGTGTCGGCTTGTCAGTGCCGAGATCACTGCATGGTCAACATGGAAAATGGAAAATACTATACTGCAAACCTGTCTAGACTTCTCATTAAATACCAGGCTGTTGTTTCATTTTGAATGTAGGTTTGTTATATTCTTCCATAGTTTTTAGCAATTTGGAAAGTCTGCTAAAGTAAAATGTATAGTATTTTTAGAAGGGAGTTAAGCTGTCATTTTAAAAGCCCAAGCAGTATGCCACAGGAACACTCAGTCCCACCTCAAGCCAAACTGTAAAAGTTTGCATTACACATTGAAAACAGTAATGCAGCTTTTCACCTGTAATTAGGTGTTTTTTTCCAAGATTTCTCTTTATGCACATTCCCCCACCCTGGCAACAAATATTACAAAATAAGCTGCTAATCTGTACTTTCAAAGTAACATTTTTCCAGAGTGTGACGGTTTAACCTCAGCCAGCAACTAAGCACCACACAGCCACTCGCTCGCTGCTATTCACAGATAGCGATTTCAATTAAAAACAAGGGCTTTACTTTATAGATGTGGGATGTGGTATCTATTTCACTACACAAATTCAGCAACATCAAAATCCTCAGTTAATGGCAAAAACCTCGGTTAACTAGCAATGAAGACAGAGGGGTCTGTTTTCAAATCCTGAGAATTAATAAAAGAATATTCATTAGGACATCTTCATCAAGAACGTAACATTTTCAAATATTGCTTTCAACTTCCTCACCACACCTGGGTCTTTAATGAAATCCATTGGGAGCAACACCACAAAAAGCTTACCCAAAGTTGCCGATAGCACCGTGGATACAGTAGCTCACTTTGCAAAGGCAGGCTCATCACTTGCCGTTTGTGATCCTACACTGGGGGCAACTGCCCAAAATGATAAACCTGCCCCATGGTTTCTACAGTGCCATTCAAAATGACGGTGCTCAACTCATTTGCCGTCTCCTAACTGAACAGATGGCATTGAGGATCAAACTGGAATCTCCTGAAAGCAACAGAATCATGACATTAAACCTGAAGCTTGTTGAGCCCCTTGGGTCCTTTAACATATGAGGTATTTTGAAAATGCCTTTATGCCCTGCACATAGTAAACTGAGAAAGAAACTACCTCTAAGGGTAATTTTAACTGTTTAAACCCACATAATTAAAAGCAGTAGCACAAACAACTCATCATTCATTTTGCATTTTTCTTTGACAGTATATCTAATTCTTTCAGTTTGGTGGGTGGGGTGGGAACTTTTCAATGGGATTAACACCTCCACATTGCTTTATGCAAGGTATACGGCTGCAACACATTATTCAGTACCATGCATGTTTAACTTACAAGCTAATGTTCTTATTTAGCAGCTTACATTCCTTTTCAAGGGAGACAGGAATTCCCTGACAGAGGCAGAACATACACAAGTATATGCAACGTATGCCCTAAGCCAGAGTCTGTTTACAAACATACCAACTGTGCGGTTTAAACAAATAAAGTTATAGCTTACAATAATAAAGACACAAGTTCTGAAGACCCAGTCACAGTCAGGCGACCTGCACCCAGAACATACAGTTCCAAAAGATTAGTTTAGTATCAGAGGCGTGAAAAACAAAGCTATGCGCTATACAATCCCTAAATGGTTAATAATCATGTCATTCACCTGTCTACAACGGACTAGGGTAGCAAAGACAACACTACATGCCTGGTGACACACACTGCAAGTGACTTTATTTCAGCTAAAAGCTGATTACTTTACTGCTATCACAGGCAAAGTGAGAAAAGACAATCACAAATACTTAGAGAAACTGATGCTAAATAGTCCACAAGGAACGGTGCCTTGGTGTTTTCTGTCCTGTTGAACAGAGTTACTTTCAAGCAGCTCCAGGCTCTGTTGGCTCCAGTCCCTCATAAAAATCACAGCTGACAACTGTTTGATCATCCATGAGAAACCAGAACTTTTCTGCTTGGAGCAGGCATTCCTATCCAAGTCCACCTTGTCCCCGAAACACTTGCACTGTTAAGCAGGTGAAGGAGGCTGTTAGTGATACGCAATAATCCTTCAGAAAGTTGAATTGACATCCATATGAGACACGTGAGAATGAACAAACTCTAGCAGGTTAAAGGTAAAAACAGAACATGAGAGGCTAGAAAAAGCATAAAAGATAAGATGATACCCTTTTTCAATCAGATCAGAAGCCAAAAGCCCGTTAAGAGAGTCCTGGAAACACTAAGAAAACATAAGGCCACAGCAGAACAAAATAAATGATTCTGAATCCATCTTCACTGTAGAGGAGTTTCATAGCTTTTCACCTGGGAATCCATCCTTACCGGGACATGTCAATAGGATCTCTTCTCAAGCCAAAGCACAATTACATGACGTTATAGGAAAACGACCCCTGAAGAGCAGCAAATCTCCAGCACCAGATGTTACTGACCCAAAAAGAAATGGAAGTATGAAACAGATGTACTATTACCTGTTGTGGGTAATCTCCCACTACCAAAGAAATGGAAGATGGAAAAGGCTATACTTACTTTTTGTTTTAAGCTTTACAAGGTGATGCAAGCGATCACAGATTATGATGTGTGACATTAATAACAAGGCAAGCTGTTGCTAGATAAGCAGTAAAACTCTTCATAGCACATTAAGGACAGTAGAAATGTGAAGGGACTCAAGAACACAATCCACAGGAGCACAACTTAGTAAGAGCTGCTGAATACAAGGATGCTATTTCTATCTTAGGTCTTCAGCTCTGCAGTCTGAACAGAGACTACCAGAGAAATAACAGCGTGCACTTGCCTTATTGTTGTACTCTGTCCTAACACTGTGTCCTGGTTTCAGCTGAGAGAGGGTTAATTTTCTTCATAGTAGCTAGTATGGGGCTGACATACTAAGGCGACATACTAAGCTAAGTAACCCTTAGGTCTAGATCCAGTACTGCCATTCTGATGCTAGGTGCAGCACAAAACTACTTCATATGCACTCACACGATAGACTGGAGAAGTAGTACGTAGAATATGTCCTATAACAACACGCCCCAAACTAGCATATTTCTTTGAGGAAGCCAAAAGCATGCAGATAAGGGAAACCCAGCCAACAAAATTTTCTAAACACATTTTAACAATATCTCAAATCAAAGCTTTTTCCAGAAACTACCCAGTTATCTCAGTGGAGAGTGATCACTAAGAAGCTGTAAAGGATTTGAAGCTTGTATGTTCAAGCTATTCATAATCTGCAAAAGAATGAAATCTAATGATTCAGTAGTTAGCTAATGACAGCTGCTAAACACATAAAAATAAAAACTAACTGAAGAATTGAAGGATAATACTTCATAAATGAGTGATAAAAAGGCTGACAGAATTCTGTGTAAAGTGTTACATAATGTAAAAAGTTACTTAAGTTTACATACGTTTTCTACATATTGACAAGCTCCAAAGTGGCTATTATCACTCAGGCAAAAGGTCTGAGAGTTAGCTGCAGATGGTTTTAAGAAAAAAAAGCCCATCTGTTTGCTTAGCAGCAGTCTAAAAAGGCAAGTAGAAGGTTAGGAATTGTTACAAATGGAATTAAGAACATGGAAAAAAAAATTTACTATGTCACTTTTTCAGAGTTCTTACCAATGTTTCCAAAAATGGACACAGTAGAACTGGGATGTACACAAAGGGCAATGGAAAAATCAGGACGAAGTACATGAATGGCTTCCAAAATGGACTGTAAGCCTGCAGATGATGACCAGAAAACAATTACTCACTGACTTTCCTAACATAAAAGCCAAAGCACATGTAATCTTTGAATATCAGGAGGCAGATAAAATAAGAGCATTGCACATTCTTTGTACGAGACAGAACTACACTGTGGGACTCACTGGCAGAAGATTCTACCCTATGGGTTTATGCACGGACACAAAAAAGCACCTGGACAAATTTGTGGGGGAAAAAAACCAATTCCCTTCATCTGTCTTCACAGTTTTCCCTTGGCTTCCACCATTGGCCTCTATTAGAGACAGGACGTTGAGCTAAACGGAGCTTTAGTCTGCTCTAATCTTTACATTATACTCCCCAAAAATGTCAGCCACAGCTGAGTAGGTAGATTCCTGCTGCTAGAAAGACTTATGACCATGTTTTCTTTTCCTTTGAAGACTGGCTGCATACTTAGGCTCGCTCCCACACTGACCTGCAAGCACCTGCATACAACTCTCTTGAAGAAAGATGTGATAAATGAGTCTCCACAGCAACGAATCAGTCTTATGAAACCACCTTTGCCTCTCTAATAGGTGCTTTCACCACATACACAGAATATCAACAACTGCCACGTGGCACCGCTTTCTCTGCACCAATACTCCAGACGGACTGGTGTGCTGTAAAATGTCCACCAGGCACCATCCAATCAGTCTTTTGTGAGACTGGGCTGCATTCCAGCACTAGCTCACGCAGCCCAT
The DNA here is from genome assembly GCA_013399095.1 of Psophia crepitans. Classification (NCBI taxonomy): domain Eukaryota; kingdom Metazoa; phylum Chordata; class Aves; order Gruiformes; family Psophiidae; genus Psophia; species Psophia crepitans. Next base: position 169,793 of record VWZZ01007369.1, on the reverse strand, counting down.
GTGTTAAGCTTTGATTCATATTCAAGTCTCTCACGCTTACATAGAGGAATCAGGACTCAGTGTCCACACAGGTTTCAAGACATCTCCAGCTTCAATAAATTCAGCTGCTACAGTTCAGAAAAATTCAAATGGCTGTAAAACGCCAGTGGCTGGCAAGAAGGAGGAACTCTGCGACAGCATGCCTTCAGCCAAGTCTTGTTTTGAGATGTACAGCATAAGATGAGACTAGCTTAGCAGGCAAACAAGGTGACAATCTGGGATTGGGTCTACAATTTATACGCATTAACACCTCCAGTGTTCACATCCATACATCTACGTATTTATTACGTGCCTCATATGCTAGCATCCCTTGGGACGCCTTGAGACAGAAACATGGAAAGACTGGGGTATGGCAACAAGTAACTTCTAGACATCTTGCTAGACATGGGACTCCCAAGCACTGCTGAATTCTGCAAACAATATGGTGGACAAATTGGTATCCCAGACTGGAATCAACAAATACCTATATATTGAATAAAAAAAAAAAAAAAAATCACTGAAGTTAACCAGCTGAAAACAACAAGGAGTGAGGTTTCTGCTCTGCCTCTCAGAAAATGAGATGCCTACCTCCAACTGTGACCCGTAAGTCACAGATATCCCTGGAATCAGCCAGCTTCTTTAACCAGTCTTGTAGCATTTGAGCATCAAAAGGAGTATCAAAGCTCGTTATTCTTGTACTACCATAGTTTGTCAGAATTTTGCTTTCCAAACTGTAGATGCAATATTTGCACCCCTCTCAGAAGGGGGGAGACAAAAAGAACATATTTCCTTCTTTAGCTGGGCAAGAGTTCTATTTCTCCCTCTTGTTTACTGAAGTGCACAAAGCTAAAATTTCATTGTCAATTTTTGTATTTCATTCAGACATTATTTCCACACCAGAGTGGTCCAAAGTTTCATCTCAGTAAGTTTCTTGGGGGTTTTGTTCGTTAGTGGTTTTGTCTGTTTTAATTATTAACAATTCTTCCTCAGTGTAAGAAGCCATGTAAGAGACTACAGACTGTCATTTCTATTTGCAACACACACTAGAAGTCCTTGCAATTTATTTCTTTCCAGTTGATTCTTGAGAAGTTATGCCCTTGACAGATGGCCTCTCTATTCAGATATATCTGGGCAAATCCATAATTCTTGAGCATCAGTAACACAAGGCACAGACTCCCCTCGTAATTTACTTCGTAGAGTCAATGGAATGGTTTTCAAGATTCTGCAGTTACTTTCCCAAAAACAAAATGCCTCCAAAATCGCAGCAGCATTTTTCACTGCTCTTTGTCAGATAGTGCTGTTTCTTCTGAGGGGACAAACTTCTTTGTACTTACCTTGTTTAACGCACCCAGAGGGTTCACTACATTTTCTGTCACAATAACACAGTCTCTTCTCAACTCCCAAAAGGAATCCATTTTCCAACTGCTAGCAGGTTATTTGTTAAGTTAGTTATCCCCTCCCCTCCCTCTCTCTCCCTCAAAAAAAAGTTTTACCAGGTTTAAGAAAGAAGACACATCCAGCAGGTCACCCATCTATCAAAAACATCTATCTTCATCTTCCATAAAAAGGCTTTTCAGCATAAAAACTGAAGAGTTTCAGCTTTTACTGACCCAAATACCTTATACCTGTTTACACAGAATCATTCCATGCCCTCTGACATTACCTACATAGGATTAATGCAACAAAAGCCACTGCTGCCCTTTAATTATATGCTTTTCCATGATGCCCTGTGAATGAGTCGGCCTGGTCTCTAGTAAAAGCTGACTGCATAAATATTATCTGATATGGCAGAGATGTAAGATGCAAGATCTGCGCCCTGCCTCCGAATATCCAACCTTACTTCCCAAGAGCATAAGATCCGCAAACTCTGTAACAAGGTGTCATGCTTGCCATAAAACACCTCATCAACAACAGGAACGTATAAATATATGCTGCTCTCTGCAAAGCACATTTTTTTTCAGCTGAGAAAATAATAATTAATTACAGCATTTTTGTTAAATGGTATCACGCATACTGCGGCATGCCCATTTGTAATACCAGGAACTGTGGAAACTGCTCATTATGTTAACAAGATCATCCATAATGATATATCACTTGTATTTTTAAATAACTTTTTGCCATTTAACCTCTTACATCCACACTGAGTGGGAAATAAAACTGAGATGTAAACTTTTTAGTCTGGAGAAGAGGAGGCTGAGGGGGGACCTTACTGCTCTCTACAACTGCCTGAAAGGAGGGTGTGGGGAGGTGCGGGTTGGTCTCTTCTCCCAAGCAGCAAGAAGGTCAAGAGGAAACAGCCTCAAATTGCTCCAGAGGAGGTTTAGGTCGGATATTAGCAAACATTTCTTCACAGAAAGAGTGGTCAGGCCTTGGGACAGGCTGCCCAGGGCAGGGGGGGAGTCACCCTCCCTGGAGGGGTTCAAACAGCGTGTAGCCATGGCAGCACTGCTGGACCCGGGTTAGTAGTCATGGTGGTATCAGGTTGACGGTTGGACTTGATGATCTTAGGGGTCTTTTCCAACCTTCAAGATCCTAAGATTCTACAATATGATTCTCTGGCTTTTGTCCTCTTTTTCTTCCCTGGTCACCATTTTTATACCTACCGAAAAAATGCAGAAGTGTGACTGTTTCTGCTTTTTATCACAGGAAAAAGATCTGTGGTTGGAATAAAGTACAATGGTTTTCACTGCAGAGTACTCTCTCTCCTGCAACTAAGGAGCTTAGGCTAACTTTTATGCAGGATGACGTATCAATTGTTTTACCATAACAGCAGCATTGTATAACTATCTATAGTTCACTACTCACTTTGAGTTACATGTAAGGTGTTCACAATGCTGGATTTTGCTCAAGAGTGACTTTCTCCATAAATAAAGCAGTCCCGAGACACAAGCTTTTGCTTGGAAACAGGGATGTTGGGTTTAGAACTCAGTTTCCTATTTGAAAATTCCACATTTTGGTTTTCCAAAAATTAGGACTTTTAACAAAATTTGTACTTGAGAACTGAGCATTAGTATTTTACAGGTTGCAAAGAATTCAGATGTGGATAACAGAGGACCCTGTAAGTTAATGAATCTTAGCAGTAATTATGGTTGAGGCAGTATTTGCACTGTCTCATTACACCCTTATTTTCACAGGATCTCAAAAAAAAAAAAGGTAGTTTAGCATTATTTTTTCTGGTCTAATATACTCACCAAGGCATCGTTAAATCATCTAATTTTGCCATTTACTATAACATTTCCCTCAAAAAAAATTATATTTGATCTACAGACTATAATTTAGAAGAAAGGTAAACCTGGCTAAATAAAAATGATATATTCTCATGATGTCATTGACGAATTAAAATCAATTTTCTTCCCAGCCTGTGACAGTAACAAGATACTATCTAGGTTAATCTGTTGACTGTAACAAACACGCAGCCCCTTAATTTCCATGAGGAATACGACATTGCAAAATGAACACAAGCAAGCCTTTTTCCTTCATATTAAAGATCAAACCCATGCAACTTCAGTACCAAAAATCTTCCCTTTTTCATGCAACAGAGTCACTGGGGTGTTCCATATGCAAAAGTCAAGATAGGCAGCTATAATACATTTCAACAAACTTAAGACAGAGAAGTTTCACCCAGTAGCAAAGATTAACTCAACATGCATCTGAATTTCCCTGAAAAACTTTTAGCAATGATGTTAAAAGCATACAAGTAAAGTGCATTTCCTTATGACTCTTAGAGAAGAAAGCATTATCAGGGCAACCCTCAAACCTCTGTCCTTCTGTGAACACATACCAGTTACAACTCGCCCATGATAATTTAAGTTTCAAGTGGGGTTTTTGACTGTTTGTTTGTTTTTAAAGTTAGTGCACAATAAATGAATATTACTGATAACGGAGAAAGACGAAAATGCATTTATCTGTTTTCGTAACTCCTAAATCATCCTAGCCTTGATGAAGTGAATAACAGACAGACTGCCTATCCCTTGATTTAGCAAGGTTGAAAAACCACTTTCAAGATGCAAGGTTCATTTTTGTGCTCCACGGCAGAATAAACTATTGTTAACGATATTCTTAACAGATATTTGCCTATCATGTTATAAAGAATTTGTAGAAATGTCTGAATTGCAATTCAGAGCTGAAAGCTCCATAAGTAAACTGGAGGAACTATCACTTCATGTTTCTTATACACAAAGAGTCATGGTGAATGGAGTCAAATACAGCTGATGGCCAGCCACAAGTGGTGTTCCCCAGGGCTCAGTGCTGGGGCCAGTTCTCTCTAATATCTCCATCAACAGTCTCTACCAGGGAATCGAGCGCACCCTCACTAAGTTTGCAGATGACACCAAGTTGGGAGCGAGTGTTGATCTGCTCGAGGGCAGGAAGGCCCTGCAGAGGGATCTGGACGGTCTGGATCGATGGGCCCAGGCCAACTGCATGAGGTTCAACAAGGTCAAGTGCTGGGTCCTGCCCTTGGGTCACAACCACCCCAGGCAGTGGTACAGGCTTGGGGAAAATTGGTTGGAAAGCTGCCCAGAAGAAAAGGACTTGTGGTTGTTGGTCAACAGCTGGCTGAATACGAGCCCAGCAGTGTGCCCAGGTGGCCAAGCAGGTCAACAGCATTCTGGTCTGCATCAGGAAAAGCATGGCCAGCAGGAGTAGGGAAGCAATCCTCCCCCTGTACTCAGCACTGGTGAGGCCGCACCTTGAGTGCTGCGTCCAGTTTTGGGCCCCTCACTACAAGAAAGACATCAAGGCCCTGGAGGGTGTCCAGAGAAGGGCAACGAAACTGGTGAAGGGGCTGGAGCACAAGTCTGATGAGGAGCAGCTGGGGGAACTGGGGGTGTTTAGTCTGGAGAAGAGGAGGTTCAGGGGAGAGCTGATCCCTCTCTACAGCTGCCTGAAAGGAGGCTGGAGCCAGGTAGGGGTCGGTCTCTTCTCTCAAGTAACAAGTGACAGGACAAGAGGAAACAGCCTCAAGTTGCGTCAGGGGAGATTTAGAATGGATATTAGAAAAAAAAATTTCACTGAAAGGGTTATCAAGAATTGGAACAGGCTGCTCAGGGAAATGGTTAAGTCACCATCCCTGGAGGTATTTAAAGGACATGTAGGTGTGGTGCATAGGGACATGGTTTAGTGGTGGACTTGACAGCGTTAAGTTTACAGTTGGACTTGATGATCCTAAAGTTCTTTCCCAACCTAAAGGATTCTATTCTATGATTCTGTGATATGACATTCCCCTGACACACCACAAGCAAAGCAGGGATTATTTGGCTGTCGGTTAGATGGTTTCCTCTAAGGGAGTAAAACACCATAAAACCTTTACATTTCAAATCTTGCTACCGGACAGATAACAGTGAGGCAGCTACAAAGACCCTAAAACACCTCTGCTAGATTTGAAAAAAAGCTGAGATCAGCTGATTCCACATGAATGCCCTCTACCCTCTCCACCGTACATAATGTGCCTGCTGCCAGTTACCATTCTAACAAACTAAAGTTTCTCTGAAGAACAGTAAAAATAAATAAAGCCCGGAGTTCAGGCAACTGCCTCCATGCAGCCATAAGCAAATGAAACCATAACAACATGACAGGCTTTATGTCTGCCTTGGCCTACATTCCCCAGTCCCCCTGCTGAGACCTTGTGGCTGTCAAGTGCTCCTGATCATGCCCCAGTGATCCCAAACCTCTTCTGCTCAGTGGGTGAAATATCCAAACCGCAGTCAGCAGATGTCTGGCACACAGTCAGCAGAAAGAGACAGCACCAGATCGTTAGCAACAACAACAGAACTATGTCAGCACAGAAGGCAGCGAGCGCAACTCCGGCCAGTACTGCTTCCCAGGCACTAACAAAAACCAGCGGGATCGTACAAGGCATGTTTGACATTTTTGCTATGGGTCAAAATACTCAAGTTTTCATAACTAAGGCACATTCCTAACATTGACTACAGAAAGAACCCAAAATATTTGGGTTCTAATGATCTTCAACCTCCATTTAAAGTTTCCACTTTTCTCTGTATTTCCCCTGCTACGCTTCCAGCCCTGTCTATAGCAAGCACAGCTGCAAACTCAGGAAGGAAAATGGCCCTATAGGGTGGTGGCTGGGGAGGAGATTTGGAAGGTCCCAATCACCCCCTTCACAACTCACTTTGCTGATTCATAGGGTCACACTGTAAGAGAGAGATACCCTGCTTCTGTAGTTCACTTCAACACCCCGCTGCTTTGGGTTCTTCTGTTCTGCCAACAAAAATCTCCCATCAAGACCTTCATGTTCAGGCTTCACGTGGTGGATGACTTCTAAAGCTCACTTGAAACAGCTACCACATCGCCGTGTTCACCACACTTTCAACTTCAGTAGAAAGTTCTGCAGAGACTCAATGGTGGAAATTGCCAACACCACGAGTTCTACAGCAGCTGCCAAACCACGATCAGTCTGCTGAAGTCTGTGGAACACTCGAAAAATCTTCACACATCACAGAATTTAAGTGATGCTTACCTGTGTCTTCAGTCTGCTTTCCACTATCTATCAATTGTTAGATAGTTAATCTATCAGTTGTCTCTTTCTTTTTGTTACTCTCCCCGGGTACTGCAATTCTGCCTTTCATCTATATTCTCTAAATTCCTCTGGCCTTCTCCCAGGGTACATGCAGAAACACACACACCCCCACCCCCCACTGGAACTGGAGTTCTGCCAAATCTAAATTCACTGACACTTAAAGGAATTCCAACTGTCCTCAAATCAGACTGAAAAGAATCTCTAATGATGGCTTATTTTTAATTCTCCTTAAGTAGAGGACTCTAATGAATTTTCCTGATTTATTGGGGGAGTAAGGCAGATCTAGGTTTTCACAGATTCCTTCATGAATATTTCTCACTACATACTGGATGTCATTATTCTACTGAGAATCAATTAGTCCAAATGCTGTTATGACAGTCACAGAAAAAATGTATTTTTAGCTACAATTTATAGTGTCCCGTCTCTTCCCAAGCAATCTTCACAGAAATGCTGAAAACTTCAAACCTAGTCAGGTACTGAAAGAAAATCTCCTTGATGAAAAAGAAGTATCTGTGACTGGGAGGATTTTCTAGAAGGTGGCTTCTTACTCCTAGATGTATCTGCTGCTTTAGAGTTCAACTGAATGCACAAGGAAGCAAAAAGCAGCAAGAGGGATTTAATTTATTTTCTGTTTCATTTGACTCAATTGTAGACACTTCACAAAGAAATTACAAATAAGCAATGCTCTCTTTGGCCATTTAATACAGCAGATGTTGAACAAGCATTTTCCATAGGCTGTAGCATCACAAATTCATCACGTCGGATACACTTTCATTAGCAGAGTTCCCTCACCTCCCGCCTGCCCCCCCATCCTTTCACAACTACCATCAATATTAGAAAAAACATAGCAACCTGGGAGATGTCTTACGAGGCAAAAGTCATATTCTGTGTGCTGCAACACATGTTCTTATGAAAGTGTTCCGCGAGCCAGACAAGCTCACGATCATACACATTGGACACTGGCGGCCCAAAGCAAAAAAAACCAAAAGACCAAGTGTGAGGACACCCCTCTTTTGTAAACATATTTCCCACTGCCATGAGGGGAACTGATAACAGGAATATGAGGGGAGGCAAGTAAGTGCAAAGGACACGGGAAATAAACAGAAGAAAGTGCAGTCAAGGGTACCACATGACAACAACATCAATTGATTAAAACTGGGAAGTTATTAGAGTGATTCGAAAGCAACACAAGCTCCTCCGGAGCAATGGTGGCATTCCCTCTCAAGGCACGAGAAAAAGGCTACCAATGTTCAGTAGCACCGTCATGGAACAGAAGTAACTGTACTATTTACAGTAGAACCACACTGCTCAAGTCCTAGGACTATGAATGGGTGTCAAGAAAAAAAAAAAAAAACCCAACAAAAAATATTAGAGGTCTATCCTGTATCATATGCTGGACTCAACTAACACCAGGTCCACCAGTTCCTACGACCAGCAGTATGTGAGAGTAAGGCTTGCATCATTTTCAGCCTTCTCTCGTTACACAACTCTGCCTTGTCCACTGCTGACAGATGCAGCTAAGATGATGTTCTAGAAAACAGTGTAAGCTGTTTGGTTTCCCAAACATATTTGAGTGCCAAAGCATATACAGACCCACTCCAATATAAGATTTTGCAAACCCAGTAACAGTAAGAGCATTTTTCAAACTTTTTGCTCTAATTTTTTCCCCACAATATCCTTACTGTGTTATCACCATAAATAACAATTACAGCAGTACAACAAGAAGCTGTCCGTTCTTAAAAAGAGAAAGAAGCTTCACTAATTTTTCCGCTGACTTCTTAAGAGATATGACAGCACCTGGTAACCTTAAGTTTTTATATTTCAGCCCAGACCCGATGGCCAGATTTCCTTCCAGGAAGAAATTTCACCAAGAAAAAAAATTTGCCTTGTGGATCATATCAGTGGCTTTTGTAAAGCCATTTGTTGTGACATATGGCTGCATGCATGACATGCCAAGCCGTGCCCCATGCTACTACTTACTGCTGCAGCACAGTGCCAAAAGCAGCAGCACGAGAAAATGCAGGGCAGAATTTATGCCTGGAGACACAAGCAGTCCCTGGAACACCCAGCGTAATCAATCTCAGGCTGAACTGGAAAAAAGGGTTCTGTCACAGCATACTGCTCACTGGAAACAGAGAAGACAGCAAATAATCTATGAAGGAAAAACATATATGGACTCGAAAATACTCAGGACAAACCCTTTCCATATAAGACAGCAACTCCTTTGGTAACCAAATACATGGGAAGATTTCCATTTCCTATAATTTTCAGGAAACTTATAATTTTATTACAATGAGATCACATTAAAAGCAGTACAAATCAAACTTCCATCACCCTGAGCATAGACAATCCACCAGCTCTGCACCACTAGTGTTGCTAATGTTTTTACATAATGAAAACGAAAACAGATTTGTTGGAAAACAATTCAAAATGTCCTCTGGAAACACTTGCAAAACCAAAAATCCAGCCTAATTTCAAGGACAGTATTTTAACAAATACCAGTTTGCAATTTTTGAGGCCTATTTGTAGAAGAAATTGTAAGAATATTTAACTACATGTTAAAATAACCTTGGAAATATACCCCCAAAGACTTAAGATTCTCATGCCTAGTTTTCCTTATGTTAACCAGTATCACTCAGCTCAGGCAGTACAATCCCACTCAATAAATAATTTATTGGAGCACAGAAAGTCTGGAAAATGGAAATTGAGTATGAGGACTTCTCACTATGACAGGTGTCTCTCTACAGGTGGCAAAATATTGAAATCTCCAGGAATACCACAGCTTGGACCTGAAAACATTTAAGCAGATAACTGAAATGGTGAGGAAGGCAGACTGTAATAAAAAAAAAAA
>VWZZ01007369.1:129543-160368 GCA_013399095.1 Psophia crepitans | reverse complement strand
TTAAAAAAAAAAAAAAAACCAAACCACAAAACCACACAACAAAAAAACCACCCAAACTAAAAACCAGTGCACTGAAAATATCCATCCAGAGCACTGATAACCACAATATTGAGTTAAATAGTACAAGACCACGTAGCCTGGGCAGTAATGAGTATCCATACATCTTTGTGGCACTAGTATCCTTCTTTAGTATATAGGCTAAACATCAGCAGACAACCAGATAACTACATGGACAATGGAAGGGAGGTCATGATGGTTTTCTTATGGTTTCCTAAAGAGCTTATATACATTAAATACTGAGACCATACAGTAATACAGTAAAACACCACCCAAACACTGAACACTAGCAGATCTCTCATGTAAGACCTGCTGAAAAGCCTAACTATTGAAAGAACTACCAAACTTTTGGCTTCACTCATCTGAAATACTTAGCACTATAATGAAAGCATAACTTCCCAGATTTCACTTCTCGTCAAATGTGCAAGCAATACAGCTGAAGCGTAAAACATTGCCTGTAGAGCTGGCCACATGCGCGGAGAGAATGGCCATTTTTGAGAGAATAATAGTGTACTACTTTGAAAAATGTTTTCGTTTATTTAAGACAGACGTCTAGTTAGGACCTTAGTACTTCCTACGATTTAACTCTATACCTTAGGTTGATGGTTACTGCCTCAAACTCCAAGAGACAAGAACCAATTTCTCAATCACCAACACAGTAACCTTTCTGTTCTTTAAGCAGCGATGGTCACAGTAAAAGCCACATCTCAAAAGCTCTGCAGACAGAGTGAACCTGAGGAGTTTCAACACGTCAAAGGCACTGCAAGAATAAAACTACAGAAAATACAAACACTAAGTAATTTCTAGTATTATTTTAGTGATTATTGCTGAGGTACTGGCCTTTATGTTATACTTGAGCCACTCAACAGCAAGTCCATGGCCTACAGCAGCATATATTGCTCTTCATGAGGCCGTGTTTGCCACTCCTATGTCCTAATACAGACAGATCGCAATTACACCATTTTTCAATAAATGTTCTGAAGACCGACTGCCTGCAGTTAAGAGACAAATTTCAAGAACTCATGACAAACTGACAGGAATACATGAGTTTTCCTAATGTTAAACCGACCTTTTAAAGCAATGTTTTTATTCTTGTATAACTGTATCTTGTATCACATCCTAATTTTGAGACTAAAAGCACAAAAACTCAAGCCTCTCCTCTGATTTGGAACTTCCACTTAAACAACAAAGACTTCTGCAAGAACTCTCCCTTCATGTGAGCTGTTGTGTGTTTTGAAAAGCCACAAGCAAACACAAGAAGTACCTTTAAAGAACAGTTCTGCTTGTACTGTCCACTTCCAGATGGGAGGGAATGGGAGGAAAGACAGGAAAGCCTCAGACTAACAGCTGTTGACAGACCTTGAACTGCGACTTGCTGCTAACTATAGTAGAACAAAGGCCTGTTAGCCAATAAAACTATTTTCTAGCCACACATGGTGATACTAGAATGTTTTATTCAATAGTAATAGTGGTGGTCTTTGTGGACATACCGAGTGCCGTACGGAAAAAGCCATTCCACATAGACACAAATAGTAAGTTTCAACAACCAAGTGTAAATGCAAAGAAAAGAAAAACTATAAAAGACCCTTGGCTCACCTAATTGATCAAAACAGATTTAAAATCAGAAAAAAGGCTGTTAGTTGCTGACAAAAAAAAAAAAAAAAGGTAAAAAAGAGAGATTCCATCTCTTGAGAGAGAACACATGTACCCTGGTCTTTTTAGAATTTCTCCAGTCTACTGCACCTTCTGTCAGTTGAAATGATATCTAAGAATATTTTTTAAATTGCATTGTGATTATTAGTACTGGGCTTAGCTGGCAAGGGTCTGTCTGCTGACTGGAGCCACTGCTTATCCACAGATCAGGTACGACAATACCAAGAACTGTTCAAGCTCCACTTACTCTATTCTAATAAGTGTGCCTAAAGCCAAAGTAACTGTACATGACAGGGGCAAGTAAAACAAGGACTGACCTTCTGTGTTTCTATTTCCAGGGTCTCAAAAATGCTTTAATAGCTTAACCTAGTACACATGCATCAGCTGCTAACCGCATCAAGTAAAATTCTAAAATTAATGCCAGAATTTGTACCAAGTTTGCTTGCATCATTTCAGATTTTAAACACATTCAAGAGCTGTGACAAACAAAAGTAACTAATTGTCATTTATGACGTGTCTACAGGTGTCTGTATGTCCATATTTTGAGTTGCCTGTGGAAGATGAGAATAATGTTGTTAATGAACAACCTCACTAAAACAATAACCAGTTTTATAACTATACAGAGCAAACCCCTCACTTTGCTGACACAGCTGCACTGGCAAGACTGAGAAAAGAGAGACCAAAGGGGACATTAAAATGTAAGGAGACAACAAACGTGGAAGAGTATAGCAGAAAAGTGAGGGGCCAAAAAGGTGGTTGGATTAGCAAGGGCTGACAAACTGGAACAGATAAATAGGTGCTCTCTGATGCAGACTTCTTCCAGACAGAGATGGCACCTAGAAAATTAATACAGGAAGATTTTCTTTAAAGACCATGACTGTAACACTTTAATTAACATTAGAGTGAAATATCCTCAGGGTGGGAAATGGTTTACCTTATGTCAAAGATGACACATCTCTTAAGATAGTGCAACCAGAAAACAGGATTGGTCCTGGAAGAGCCCTCCTAAAACTAACTGATGACCCAGGGACCACTGAAGAAAGCTAGGCTTCCGGAGCAATCTCAGTGTGTAACACACACACTCACGTACACGAGAATGCCATTCGATCTAAAACCTGAAGAGAGAAAGTACTAAGTTACAAGCTGATTCTCTAAAAATATTGAGGCTGGTTATGTAACCTTAATCAAACCTCACCCTCTGTAATTAAAAAAAAAACCAAAGTCTGCAGTATATCATTCTCTCTTAGGAGAAAAAAAGATTAAAAAAAAAAGAGAACCATCTATAAATAAAAGTTCCTAAGAAACTCTGCCAAATCTTAGTTCTCACAGAAACTTAAAATGTTGTTTTTCCTCTGAAAAGTTCACAGAACTGGTATAATTTGTTATGTTTCTTTAAGTCTTTGTTGTCTAAATAGGAGTTACAATTTAAAGCTAATAAAAATCACTGAAATCACAGGAAAAATACCCTCCAACCATGAAAAATAAATATTCAACATTCTCACCTTATCTTATTCTTTGTAGTTCTGTTTCTCCACTGCATACTAAGTGGGCCCCATCACATAAAACTAATATTGTGTTAGCTCTGAAGGAGAAAAAGGAAAGGAAAGAAAAAAAAGTTGTCACTAAACTGTAAGGTGACAGCAGCAGAACTGAAGTCATCTTTGAGAGAATAATTCCAGCCTTAACATACCAAATTATCTTCAGATTCTAGACAAAAAAGGGTAAGTGACTAACTTGCCACAGATTACTGTGCAGTTCAAGTACCATTTGCTGACAGTTTGGGCACCCATCGGTAGCCATTTTGATGGAATCTGACATTAACAGGGCAACAAGATGCAGCATGTGATGTCTTCCAGATTTTTTTCAGAGTTCATGTCAGCAATGCATTTTGGTCCCTCAGCCTTTAAATAAAGCTGCAGTGTCCTCCTCAGGTGTAGAACCCACCAACTTCTCAGGAAAGAAAAGAAAGATGGCTTTAACATCTATGTAAAAGCACTGTCCTTCCCTGAAGTAGTCACTAATTCACATTTAAGTAGAAAGATGATTTGACATCACAATATTAACAACAGCTATTTTAACAACCGATGGAAGAGAATCACAGCAACTTCATTATTTGCAATTGCAATGGGACAGAGATCTTGGCATGGGAATGTCGTGGTGATTGCCAGGCTGTGACTGGAATAATAAAATTCACAGGCACCTGACATGAGTTTTAAAAGAATGAGACCTTAAACAGTATCAACACACTACAGCAACCCAGAAACGCTTCTAGAATTGTAGAGAAATTAACTTGTTCATTAATCACATCATGAACAGGGAGCTGAAATTCCTTGGAAACAGAAATGACAACTATGTGGAAAAGACAAAATTGCTTATTGAACTAACCATTGAAGGACAATGAAGAAAGGAAACATATGTAAGAGAATGAAAAAATTGCAAAAGGAGGGAGAACAGCCACTACCATCAGTTGATCTAAAAACCTAGAGTTCAGATTTAGGCAAAATTCCAGAAAAAAGTTCAACTTAAGTAAGACGTGATGAAAAAGGCAACATGAAAAAGGACCAAACCATATGCCAAATCATCAAATACCAGAGGAACATCAATAGGCATATAGTATTTACGAAAAGTGAAGAAAAACATAGTAAGCATCTCAAGGAAAGAAACAAGCATAGCCAGAGAACTGAACAAGTAGTCTTGAAATTACTTACAATTTGCAAATCTTCCAGCACAAGATAAATTTTAGGATGACAACTGAGCAGACACAATATATACTCATTGCTTCTCCAATCTGCCCAGTGGATTCTGGGCTGAAAGAGGCAATTTCTAAAAATTATTTTTCCCCTGTCAAATATTCCACTCGTGTCCAATGTGAAAGTAATCTACATTTAAACTGAAATTGAAAGGAGAGGGGTGGGTTTTTTAAGTGCAAGAAAAGATGGGATCATTGTGCAAACTTCATCACTGGCACCAAATGTATCCCACTCAGACACCTGAAAAGAAATACATGAAACTCACTGCAGTGGTGATGGTCACTAGATCCCCGAGTGTGAACGGCTACTGCAGACTTCAGGAAGTGTCTGTCACAATTCATCTATTTTGATGTCCATTATGAAACCCTCCTGGGGTTAAATAATACACAGATACAAGACAGTTTCACCTCCACTGGAAGGGTTTTAAAAATGAAATTAGACATGTTTTTGAGGCAAAATCTTTTGCCGATAACTCCCCAGTTCTGCACATATTCCTGTAGAATCTGTGGCCAAAGGAACTTCCTCTAAAGCATTTCCCATCACCTCCTCCAATCTGTCAACTTCAATTGGGCTTTTCTTGTAGCACTACTTGTCCTATACTGAGAGGATAAACAAACAACTCAACTTATCCTTCTAGATTTATAAATGCAATCCAAAAATCTTTATTTATTCTACTTGCTTAAAAGTCTGAACTGTATCAACATACAGTATTCACTACTGCACATTCTAAACTGCTGTACTTTACTTATTTTCATCATTCGTCTCTTCTCTCCCAGTATCTGTGATCCAGAAACCTTAGGAGAGGCACTTTTTTCACTCTGAGTCTACCTCCTCTCACGAAATACTTGAGCAAGGCAGAAAAATTCCAAATGCAGAAACATCTGTTAGTATACTTACTGATCAATCAGACAAAAATGGTAAGATTCAATACATAGAATCATTTGGGCTACAATTTCTTTTTAACTGTTTGTTTTATTTTAAAATTACTTAGCAGTTGGAAGAAGTGAAATTCTGAATGGAATTGTCCGACAATCTTCTTTCCTCTGGGGGCATTTTTAGGAAGAAAAACGTATTCCAAATCAGATTAACTGAATAGCTGGAAAAGCATCTTGCTAGTTTGACATATAAAGCAGCCAGGAAAAAAAAAAAAACAAAACAGAAAACCCATAAGAGACTATACAAGCACTATGCAAAGCCTTGCTAGAAAGAACTTTAAATACAGAGTGAAATGCAAATGCAGCAGATCAAAAAGAGAAATACTCAAAAGGCAACACGAACCCTTAGAGAAAGCCATCCTTATTTGTCTGAAGTTTTGAGGACTTGCCAACAAGCTGGCATATTAAGCCCCATCTAGAAGAAAGGGCCAAAATGCACCAATTACAGATTTCCAGCCAGATGCTTTCATTCCCTAGTTTAGATAACATGATCTCCTACATTGTTGCCATTTATCTGCCATTCCCCAAAAAGAAATGTCTCTTGACTGGGAGGGACAGCACTGCTGCAGACTACAAAATCTGTGCCAGCAGACTACAAAATCTGTGCCAGATGCTTGAACTGAGGAAATAATCTCAGGTTTTCATTGGGCTTATAATGGAAATTGGAGTCTTAATATTGGATTCTTAGTAGATCACTATTTTCTAATCATCTTTGGTGTAACAACTATGGCAAAGATCATTCTATCCTTCTGTAAGTGGAAAGAAAAATCAAAACCTTATTTTCTCAACAGCAATCTGTTGTTGCTCTTATCCAGACTGTTATAAATTCTATCTTAGGCTTGTATCACTCGCTTTAACCTTTTTTCTTTTCTTTTTTTCTTCTTTTTTTTTTTCCTTCCCTCTCCCCCTTTTCTTTTTTTCCTTTTTTTGTTTATAAAGAGGAAAGAGGCTTCATACTCAGAGCAACTTGTCGACAACCCGTTCTGGCTTCTGTAGAGTTCCCAGACAAGCTCTATGGTAATGGCTCTGATTTAACAGTTTTTTAAAGGCTGAATTATCACAGATTGTTTTCTGTATATTCTAGGGAAATATTTTAATGATCAGCCAATACTTGAGAGGCGGATGTACTCTAGATTTCACACTGCTGTAATCCATTCACTCAAAAGTAGTTCATCATCATCATCATAGAATCATTAAGGTTGGAAGAGACCTTAAGGATCATCCAGTCAAACCATCTCCGTCGACAAAATACTACAAATAAACTCTCTGAGTAAAAGATGACTAATTTTCTGTTAAATGCATCTTCTTACAAACCAAACCTACATAAATGAGCAACAAAACATCACAACGGATGGTGCAAAGAAATGGGCAATTGCTGTCAAATCATATCTACATTTAGCATTTAGTAGCCAAAAATAGTAACTTTTCAATTCTCCATTATTTTGCCTAGCAAAGACTCGTGCAGGCAGTTGAAGAAATGATGAAGATTTCCTTCATAATCATCGCTACTATGGCTACTTCTTTCAGATAACTTCTTATTCACGGAACGCTAGTAAATGAGTAGACAGAAAATGACAAGCATAAGATAAACAGCCAGTGTTTGAACATAACTGCAGAGAAAGAAGCTTCCTACGCATTTCTTCCCCCACTACCTCTCCTCCGAATGAAAAGAGCTCCTAGATTAAAACAAACCTGTTCAGTCATTTCTAACCCTTAACCAAAATATTTTTCAAGTACTCATGCACCACAAGACAAGAACAGATCATGTGAAACAATACCACAAAATACTCACTAGAAAGAGTGAGAAAAGCAATCATCATTAAGCTGTGTTCTATTCTTCATTGTACTTCTGTTCCACTAATACATTATCAACTAAATTGTGATTAACCATTGGACAAACATTTGAATTTATATAAGCAGGTGAATACCAATAAAATGAGAAGTCTGCATTCCTAATCAGGGAGCAAACAACTCCAAACAATCCTTTTCTTATTATAGTTAGGAAACACAAACCAAGTTTAAGATTCAGACCAAAAACTGTTCAGGAAGTTTTTTAAGTAGACAAACAAACCTAAGAAAAATGCTGTCTGCTTATGGATGTTAAATGCATTCTATGCAAATGTCTATTTAGAATGTTTCAGTAGCTGTTTATGCCACGGCAGTACAATTCGTGTCCATATAACCATTACAAGAACAAACCAGCAACAATCTGCTAGAAGAAATCCATCCCTTACACACTCGCTACGTTCCAAAGTGAGTCTTTCTGTAATGTATTGGCTGCTGTAAAAATAAACTCATGAAACATATTCAGGGGGTTAAGAGGTTAAAAGCTGGAACAACAAGAACAGCAGATTTAAAATGACACAGAGAGCAAGAGCATAGGAACACACAGACTCACTAACAGAACAAATTCAATCGGTATGAACCACCCCACTCTGACCGTTCCACTGTTACACTTCCCATAAACTTTCCTTCTGAGTCTTCTCAGATCTCCTTTTACGCTGCTTGCCTTCCTTTGGGGCACGGGAACCAACGTGAATAGAGCACATCAAGTTCTGAGGACTTTCATATTCCAACCACCTTTGCAAAAAAGTGGAATCTACTGACCCTCTCTTTCAAAAGAAGTATCAAATCAAAACCTGATGGTGAAATGCAAATGCCTTCGCATAGTGTCGATCCACCGCAATACACATACCAATGAAAAAGGAACAAGTCAATACATACAGATTTTTATGACTTCACCTCTCTCTCACTGTACAGATAGTTCAGCCTGTGGTATGGCAGATACACTTTTCATGCTTTTATACATTTTTGGGCACACATTCATAAAGACTTTCTTCTCAGCAGTACTTCTGAAGCATGAAAAACATTTTCTGTTCATGGAAAATAAGCAACTTCATTGTACAATCATCTAGTGATGAACATTTCAAATATTAACAGCAAGGATTAAGTAAGAAATGGTATTTCAAAACTTCAGTAGCTTGGCAAATGGAAGCACCAGAAAACAGATGGTGAGTTTATAAGGAACATGTCTCCATGAGCTAAACAATGGCTTTGCTATGGCACTGGTCAACAGATTTCTGCTACTGCTTGTCCCAGTATCAACATTTACAGTCCAGGAACAAGAACATAAACTTTAAATGGACAGATTCAAAGAACTGATTTGCAGTCAAATGTCAATACAGAAGTGGTGGACCCTCAAAATTACTTTGATGAAATGACTTGTACTGAAGTACCAATACTGAATGTTGTATGCTAGAAGACGGCATGAAATTAGTAAATAAGGATTTTTTTTAGCCTCACTAAGAAGAGCAAAGCTCTCATAGCAAATGTCTATGTTTATCTTAACCAGCAGGATTTGGGTTTGCTTATGGCCATTGACTGTCAGGACATTTAAAGTGTCTTGATGGATCAGATTGGTATTATATACACGGAGACTGAATTCCTCCTACTTTAAAAGAAAAAGGGGGACCAACACATTCAAGACCAACTAACATCCTATTTACTTAATATATGCTGGACTTGGACCAGAATGAGTAACAGAGATAGAGCAGTGGGAAATACTAAAATTAGTGGAGCAGAGTTAAAAACAGAGCGAGTACAGAAAACAGAAGGGAAGCAAAGGTGACCAATACTAAAGGAAAACGCATTTGTATGTCGGACGCAGTCATTACATCAGGGATGTAAATGACATAAATGATAAAAGGACACATGCAAAGGGAGCGGTACAACAGTAAATCATGAGATAGTAGGTCATGCTGAACAAATCTAATTAACTTCTGTAAAAAAGTCACAATAAGAACTGATGGGACAGACTAACAGACAACGCATTTGGACTTCAAGATGGCTTATAATACTTTACAGCAGAAAAAGCTAGGCTAAAAGGTCAGTAGAAAATGTGCAGATAAACATGGAAATTCTAAACTGAATTCAAAACAACGTCAGTAAGCAGCAGCAGACAGGTAAAGAACAGCTAAGCAAATGCAAAGTGTTCAACCCCTCTTACTTAAGCAAGGTACCCAAGATAAGCAGAAGGACTTCCGAAGAAATTAAAGCTGTGGCCATAAAATATGGAATTGGAAGGAAGGCTTGGTAATGCAGGTGATATCATCAGAGTCCCAGTGACCCTGTTTAAACTCAAAACTAGATTATTTGCTTGCTGTTAAATATACTCTTCTATTACTGAACTTCTGGGCTAAAAATAAGCACCACAATGAGACTTGCAAGAGACCCACTAGACTGAGAGACAACTGGAAAATTTTGCTGTAACTTGAGAGAAAGAGGTAATTTTCTAATCTTCAGGCAAGTCCTGTCAACACGTGTTTCTGATTGTGTAACTTTCTAATTTTCAGCTTCACCAACTGGAATTTTCACTTTAATCATTTTAGAAGCAATTTAATTGAGATGTTTGCAGGGGAAGCCAATCTTTAATCGCAAGGAGGGCTGCGTTTACCTGAAAATGCTATTGCATGAAGATAAATTCAGTAAGTATCCTTAGGTTTACGATTACAGTGAACTGCTTTTCATTCTAAGCAGCATAGTGTTTTTCATTTCCCTCTACTTCCCTAACTGTTTTACTACACTGCTATCTATTGTCTTCCTTTTAGGTTGTAAGATCTCTGGGACAGGAACTGCCTCCTTAAAACAAACAAAAAAACCTCCAACAAAACCCCTATTTATACAGCATTCAGCACAGTGGGATCCTGGCCATAGACTTCAAACTGAAGATGTAAATGAACCACCTTTAGGAAGCTCTGTAGATTTAATAATTCATTTCATATACCTTTGGATATGATGGCTCTGCCACATGATCGAAAACAAACACAAGGTAAATTTTTTGAGGGCCAGGTTAGGCAGGCATTTAAGCACGTGTATGCCATTAAACAATGGATTTTGAAGATGACAGAAGACAGTGAAGTAACCACTCCACAAGCTTGAAGTTGGTAAAAGAATGCTTCCATTATTAGAACACAAAAGGATTTGCCTTCATGTTTTAAATGTAGATCTTAACATTGGATTCATATAGTTCATTGAAACCTTCAGATTGCACTGAAATGACAAACACTGGCATAAGATAATTGTAAGCAAAACCTTCAAATGTCTAATTAATTTGCCTAGTTATTCTTCCATAATGTTTTGAGACGTTAATACAGCCCCTTCCTCACAGTTTTCAGCACTTGACATTCTTCATTTTCCAAGTGCTCTTGTGAACTGCAGAAGTGCCAGACATTTGCCCCAAGCTCAATTCAAAATGCACTGTGTGTTACTCTACTCGTGGGTGTGGATCTTCCTAAAATTAAAAAAGCTGCCTTCTTTCCAATAGAGGTGTTCCATACTATTTACTTACACAGTCTGCCTATCTTCCAAACCTGTTTCTCAGCATTGACCTGTTAACTGTATTATATTATGCAAAATGCTCTACAGATGAGAACTAAAAAGCTAAAAATAGAAAATAAAAAAAAGAAAGTCCTCATTTTACCTCAAAATTTTTTCCCTGTTCTCTGCTCCCTTCATCTTGATTACAATATTTTATAAATAATTTTTATCTACTCAAAATTATAAAAAGGGCAATGATTTCTACTGCTGTATTTTCCTTAGCCTCATCCACAAGAAAATATTTTTGTGTCTAAAGCTACTTCTACTTCCAGTATCTCATACTCAGTAGTATATAATTACGTTTTGGTTATAAACACTGTGAAGATCAGCATGCGTACTAAAAACTAAACAGAAAGAAAAATCAAAACCAGCAACAACCACTGCCTTGGGCCTCATCACTCCTAAATACTGTGGAAAGTTTGAAGGTCCTTGAGACAGTTGTTCTGATAACCAAAACTGAAGGCTTAGCTGTTACGAATCCTTCTCTCTAAATGCCGTGAAATTGTTAGGTTGTAGAAAATGAACTTTACATAAGCAATAAATCTGACATCAGACAATGTAAGTTCTCCTGTGCAACACCACATACTGCGTTCCACCATGAGGAAATATTGCCCTGAGCATCCTGGTGTCTGTGAAGACACTGATCTGTCTATCCCTTCACAGCTCACGGTCCAGACTCCCACATCTGACTGGTTGTGTAACAGTCCTACCCTAACCCCCCATCATATGTACATCAGCAAAGAACCATAGTCTTTCCATCAAATCTTACGTCATCTTCCTCTGAAAAATTATTGGCATCGCTGATGTTCACTGCTGCTAGCTAATTAGCAATCAAAAAGAACTGTTCTCTTCCTCTTCAACTGGCAAGTTAGAAGTTCACCCTGGAGGGGCAAAAGGAGGCATAAGTCCTCAGACAGCACTTAGTTAAGCTCTGGAACTTGCCAGAGAATGCCATGGATGCATAAAGATGTTATCAGCTCAAGGTGTACGGTGACAAGTTATCAGCAGACAAACCCATCAAGGACTGCTAGGTAGAACAATTACAGGAAGTCCCATAATTACGAAGTGTAGTGCAGAAGACTCAAGCAGAATACCAGGGAAATACTGCTATAGGCTTTATGTACATTATGGGGACAACACACACCACTTTCTTTCCTCAGACATCTGCTTTTGGTCTGTGCCAGACAACGTAACAGGCCAAGCCAACTTTTAGCCAAATGCCATACAGGTCCGGTGTTACAGTTCTCAGCTGCAAAGCCCGAAGCTGCTGCACACACAGGGAGTGCTGGGTTCCCCTGGGCGACTCTTGGTAGGAAGGAAAGAGAAACAGTACAGTCGGTAGAATGGCCTAACGCAGGAAGCTTTTAGCAAAACCTGAACTCCAAGGAAGGAGACTTCTAGCAACGCTCACAATCCTGGCGTGAGACGTTTAGGCTTCACAGAATGTGCGCTAATGCCCTGCATTTATCAGCACACCAGTTCCAGGGACAGCGCAGCTTCTGTGCCGTGCATCGTGCAGTGCCGTGCCATGCCCTAAAGGTACTGCAGGGATCCTAACTGGGCTACCGCAGAGCCTCTGCTCCCTCCTCAGCACAGTCACCTCCATAGTAATCATCAAAAGCTCTTTATGATGTTTCATAAAGACACTAGAAGTACTTCTGAGTGAAATGTTTTCAATTTCTACAGATTAAAAGAAAACTGAACATGCAAAAATTACAGTTAGCTGATAGCGTAACAGTGTAATTTACTATCCAAGTTAGGATTATAATTTACCTCCCAAACACCTTTATCAGGCTTCTTTGCAGAAACAAAGGTATGGGTAACAAATCAGGAATACTCACAGATTAAATGGTTTGCAATTTAATTCTTGAAGAAGCAACTATAACATATTGATGTCTAAAGAGCCATTTCTTTTTGATGATCCTTTTTTCCCTTCTCCCTTCTTTTTCATCAGAATGGGAATAAAATGTTTTTTCCCCAAGAGAAAGCAAGTCAAACATTTCCATCTCCTTGTCTTTTTCTGAAAGATGTTAGACACAACGCTGCATCCTTGTCTGAAATCCATAAATGTATTGAAAAAGTGCAAAATGTTTCCTTCTCCATAGGTATCCAATACAGAAGGAAGCACGCACTGGTATGTACCGGTATTCCTTCATCATTTCCATGTTTTACTTCTCCTGAATCAGAACACAAATCTGAATTTTTCTTTTGGAAGTATTTTCAAGCCAAAAGGAGGAGGAAACAATATAAACTTCAAAACATGTTTCAGACTCAGCCTTCACTCCAGAAAAGAGAACTCCAAATGTACCAGACTCAGCCAGTAGCTTGATGGCCTGCATGTGGATGGCAATCAGTGCCCAGGCTTCCAACCACTTGACTGTTACAGATCACATGGAAGCAGACAGTCGTAAGAGAGTAACGAAGGAAGAGCCTGCAAAAACCTAGCCCTGGAATTAATTCATTATAGCAATATTGTAAGCATCTTCATTCATAATCCAGTATGATTTCTGAAGACCAGAGAAAACAAAGACTAAGAAAACACCACACAACGTTACAAAAGTTGCTGTACACTTGGAGCTGGTCTGAGCAGTTGCCACTATCATCATCTTCTGAAAGTACAGTAGGGTTGGGGAGCAGGCAGAGGAAGCTGAAAGTAGGAAACTGACTCTGACGTTCCGCCAGCTATGGCGTAAAAAGGGGAGATTTAAATTAGATGTCAGAAAGAAATTCTTTACTGTGAGGGTGCTGAGGCCCTGGCACAGGGTGCCCCGAGAAGCTGTGGCTGTCCCTGGATCCCTGGCAGTGCCCAAGGCCAGGTTGGATGGGGCTTTGGGCACCCTGGGCTGGTGGTGGGTGTCCCTGCCCATGGCAGGGGTGCTGAAAATTAGCCGATCTTTGAGGTCCCTTCCAACCCAAACCATTCTATGATCATATGGTTCTATGAAGTAACAGCAAGAACCATACACTGCACAGTCGCATGTAAAGCCAGTCTTACCAAGCCTTCTTTCCATAACCCTAAGCCCTGCTGTCTCTGCAAATTTTTAGTTCTAGCCTCAGCCTCTCTCGACTGTCAAACATCTACTGTTCAAAGTCAAACCCACCCCCCAAATACATCCAATGTCTGCAAGAAACATCAACATTTTACAGTTAGATTACAGAAATTTTGGTCATTCTAACACTCAGCACTCAACATCTTAGTTGACTCCAACGCTCAGAGTTGCTGTGAATTATTAGTACACATTAACTCCTCAACAGCTTGTCCTCCATCGCATTTAGTTGAAGGCAAAGGTCCAAAGAAAAGATACAGCAGCCATAGAACACTCCTTGACTTACAGCCTTCTACAAGTACAGATCACATAGCATTTATTTATGTAAGGCCCAAATTACTTACTGCCAAGATCTTCCAGATCGCAGAAACAAAGTGATGAGGAGGCTCACCGTCAGGCTAGCTTGATTAGCAACTTTTACATTAGATCGGTCTCTTGCCCAGGTGGAAGCAATCTGTAAACTTTCCAGAGCTTTCTACAGCCAGAAAAGAAATTTTTTGGCTTTCAGTAAGTCCACAGACAAGAATAAAAGATGTTAAAGAATTCAGCCACCTGACCTGGAGAATAGAAAGGTCACCACAGGTAGGAATGAGAAGAGAGGTAGAAGTAGCATAATAAATTCAGCTATTCATGTAGGCAATATTAGATCTGACAGAGCCCACATAGAAGCTTGCGCTATAGCTAAAAGGCAAAGTCAGATCAAGACACCAGCACAGCAACTACAAGCACATGTACACAGTGACCCATATTACCACTATTAACTCTCCCTTTTTTGCTTTAGAACATAACCAATGAGCTAACTCCCAGCTTTTCATCAAAATGAACGATGTTTAATATTTTTAGCTAAGCAAAAA
Source organism: Psophia crepitans (assembly GCA_013399095.1). Classification (NCBI taxonomy): domain Eukaryota; kingdom Metazoa; phylum Chordata; class Aves; order Gruiformes; family Psophiidae; genus Psophia; species Psophia crepitans. Next base: position 145,696 of record VWZZ01007369.1, on the reverse strand, counting down.
GGGTGTGTGCCACAGCTGTGCATTCAACCATACTCACAGGAATGGAAAAGGGGGAAGCACTGTCTGTTCCTGCAGAAGACTTCCATCACTGTAGTACCTCCAATGAGATGTATAGAGCATGTTCAGTTGGAGGCTCCCTGTTAATTATCGTAGCTGGAAAGTACAAGTACAGATGCTATCATGGCACATAAGGCAATAAGCTTGCCTTTATGTCACGTGAACTAAAAATTGAATGACATTTAGAATAATACAGGCCTCCACAAGGACAACATGTCAATTTGTAAAGCCTTGAATATTTTTCTACTGTAAGGCCTTAGCTGGAATACCAAAAATTAAGTATTAGGCGCCATGTTTAACAAACCACATATAAATTGAATAGCAAAACCAGGAAAGGAACACAAACAAGCAGATATGTATAACAAGGAAAAACTGAGAGACCTGGAACATGAAATCTAGGGAAGATAGAACACAAGTATTCAAATACGTAAAAGGCTAGTACATAAAGGGGAAATAAGCTCTTCCCCATGAACATTGGCGGAATATGAGCAAGGCAAAAGATAAATAGCTGAAATCATAGCAAGGGAAACAAGGTTCAACATTATGAAAACCTTTCTACGGCTATGAATAGGGAAGCATGGGATCAGACTGCCTGTGTAAGCTGTGAAATCTTTTTAATTCTTGGTGCTTTGAGTACCCAAAACTCATCAGAATTCCAGTCCATTACAGGTAAATAAATATTTGCATCATTCACTAGAAAAAACACTGAGGGACATTTGTAACTCAAGTTAAATGATCTTCATGCATAATTTCAATGAATATTCAGTATTATATTAATTTATTTAGTTTGGGTTTGGGTTTAATTTTTGTGGTTTGTTTTTTTCATAGGAAATTACCAGGCTAAGACAATGGGAACTGAGGTTTTATGGAAAAGACAGTGAAAGGGTTCTGTACTGCTGTCGCATTAATAAGGAGGACACAAAGTCCTCCTGATCATATTAGTCTAGGGCCAACTTCAGCAGGACCTTAAAGAAACCAGCTTACCATTTGCAAAATGGACATATAGTGAGAGCTGCTGCTCAAAAATGCTATCTAAATGCTAGGGAGGATTATTAGAGAAATAAAAATATGATCACTTGTTTAAATCTTCACTGCAGTTTGTAACACTGAACTGTTCCCTAGGTCTGATCAGTGAGAAAGTAATTCTCGTTTACAAAGAAAAAAACAAACCACAATTGTCGGCTATAGCAAGCTTTACATATTTGTCCCTTCAAAACTACATCCTTCTGAAGTGGCTAAAAAAATGAGAGAGAGTTGAAACAAATGGCTGTGCTGGGAGTAAGCATGGCCTTCACTTAAACAGGCCTATAAATCATGAGCCTGACACTAGATACGAATGATTGCTGGCAGGGCTAGCACTGCTCCAGGCAAACTCCACAAGGACACACAGTGTATCTGTAATGAAATAGCACCCAGCTGATTGTTAACCCTGTGCTCTCTGCCAGAGAAAGTTTCTATTTGCAAGGTAGTGCGGAAGCCTCCTGAATAGTTGTCCCTTTCTGTACTAAGTTCAACCAAAACCTATGGCACCAACACAGTAAACGGAAGACGGCACCAAGTCACCAGGACCTTTGTTTTCTTTATGGCCCAGAGTTTCACTTAAGTTTACAAAACATTATTTTCTTCATTTAAATTTTCTTGCCTTTTTTTTTTTTTTAAAATTCAGAAGACATGATAGGATTTTCCTCTTCCCTGTTCTGTTTCCCTTGAAAAGGGCAAAAAGGCAAGACTGAAAAAAAAAAAAAAAAAAAAAAAACCAAAAGAAAAAGGAGACAAACATTTTAGCTTCCATGGAAAAAAAGAGCACTTTGCAGCACATAATTATTTTCCTTGACAATTTTCACTTTAACACATCTATTTTAACCAAGATACTCTTATTGCACACTTGAAGTGCTCATCAGCTCAGTCAAACAGAACTTTTAAAACCACCACCAGTGCATAAATCTGAGTCTATTACTCTTCCGCTTTCCTGTTAATATTCCTGCTAGCATCCTTGTTCTAATACCAGGTACTGCCTCATGGAAAATACATAAATAGTCCAGGGAACAAAGACCAGAAACCGGGTCTCCTCTATTTTGGGCCAGCTCCCCAGACACTTCTATAACCCATGATGTTGGCATTCTTTGCCGCTTCAACCAGTATCAGAATATGCCTTAACTATGAAATGCTTATAGCCTCCAGGCACTTCAGAGCACAGATCAAGAGTCTAAACCCTCTCAGGCTAACCTTGAACTCAATTCCGCCCATTTTGGAGTATCTGTTCCAAACACTAGGACACCAGACAAAAGATTTATTAGCACACTACGTCTTGCACCAGGAGAATTCTACCACACAGCCTAATATTGATATCCAGAGACAAGCAGATTTCCAGATATATAGCAAACTAAGCACCTTCTGGCAGGAAGGTGCTCCCGGCTCAGCATCTGAATGGCCCATTGAAGCGTCTGACTCTAATCAGCATAAAGAATTAACTGCCTAACCTGGATGACCTGGAGCATTTGCCTGGGTTCCTGTGCCTACTTTTTAGACAGTGTAATGCCTGTCTATAATAGACAAGCCCAAGTAATCATTTTTGTCTAGTTCTCTCTTTCTTCTGAATGGCATTCTTATTTCATTTCAGCAAGCTAAAATTTTATTATGAGTATTCCTGCTGTGTATTTCTTAAGAAAATCACCAGAAAAAGCTCGTACTGGAATGGTCTCTTCCCTAAAATAACTGGAGATGCATGTTGGAAAGAACAAACACATATAACCAAAATAACTCATTTAAATGCCAAAAAAAAAAGCTTGAAGTGCCTCTCAACATAATCAAGAAAGTCCTTCTTATTCACGTTATGGAAACATTCTTACAAATGAATCGAGAAATGGCTGGCTGCCTCCCTGATGCAGTTGTCAGGTTTCAGGCAGAGCATTAGTATGTACCTTCACACTTGATCCAAGTTTCTCTTTACTGACCTTTCTTCATCCCATCACTTCTCTCCCTCTTCCCACTTCTTTTCTAGGACACTCATGATAGTATTTACCTATTATCATAAACCCTGTCTCTTAGTAAGCCCATTAATCTTATGGTCAATACAGGCAATCAAGTCACTTTTCTTTAGAGGGTATTCCCAACATGACCCAAATTTGAGCCTTACTTCCCAAGCCCAGGTGACTGTTGGATCCCAGGCTTCACAGGGGCAAGGGCTTAGAAGTGAAGCCCTGCATGTTAACTTGATACACTCTGCCATCCAGTCACATACAGGCTGCATGTGACAATGGGGGGTACAGAATCAATGTTAATTTTCCATTTAATTAATTCAGTCTGTGAATAAAAAAAAAAAATCCTCGTATCTTCATGTGTGCAGAAAAATAAAAGATTTCATTTCACAAACACCTTTCAATCTTCTCCTCTGATGATTCTGCATTACTGTGAGGTCTGATTTTGGAATACTAGACTCTTTCACCGCCAGTCTTAGTCCTGCCCTTGGTTACCTCCCTGTTGCCTGCAAAGATGGCCAAGCAATGCCTGCAGAGTGAAAGCAGCTCTGCTCTACGAGGCTCTGACAGCTGCGTGCATCGTCTGGCTCCATTCTCCCTGAAAGCTGTTACTGTCACTTCTACAGTAAGTCTCCACCAGCCAAAGGACCAAATATGCCAATTACAATCTTGAGCTGTGGTGAACTAGCTTGCAGCAACGTAAGAAAAAGAACAGATATGTTTTATAAAAGCAAACACATTAGCCTTTCACTCTGGAACTCACAAATAACTTTAATATGAAGTGGACTTTTGAGTGGCCTCAGTTGCTTAAGTCGTAATTGGGAAATTCTTTGGCAGTGCCTTTTCTTCTTTTGTTTTTGGTAGAAAACAGAAGTATAAAATTTCAAATTTTTTCCTTTCTATCCTGCCTCACATTTTTCCTCTACTATAAATTTTTGGACACACAATAACGGTTTACCAGAGATCAGCACTGCTAACACACTGCCAACGCTAGCTCAGCATCACCAATTCCTGCAACACTAAACGATGTTTTCAAACTGATGACGTAGTAACTTACTTTTTTGCAATAATAAGCAGCAGTGCCAAGAATCTACATTATTATTTTGACAGTTGTTACTGTTCCTAACACTTACCTAGTTCAACATGTTTCAATCGGACCTGTAATCACTTTCAAGGGTAACATGGTGCTATTTATGTTGCACCCCAAGTATATGGGATGAATGGCTGAAAAGTATCTGATGTTTCCCTGCAGTAAGGGACAATCTGATTAAAAAGAACTCAGCACTGACAGTATAAAAGGGTAACACAGGTACAACTACTGCAGTTGTACTCAGGCACATTATTATACCCTCTACCACCCCCAGTGCCTATGCTAGTGTATTTTGGAAGCAGCCTGGATAATGCCAAGCTTGCCCTATGAAGACGGGCAACAGTCCAGCTTTACAGCTCTGGGGACCAGATCACAGTTCTGGGACCACTCCTTGTCATCCACACAAACAGAGGAAGAGAAGCACTTCCAGTTGGATGGAACAACTGGTGGATGCTCACAGTGGCAGTGGGAGTCATTCTGCTGTTAGGGCACCACGCACTGCTCAAATAACTGTTCGCCTGCCTCTTCTAACAGAAAAGCAGCAAATCAGAAAGAAACACACCTAACGTTTCTGTTTCGGCACCTACACATTTCAGCTTCTACTCCAAGGTACCCTGGTGGGAACTGCAGTTCATTAAAGCACTGTGTCCTACAGACTGGCTCCCTCTAGTGCAAACTGCCAGTAACCTAGTGCTGTAATTTGAAACACCACACTACAATTGGTTTTCTTAAATTAGGCATTGCCAGATACCAGACCTCTTGTATGATATTTCAGCAGTTAATAATCTTGCACTGAGTAAAACATCTGTGATCTGCTTCAGTGGTTTATGTAATAAATAGAGATTATGTTCAATTAAACCATTTCTACTTCTCAGAAGGGATTTGACTTCTAGAGTTCACCGCCAACTAGAAAGGGCGTGTTATTTTAATAAGAATACACCTACACGTCACTGTTGACAGCTGCCTACAGTTAACAGGCCACAAATATGAATGACAGAATTTGTATTCTCTGGGTTTTTTTTTTTATTCTGTTCTGGCACTAGTATCCCTGCACACTGGGGAACTCATACAGAAAATGGCAATTTCTGGTAAGCACTTATGTCAGTACACTAGACTACAACTAGAGATTGAGTAGTCTGCTAGAGATTTGAGCAAAGCTAATGGATTTTACACGCAACAAATTTCAACAAAGACTTCAACAAGAACCACTTCTGTCATTGCAGAGAGACAGACAGGGTTTGTCCAGATAGCTCCTCTAGAACACTCAAGTAGAGTTCAGAACAGGAAAGTGATTTTCTCAACGTACTGACAAAGCCAAATATCCATCTCTTCCTCGCTCCAAAGGCCTGACTCTCTATTGCCTTCCCCTACTTACATTAGCTGCTGCTTTTATTAGGGTCTGGTTTTGTTTTACACTGTTACCCTCCACGTAAACTAAGTCTCCTAGGATAAAAAGCCTCAAGAATGAGAGTTTCTAGGCAGCCTATGCCTTCATGCTCTCTCTCTCCATAGGGTGCTTACTCTCTAAGATATAATAAAGTGAATATTGCTTCTATCGGAATAATTTTAACGCCATTAACACCAATTCTTGGACAACTCTAAACATGTTCCAGTGCTTGAATTCTGCCAATTCATGCTTCACACAAGTTTGCAAATACCAAAGGTAACAAAGAATGAAAATAAAAACAAAGGTCCGGTGCTTGTAACCCAAAGTCATATGGAAATCCACTTTATTTAAAAATAACTAAATAAAGCTCACAACATACCCGACAGAGAGGCAACAGTCAGTTACCGTAATTTGAGATTTACAAGATAGTCTGAAGTGCATTTCCCTCTTTCTGCATCACAGAAACTAGTTCCTCTTCATGTCTTAGAATGTTACACATGAAAGTTTGCTTTAGGTATTCATACCAATGACTTCCCACCCCTTTTATTTTTTCCTCCTTTCTTCTAACTGCTGAGATGTCCTAACATGGGAAAGCTGTGTGTCGTGGTTTAGCCCCAGCCAGCAGCTGAGCACCTCACAGCTGCTTGCTCACTCCAGCCCCCAGCGGGATGGGGAGGAAAACGGGGACAAAGGCAAAACCTTGTGGGTTGGGATAAGGACAGCAAAGGGAGAGGGGAAATAATGGTACCGATAACAGAATACACAAAACTGGTGACACAATGCAGTTTCTCACCCAACGACCCTACAACTTAGACCGCATGCACAGACCTGTCCTGAAGCGAGACCATCCCGAGCCACTCACCTCTTCCCAGCCATCCCCCTTTTATGCTGAGCATGACACCACATGGTACGGAATAACCACTTCGGCCAGTTTGGGTCACCTGTCCTGGCTGTGTCCCACCCCAGCTTCTGGTGAAAATTAACTCTCTCCTAGCCGAATGCAGGACAGTGTGTAAAGCCAAGACCATGCCAATCATGGTATGCACCGTAAGTGATAATGAGAGGACCTTAAGAAGCAGGAGAGAGGACTTGTGTCTAATAACTACAGCAGATATCTTTTTCCTTCTGCCTTTTCAGACCAACTAAAATGTTTAAGATGACTAAAGCAGCACCTTAAGAAACAGAACGGAAGCACCTCGAACACTTGATTCCAGGTTGCTTAGGTCAGAAGTGACTCCACTTTATTTACATTTACATGGAGCACAAAAGTGCCAGAATTACTCAAAGTTTAATTTTAAAAAATATTTCTGAGATACACAAGGAGTCATATCTATGATTGGATCTCTGAATATAACACCACGCACACACAATTTTACCTTTCTTACTTTTCACAAGCAGCAATTAGTCCTTCATGCAGCTATATGATGAAAAATCTTAACATGCTAGCTTGAAGGCTACTTACTACAAGATGTTCTCAGTACCAGCGGTTCAAGCTTTTATTTTATTAGTCAGTTCCTGGTGCATTTTAAAGGAAAAAAAACACCAAAAAAACAAAAACAAACAAACAAAAAAAAACCCACAAAAAAAGCAGCCCCCTGCCCCAACATCTGCCAGTACATAGTGGAAGCTGATAGAACTTGCTCTGAATCTCAGCAATGCTGCTACTGCTTTAGTTCGAGTGAACTGACACATAAGCATCCTCCAACCATGTGTTTGTTAAATAGCACCACCTCCAGGAGCTTTCTATAACCACAGGGAAAGGGAAATGGTACTGCTGAGGTAGCTGAGCAACACAGATATTGGTAGCACAATTTGTAAGGGCTTAAAATCCTCCAGTCAGCTTTCATGTTTATATTTATCAACACATGCAGATAGCTTTTGCTTTATGATCCTTGTCACACAAATTGCTAACACATAGTAATGACACGGTCTATGCTTCCTCACAAGACAAAGAACGCTCCAACTACGTATCACGGGCACGTCTACAAAACTGTAGACGCCCAAGGACACAGGCGCTTAGGTAATCCAGTGGAGACAATATGCAGAGGCAGCTGTGTGAACGGTGAACACCGTACGCATCCCTACTCACAAACACCCAGAACCCAGTACAGCACCCTCCTCAGCTACCGAACCAGCCAAAGCACTGAGCGCGGTGCTAAGCCAGAGCCAGTGTCTCCAGAAGCACTGCCTCAGTATCTTTGCAAAGCTTATAAATCAGCAAAGGTGTTACTCCAGTTCTGCCCAGCTAGCAGTGCCTGGCTCTGTAACACCTAGGAAAAAATGGAATCTCACTAAAAGGCCACAATGCCTCACGATACCTTAAATGACCTTAATCCTCTTCAGTTATGGCTCGAATTTAACAGAGGACTAACATGGTATCTTCTGTTTGAGGGGGTATGTAAGTATATTTTCTAAAAAACATACAGGATATAGTGATATATGATTATCTTGCTATAACCCATAATATGAAACCCACTCCATGACTTTAGAATCAGCAATAAAAATAATTCTGAAAATGAAAATCTGTAATTCCCACTGTGGTGGATGCTGGTCCAGGGACTATTTTCAGTCGGTGAAGCACATGCTGGTAATATGAAAAAAAAAAAAAAAAGTATGCTTCCTTTTCCCAGATGCAAAACCACATTTCAGACAACTTTACATTAAGTAATATATATGGTAAAATATTTTCATTATATCTATTTACCATAGAAGAAATTATCAGGGAGAACACAGGAACCTTACAGGATTGCACATGGCAGAGGTTGTAACTCAGAACACATTCATCAAGAAGCAGCTGCTCTTGGGAAAAAAAAAAAACAACAAAACCAAACAAAAACCAAAACACCACACAAAGCACAAAACCCTCAGAACATCTGCAACTGAATACCTGATATTCAGCAAGTTTAATGATGCATATTGATGGAGTACCGGGTCTCTAGGAGAAACAAGGAAATTACAGTGACTGAGGTACAATTAAAGACCCCTGTGGCAGATACGGCAGTGAGTTCTCAGTGAAGAGAAAGGATCTGACTTGATGCTTTCGGGTGCAGCATTTTTTCTTTTTGTCTATTTTTACTACAGTGTCTTTGCCAGCATCTTCCATTTTCTGTTTATTTACAGTTACTATAGTCTGGCAAAACAACTTTTCTGTGCTGATTGCCTACAAAGAAAGCTTTTTTAAAGAGCTGTGTTGGGGGGTGGCGGTTATTCTTTGCAATTCACTTACGTAGTGTTTAGTGCTTTACAGCTTAAAAGACAGCCTGAGTTTAGTTTATGACTGGAGAAATAGAGATGTCACAGGAAACAGAAAAATAGTGAGAGTTGATAGTGTGGCTTTCCAGCAGATACTGTCTTCTCTAACAGTGGGTCACTAGCAGGAGGCTCTGAAAGATGAGAAAAAGAGGAAAGATTAAAAAGAAGGGAAGAAATTCCAAGTGCAGGAATTAGCATGAAGGGAAGGCTCTGTAATACAACACTATCATTTTCATTGAAGTGCCCAGTAACGAGTTCTGATCCGCTGCTTAATTTCTGGACTAGTTTCTGCAGGTACAGATGGGGATTTAACCACAGTGTTGTTGGGGTGCTGGCCTGGGGAGGGCCCACAGGACATAAGCACGATCTTTTCAGCTCTAGCAACTATCCAGCCAAGATCATGACACAACTGTATTAAAGTCTTTGGGAATAGCTCAGAATTTCTTTCTAAAAGCCCCCAAATGTTAGTGCAAATAGCATGATGTTCCTCAGCTTAAAGAATGTCTTGAAATTACACTCGGCATTGCTTTCCCAGATGTGAATCATACCCTGTTGGACTTTATTTACATAGGCTGTATTTTATTTTTCCCTTGGCTTTTAACAGCAGCGCCACATAAGGAACTCTACCAAGGAAGCCCATAAACATACATACCAGTGCTAGCTTAAGACTCTCAGAGCTTAATTAATGATTTGTCTTTTTCTTTTATGTTTGAATATTCAACAAGTTGATTTGTTAACCACCAAGAGGAGAAAGAACGGGTCCAGAGAGTAACTCCAGAATGCACAGCAGGGCTTTCCCAGAAGCCAGAAGAGTAATTACTGGGGACACCAGCAGTTCGCACCCTGATCGTAAGGCTTAGCAGAGTAGCCACATTTCTTTCACACATAGTCAGGCTCAGAATGCAAAATATTCTTTCCACCTACCAACCTTGGAGCCTCTCCAAGTAACCCAACTAGTTCAGTACCAGGCAAGGCATTATTTCCCACTCTACCTGCCTCTGGGATAATCAAACTCCACAGAGACAGAAAATTAAAGCTGTGAATTCAAGTACAGGCGCCACATAAGTAGTGCTATGGGAGTTTTGAACACAAACTGCATCATGTTTTCATAGGGTTCCTGCTCATGCTTTCAATTTTGAGGGTCCACAAGTAAAAGGTACTTATCTGCTTAAATATTTCCCAGCCCGGTGTTCTTTTAGCTGAGGTTCACAGGTTCTGTGTACTGGTACATCTATGTGACCTTTGAAAGGTAATTAAGTAAGGTGAATTAGTTTAAATTCGCTATACAGCCTGGCACCTCAGGCATTTTAACGGAAAGACATGTTTTCAAAAGCTGAAAGGCATTCAGAGGAAAAGGAAGCATGCAGTACAGACGTAACTGTGCATCAACTCACTTCACTTCATGGAAGACTTGAAGACATCCACAACAAAAAGCATCCCTTTGCTCAAAACTATTGCTGTGTTCATCAGCGCTAAGAGGCCAATACCATCCACAATCTGTCACACAAGCCATCGTTGGCCGTTTATGACTAATGAATAAATACCACTACCACAAATTTCCTTGTCTTCCCAGTTGTTTGTCATTCTTTTGCGATCCTTCCATATGGCAGTAAGTCTGTGCCACGCTGACTCAGTATCTCTGAATGTAAGGTCTACATAACCTTTTTTCCTCTGTTAACAGATGGTCCATGCGTCAGGTGACATCACTTCGATACCACAACCGCCAGGGCCAGGCAAAGGCAACGGGAGGCTGACCAGGAGTGCTAGCCCAGCCTTAGCAGGACCACCTGGACGAACAGACAGAGTCCTATGACCTGTATTTATCGAACTGGTAAAATCAGCAACATTTGCCTGTTACTATAAGCCTAAAGGCTTCCGTCCTCCACAGCTCCGTCCAAGCAACTTGGAAATATGATTGACCTAATACCATCTCTAGGTAATAAGGAGGCCTCTAACAGTCACTTAGCAAATCCACTTGTTTCTTTGAGGATCATTTTGTTCTTTTAATACAGTCTAAAGAAGGAACCAAAGGGAATAATTTCAATTCTGAAACTGTAAGACTGTTTAAATGTAAACAATTGATATTATAACATGAAACTTCACAGTCAGAATAGGACCAGGGACAGACAGTCAACATTAATGGGAAAACCAATGGAAATTCTACTTGGATCAGAATATTAGGAGAGAGGAGAATGGTGTATCTGGAAAACTAACACTCTTCCCCAGCCACCCAAGTACCTCAGTGAGGATCTCCAGTATCCCTTCTTCCACCAAGAGTGTGGAGGTTAACTATATTTTTGCCCTATTCTGACTTGTACATCAGAGCAGTAAGAATGCTACAAAGGGACCACAGAGTAATGGAACATACAGTCTCTAAGCTATGAAGAGAACTGTGAGGACATGAGGAAACTGGGTTAGTCAGAGCCTCTACAACGTGTAATGATGCATTTTAAAGGTGGTTGAAAACAGCAGCCCGAATTGCACTGTCCTCAAACTACTACACAGCGTCAGTGGTTTGGAACACTTCTTTCTGAAGAGAAAGTGCTGATTGTGTTATCTATCCAGTACGATTACACTCAATTCATGAATGAGTAAAAAACCGGGTAATTTCAGGGGAAACAGGTATCTAAGGGCAGCCGCTATTACAAAGTAAAACTCTGAGCTGAGCTTTTTTTAAAGCCCTAAGCCCAATCTCTCAGAACAGTTGCTTCAAACATCACAGTCAGTACCTGAGAGTAACAGGCATCACTTTATCCTTGATTCTAAGCGATAAAAAACAGATACTGCATGATACAGTGAAGAGCACAAAAGAAAGACCAACAGGTGACACAAAGCAGCAACGTGAACAAGGACATAAAGACCTTTAGTGTTTTAGCAAACTGCTACCATTTTTTGTCTCTTCAGTAAAAATCAGGCCACCTAGCAAGCACGCAGTCTGTGTGCTAGATTTTAAAGCTGCAAAACACATGCCTGCCACTGCCGATACATCAGCAGAACAACCTGACAACTGGTGCTTCCTTCAAAGTGCGATAGAAGCAAACCTCTCAGAAAAAAGTGTGCCACAACGTAGTCAAGAAGTGAGGAACAAGCACGCTTGTTGTTTTAGGTGTTTCAACTGCTTTGAGCTCTTTCCTGGGTGCATCTGTGCTGCTAAATAAGAAAGCAACAGCTGGGCTGGCAGAAACTTTCTCGAGGTCTGAGCTATCAGTCTAAGCCAGTTTATTTAGGCATAGGTATTCTGACATCTTTTCCCCTTCAGCTAAGCTCCACATGTAATGATGATGCACAAAAAGGAATACTCAGGTTAAAGATACCTGAATCCTCAAAGTAATAAACAGACTAAGTGCTCTAAGACTTGATTGAAGTGGAAGTAGTATAACCTAACAGAAAACACAGAAAGGTTAGATTTTGACTGCAGTCCCATGACTTTAAACTTGTAGTGTTTCCAAGTTCTATTGTGTCAATGTTTATATGAAGCAAACAAAATTAATTTAGTAAGATTTTTCTCCTCCCTCACTAGTAGTAGAGAACAGTACCTATATCATATTCTACGATATATTTAAAGAAACTTACTGCTTGAGTTGAAAGTGCAAAATGTATCACTGATCCCTACAAGATTATAGATCTTTCTCATTAAGAGCTAGACTGCAATTAAAATATCACAGCACTTTTGCAGACAACCATAAAATACGCCAGTAATACCATTTTATGTTAGATATAATGGGGTCTCCATTTCTCACGAATGCTGAAATACAAAACTGTTTCAGTCACATGCTAAATCATTTGGGGGGGGAGAAAAGGAGAGTTAGATGAGCAAAAGAGAAAGAACTGATAGATTTAAGATAAGGACACCTTGAAAATAAACTATTAATCATCTATGTTACGAGTAGAAATGTGAACAAATTCAGAGTTTAATTAAACCTTTCTATACTTTCCATTACATGGTTGTAAAATTCTTCCAATGTTAGTTGGATGCAATTAAATAAACTTAAAGGCAACATAAAATAAATCCAATTAAAGGTGCCAGTCAAGTCAATTCACAAATATAAAGGCTGACTACTTAACTAAATTACCAAAAAAAGCATAAAAAGAAATGTCATTGTCCAAACACACACACGAGTATGACTAACTAGGAGAGCAAAGACAGAAGAAAGATTGTGCTTGCAGGAAATGGCACACTGATAAGATTTACCCACTTTCCTGAACTGTGACAGTGGCGCAGCATAAAAAAAAAAAACCACAAACAAACAAACATCAAATCCACACAGAAAAAGGGTGCAATCTCAACTGCAATTCTTATTTAATCTGATGAGAAACAGCACTTATACTTTAAGTTATATCTACATTTTATTTTCCTCCTCTTAGGCATACACTTCTCCAATTCGGGGGCTCATCGCTAGCCATGGCTTCTCTCTATTTCAGCTCTGCTTTGCTGCCTCTTTCCTTCCATCCAGCAGTTTGATAGTCAGTAATTTATTGCCTCCCAAACATTCAACATTAGATGTGCATTTCCACTCTGTACATTCTGCTCCTGGCCCACCCCCACTGCCTGAATCCTTAGGAGCATCTTGCACCTTCAGTACTGCCTCTCGCACTAGCTCTATTTGTTCCTTTCTGTCCTGGAAAGTTGTAGCTGTGTAACATCTGTTTCCCCAGACTGTCTCTCTCCTAGTGACATGTTCTGGGCTAAACTTTCCCCAAGATCCCCTAGGAGTTATCCAAGTAAAGGGATCTCAGTAGCCACTCTGCTAGGAGCATGTTTGCTTCTACAAAGGAACAACCTGTAAATCTGATCTCAGCCTATGGACCATGCTGTGAGTTTGACATCATAACTCACACTTCATCATCTCTAGTTTGTCACAGTAATATTTTGTTTATTGACCATTCTTCTAATGTAGTGATAGGCTGTACCTTAGCAGAAGACAGCTTTTGAAGTTAGAAGATTCTATTTCATGGGACTACTGCCACTGGAGGTCACTATCTCCTGGAGCAAGAATATGGTTCAAAACATTATCTCCAATCCAAATCCACTTCTAAGAACATAAAGTCTTCCCAGAACTTCTGGCTAACAGACAGGTATACAGGATCACATGTAACAGGAGCTACTGTATAGCCAAAGAACAGGATGCTTAGCATACCTGACTTTGGAACATTTCGATTTAGCTGCATTTTATAGAGACCCTGTGCAAGATGCCAGCAGGGAGATTGTGTCCACCTCTAAGTTTGACTCACTGTGTCTATGTATGTCTAGGTAAGTGTGATGTGAAAATGCAAACACTTTACATATAGCTATTTACTTACCAGTAAAGGCTTGAGCTGGTGTAACCTATAGTATTTGTGTCTCCTGGCTACTTCCAGTGCCAGAAAAAAAACAACTGAAATGAGAACATGCATACACCTAAGAAGTCTGTGCAGGAGCTGAGACAAGTATAAGAAGTCAGAAGTGGGGGTTTTTTGGTTTGGGTTTTGTGGTTTTTTTGGGGTTTCGTGTTTTGTTTTTCTTTTGGTGTGCCTAAAATTGGGGGAGGGGGAGTGGGGGGGTGTCTTTCCCAAATATCATCCAATCTATGTCAGATTTCTTCTTGCACTTACAAAGGTGATGGTCTGTATGAAAATCTAGGTGCAACTGCTTTCTCAGGATGCCCAAAACCAATGTCAAAAGAAGGGAAAGTACACTGGGCAAAACACCTCTTCCATGCTTTACCTCAGGATGTATTACTGTACAGTGCCACAGCCAGGATACAAGACTACAGGCAGTCTCACTTTTATAAAGAGGCTTAGCACAACTATAATGTCTATAATCATAACAACGTATCTCTAGCTACAATCTCATTGAGACAAACCAGAGGAGAATACTAAGAACTGGACTCCTGTTTTACCAGCTTCATGAAGTAATGCACCAAAGTTGAGGCAAGAATTCTTCATATGCATATTATTAATACTACAAGATTAATTACTTTCACCTTGCAGCAGACTGGCAGAGAAAGCACCCACTCAAACGATGAAAACTGCATAGATTGTTACTGAAAGAAAACTGCGGATGAATTGCCATGGTTTGAACACCAAACTACAAATACCAACAAGAAATCAGGTCACAGAACAGTAGGGAAAACCAAAGAAAATCTTATTTCTAAGAAATTAAAAAGATCATTTAGGGAAACAATTACAAATGCCAAAAAGTGCCAATCCCAGCTAGGGAACTGTAACACCATGCCCCAAGTTCTTTGCAGTAGGGGTAATGGTTGAAACATACATGTCTAAGTAGTACTGTTGGATACAGGATGTTTATTTCAGATTTCCAGTAACAGTTCTGTCAGACACTGCAAGATCTCCCTCTCCATATTATCTTCAAACATATCTGAGCGAAAGGGCAAACAGAAATTTGAAAGAGATGATTGCTTCCTTTGTGGGGGATATGGTTACCCACTGAGACAGGAACATATATGAATTCCTATTTGCAATCATTTCCACTATTTATGAGGTCACTGGACTTGCTCCTGCTGAGCTCAATTTAGCAAGAGCTTTGACTAGATCAGTGCAGAGAATATTACAATCACATTGACTTGGTGATGTCCAAACTACCACAGATATGTAACTCAAAACTATGAATAGGCTGCAAGCCAGACACATTTCAGTAGACAGCCAGATTAAAAAAGCTGAGATGTAAATACAGATTAAGTAATGGCCTTAAAGGCATCATATAATTATGAGTCGAGAATGAACCGATGCAGCTCATGCACTAAGGCAGGCATACTGAAGTCAACAAGAACTTCAGAAGGTCACGAAAAGGCCTGTTTAAAACAAACAAACAAAAATAATCCACAAAATAGCAACAAAGCCCCTCACCTCTCATTACCATCACAGAAAGAAGTAGTATTTTCCCCGCCACCACCCCTACCTTCTGAACGCACTGAGCACCATCTCGTTTCATGACTTGCACAGGATTCGTGTTTCAGTCTTGTGTTTCCCCACGAGGGCTGTTTAACAATCACTGAGATCGGGAGAAAGTCAACAGCTATAAACACAGAAGGTATCTGTTCTGTAAGATCGCTTCTGTTTAGTTTATGCATATCTAAACAAGCCTAACAAAACACACTTAAATTTTTCACCCTTTTCCTTCTAATTTATCTTTTTTTGGCATTCTATGTATCAAACAAGGATTTGAATCAGGAAATGCCACATTTTATTTAACATTCACAAGAATTTTCATGTATAGAATCCTAAGAGAACCATGCCTTCCGTCAATGATGGAAATTAGAACAGACTGCAAATGTACTGCTGGAAAATACTAGGGCCAACACATGCACACTGACTTATTGGTATGCATTCTCAAATATCATGCCAACAGTTGAGCTCCAGAAGAGGCTTTACAAAAAAAAAATTGACTGG
>VWZZ01007369.1:70879-129510 GCA_013399095.1 Psophia crepitans | reverse complement strand
GGGAAAGCAGAAAACAAACTTCAGCATAGAAATGAAGCAGCACACTAAGAAAAAAAACAATCTAAATTGGGTCTTACTAATGCTGAGCTTGAAACTGGCAGAAACATATAAAGAGACCTTTGAGTTGTCAGTGGCAGCTCTCCAACGTCACTGACTCAATGTGCAGCAGAAGCCCAGAAAACATTAACAAAATGTGGGCCATCATCAGAAAAGGTGTTGAGACCCAGACAGAGGACAACATTTTGCTGCTATTTAAAAAATTGGATGACCTGCACTTCGAGCACTTAAGTTGTAAATTCCACGTCTCCAGGAAAAGGTAGCACACCTGGCAGACATACAGAAAAGGACAAGTAAACTGATTATGGAAAGGGAATGGCTGCCTTATGAAGGAAGAACAAAAAGGCTGGAACTCTGTAATTGAGAGGAGAGTTGAACTGAGAAATTAGAAAGTTGTACCATTTCAAAATTGTGAAAGCAGTTTATTCGGTGAATGTAGAACAGTTGCTTACCAAATCCTGCAGAACATCCACTGAAAGTACTGGCAGATCAATCTACTTTGCAAAATTTTAAGGTTAGAATGTTTGACAATCACAATCATGTTTTATTCGTGATAGAAATAGAAGAACATTGTATACAGCACAGAGCTTGAGATTTAAATTTCAGAATATATGTTAAGTCTCATGTTACAAGTTTTGAGGAGTCTGACTGCCGGACAAGAAACAGTATCATTTGCAAGACCAACAAAAGCACACTTTGAACTCTGCTTTCTGCTGCTCTTGAAGCCACCTAGCATGCAATTTCCTCTAAGATTCTGAAATCAACTACATGTCAAGCTTCAGCCAGATTACCATTAAAATAATTTCCTGTAAAGTGGAACCCTTAGGTCTAGATTCTCTCAAGAGAGAATAATCATCACCTGTCAATCTGCATAGTGTCATCTTAACGAGTACTCACCACTGAACTAATAGGAGAAATAAGGCACAGGACCACAACTACTATCTACAAACGTTGCATCACAAACGACAAGCTTGGGTGTCTACTTCCAGATGTAATACTGCACTAAGCACTTCTGTAGCCCCCCTCTGGATCTTGCCCCATATTTCAGAAGTAACCTACAGTGTAGACCAAGATTAGGATGACACCCCTCAATCAGCACAAAACTTACATTTGCAAATATGCTCATTAGGAAAGTTAATGCTGCAGGCATCAAAATGCAGGTTGAATTGTTTGTTTGTTTTTTCAAATGTGTCACTTCATTTTTCTGAAAAAAATACTGCTACACTCCATAACCCAATAATTTAAAGACATTTCAATATACTAAAACAAACAAAAATCCACAAACCAAAAAAATGGCACTCTGTTTCTAACTCATCTGAATACATGGAACATAGAAGAACATCAAGTCTGAAGTCCTCTAAAAGTTTAAATTTCTACACACTTTATATTGTTTCAAAAATCTAACAGGAGAACAATTTTCTTTGGTAAACTGGAGCTACAAGCATGAAAGAAATACCAGATCTTCCTTTAACTGACACTATATGTAAATTAAGTTACGTGTGCTTCTTTCTGCTAAAATCAACTTTGCAGGGAGTTAAAATTTGCTATTTACTAACTTTAACAAGACAATAAAATATTTGGGTTGAATATACATTGTACTCTCCTCTATTTTCACCTTTAGGAAGTTTCTTTAGCTCTCTGTGTCCTGGGCTTTGGGGAAAACCTGTCCATCAAAACAGTGATAGCAATGGAAATAGAATCAAAATGTTTCGTCAATTGATGTTGGCTTATTCTTTTTCTAAGTGCAATCCTTGGTTTCCTTACACTTAAATAATTTTTACTGGTGTTTGCACAGAAAAGAAGCAATGTGTGTTTTAAAAGAACTGTGAAGAGTACTGCAGACAAAGTTGACAATAGTTTGCCTTTTCTTCCTGGAAAGCCAGCCTAAAGGAAAAAAAAACCCATTCCAGTAATTTAGTTTAGCCCTACATATAAAATAACTGAAGTCAAGGTGCCGGCGCTGTTATTATTTTTTCTGATGTTTTTGACACCAATGTGCTGAGCTTTATGCCATTCACAGTTTCAACAGCAGTGAGTTCCCACTTGGTATAGTCGTAATACTCCTTAATATTTTCATTTTGATGTAATTTGTGGCCCCAGCTTTTTAAATATCCGCTCTGTAATAATGTTTAATTTCAGGGGTCACTCCGCCAAGGAGTATATTAAAGCTTATAAAACTCATTTCCAAAGCTCAAATATCAAGCTGTGATCAGGTTAGGAGGGCAGCGTCTGTGAATATTTCATCTTTTATCATGCTGATAATAAGGAGATGACAGAGGCACATTATTACAATGAGAGAATTGCTCATTTCAGCCCTGGCTGCTGGAAGCTAGGGTCTGCAGCGTGCGTTGCTCAATAAAATCAATTCTTATATGAAAAGCAAGTTTACGGAGCCACCACTGTGTCTTATTTGATTGTAATGAATAATATATGGACCCAAGAGCTTGCATATCTGGTACGGAGAGGGAAAGGAAACGGTTTAAGTTTGGAGGGGCACTTGAGTATAGGCAATAATTTATCAAAACTGCATTTTATTGTTTAGAAGTAGTATTATGAGACCTCTGTTTGTTAGAATTATAATTTTGATAACAAATTTTAAAGGTCCACTAACACAAAGACAGGATATTAGCTTATACAGGCAGAACAAGTTCCATCTTCTATTCACCGATTTATGCTAAACAGATAATGACCAACTAGTGTGACAGTTTAAGGATTACCACAGTTTCTGCTGCAGTCTCTCGTATCTTCACTCTTGTTTGGCCACACGTCACACTAATCTTTACCTAAAGAAGAAACGCTTGAGAAAAATCTATCGCCTTGTGTAAAAGAGGGGAAAACACTCTTCTATTAAAAAGTAGTAGCATTGTACCTATTCTGAGAGAGACGTAAGAAAATAGGCTGAAAATAAGCTATGTACTAATATTATTTTTGCTTAAATATATTTATGCCATTTGAAAACTGCTAACTAAAAGTAGAAATTTAGATAAAAGATAATTTCAGAGAGCAACAGGTATGTTTGTCCAAATTTGGTAAATTTGACTGGTGGTACTGCCATATCTCACCTGAATCCATTTTATTCGAACTTGGTTTGTTTCATGATTAAGATGTCAAATTGAAACAGCTTCATATCTTTTAAATTATGAACATTTAAAAAAAACAGCACACACAGAAGAAACCATAAAATCCCAAGCAGTCTTGTGCACAGCCACATATAAAAGTTTATATACATTCTTATAATCTGATATCCACATTTTCTGTTATTATGGGCATTTCCTGTTATTCTTTTAAAATAAGACGTTATATAAGCGCTACAGGTAACTTTATTACACATTTAAATTTTCACATCATGAAAGCAGCTATTTGGAGAAATGGATACCAATACTCTGTTTTTCAGGACTATTGTAACATAATACCAAACCAACCTTTCACATCACTGGGCATCATAAGGGCGGTGTATAATGCCAGGTTTACAAAACCAGAACATAATTTGTCTGGAAGCTTTCTCTTGGTAGCATCTCTACTCAGAATGTTCACATGTTTATTGACTCACCCCTTATCCATCTATTTTAAATAAGACAAACAGCTCCTGCATTCCCATTTTCCACACTTTGCAAACATGGCAGATTTACCTCTGCCACTGTGTCGTGGTTTTACTCCAGCCGTTGGCTGGGCACCACATAAACGCTCGCTCAGTCCCCCTCACTGGAAAAGGAGGAGAGAATCGGAAGAGTGAAAGTGAGAAAACTCATGGGTTCAGGTACAAGAGTTTAATAAGTGAAGCAAAAGCCGCGTGCACAAGCAAAGCAAGACAAGGAATTAATTCACCGCTCCCCATGGCAGGCAGGTGTTCGGCCATCCCCAGGACAGCCGGGCTCCATCATGCGTAATGGTTTCTTGGGAAGACAAACGCCATCACTCGGAACGCCGCTGCCCCCCCTTCCTCTTCCCCCAGCCCCTTACAAACCGAGCATGACGTCATATGGTATGGAATACCCCTTTGGTCAGTTTGGGTCAGGTGTCCTGTCTGTCCCCTCCCAACTCCTTGTGCACCCCCAGCCATCCCGCCGGCGGGGCGGTGCGAGAAGCCGAAAAGGCCTTGGCTCTGTGTGAGCATCGCCCAACAACAGCAAAAACATCTCCACTATCACCACTGCTTCCAGCACAAATCCAAAACACAGCCCCATACCGACTTTCTTGAAGAAAATTAACTCTCTCTCAGCTGAAACCAGGACACACTGGAACTAAGGAATAAGGATTTTTCAGGCAAATTCTGGTTTTCAGGAAATGTTGAAAAGGGTTATGTTACTTTTTTCCTTTCTTTCTTCCCTAAGCATCTCAGTACTAAGCTTTCACCTTCCCAATAAAGGTGAGAATTATTGTGAACTGGAGCTTTAAATCAACTGCTTATAGGCAAAAGAGTCTCAGTATAATCAATTATTTATTATTAGCAACAGTATTAAACAGGGCCATTTCTTTTCTGAACTTCTGCAAACAAATGGTCCTGATCACAAAGATAATATGACTTTAAATTGTCATTATCATCATGCTGTGATAACAACCCATCATTCTGCCACTTGTAACACTGAGTTGTGTCTGTTCTAATCCCTTGTTGTAAAACATTTCGCTCATGTACATCTAAATATTTACTCAGCCTGTCTTCATTTCTTTCCCTCTCCTTACACACCATCAAGTTCAGCAGGGTTTTACTTGGGGTTTTTAAATCATTATTTTTAATCTATGTTTTTAGTTCTTCATACACACTTCTTTCAGTGGTGCAGTTGAGACAACCTGAAACAACATTTCCACCTTTTTAGAAAAAGAATTAAGGAAATGATTGAATATGAGTGTCAGGAATATCAGGATGCTTCCCAAAGTTTACGCACATACACTGAAATTCAATAAATGCAGACTAATGCTCCTAGAATCACCAAAACCCCAAACAAACCACAAACGTAAACCCTTAGGCAGGAAGGAACTCCAGGAGGTCACCTATTCAAAACTCCTGCCTTGTGCAGAGCTAACTTTGAAGTTAAATCACGTTGCTCAGGAGTTTTCCAGGGGGCTTTTGATAGCAACCACTGGTGGAGATGCCACAGGTACTCCGGGCAATTTGTCTGAGCACTTACCCACTATCTCTGTTAAATTATTTTTGGTGTCTAAAAATCAGAGTTTTTCCTGGTTGCAACCTGTGATCCTCGCTCACTTGCCCTTTCACTGAATCTCAGAGAAGAGCTGGGTGAGAAAATGTGTTAAACTCTGCTCCCTTATTCTCCCCTTATATGTAATTTTATTATAGAGTGGAACAATTCAAACTCCGGAGTACCTATTATTGTCTTCCTATTACAAACTAGTTCCACCAGAGACCATTTGCACTAAGGTTTCTGCAAGTTTGTTTGAACTTCTTAACATATTTTAATTGCTGCATTGTGTGCAACAGGCTTGGTTTGCGTAGCTACAACGAAGCCCTGTGCAAATCCACACTGTATTCCTGTAGTTGATCCACACGTGCTGCCAATAAATCTAATGGAAATTATTTTGATCTTAATTGTTGAGTTTTTAAACTGATCTTCTGTGCAGTGGTAAATTTTCCCTAACAGACAATCCTGCAGTAAACAGGAGAAAATAACTACGTATCAATTCCTGCAATTTGACTGAAAATGTATTTTATATCTTAGCATTAAAACACAGGAAATACAGATCAAAATACAAGAGAGATGCAGATTTGAGTGAACACTGTCAACAGAGAAATAAAAAGCTTTTATCTACAGACCAAGTTATTTTAAAAATCCCCAAACATCCATTCATACATGCTAGCTGCTTAGTGGTTGTCCCACATAAAAAGAAAAATTAAGATTAGAAGGAGCTGGAAAACACTTTTTCTTATAAGTGAGAGATCCAAGCTTGGATACCAGTTTTTCTAAGGAGAGCCAGAGAGAGAACTACATGTCAAATATATCAGAAGGGGTTAAAGCGGGTCTCTCATATTCAGCAATAACATTTAAAACTGCAACCACTACTCTGAACTTCCCTGACAATATTTGGCTGTTGATAGCACTAATGTACGAAGATGAAAGAGTAGAACTCATCTATGATATTCTATCAGGGGAGCAAAACTCCATCGGCAAGTTAAACCTGCACAAAGAAGAGGACTCAAAACACAGTGTCCCTCAAGAGACAGAGCTTTTTTATTTTAATATTGAAATAGAGGCATCATTCAGAGACATCTGTGTGTGAAATAATTATCTTGAAAATAAACACCAAGCAACAACTTCTAAAAAAGCAGGGGGCAGGGGAGGGGGCAAAAACCATGCACACTGCACCAGCACAGGCCCCTAAAGTGCAGGTTTTAGAGCTGATGGTCTGGGATTTGTTGTTTGTGTAAGACTACAGTTTCCTACTGGGTTACTCCCTTCAACCCTAAAACTCTTTAAAAATACATAATTTGATTGTATAATTATGCATATATAATGCCACCTCTACTTTATTACAAAGGTAATTTTCTAGCGACTAATTCCTAACAACTTTCCAGCACCGTGAAGGGTTATTTTCACAGAAACATACGTCGCAACCGTGATGCTTTCTTCCTACCCTCAAACTTCTCTCAAAGTACAGGTCCTCTGAGTAAGACATAAAAATAATTCCATACCATTTTACTCCTGCTCTTTAAATTCTCCCCAGTGCAGTGTAATCACAGCAGCCCCCATTTATAATAAAAATGAAAAAAATATAAAAAATAATAAAAAGATAGCTTCACATTGATTCAACTTCAATAACTTGGCCTACAAAATAGCCATTTGAAATTATCATCTTAGTTTTACCTTTCGTTACGGTGCAGAATTAGATTCACTATTAATGGACAAAGCAGCACTTACTAGTGAGCATATAACCTCAAATACTTGATTAAAAAGCGCTATTTCCATTTACAGAAGGTATTACTGTAGTCAGTAGCTTTTAAAGGGCTTCTTAATGGCTTACTCTTTTCATTCATCATCAAAATTAAAGTATTACTAATAGATGTGTTTTATGAACTTAAGTCAAGAAATACGCTTATTCAGCTGTAACAGTCCACTTGCAAGTGATATTTGCTCCTTAAAATAAATTTCTGCTGTACAATGGTTGTAATGGTCATACTAATGGAATAATAACTATGTGAATGTTATTAGCACACCTCGGGTGATGGCATGTCGTTTACACTCACGACGAAGCAGAAGTTCCAGTTGTGCAAAAAGTTCACTCAACTTACTACTGGATGTTACAGAGCGTGTGAACATCAATTCTTAAATAAAACCAAAGCCCCCATAAAAACCTGCTTGCAGATTCTGTTTCATTTAGAATGCAACAGATTGCAGTTTACAGGCATCGAGGAGGGGAACTTCCAACTGTTAAGGAAAATCACATTCCTTAACTGTTATACCGATTAGTCTTCATAGTATGAAATTGTATTGAACTTTCCTAAGATACTTCACACTGTATGCTGAACAGCTACACTGCAGTAAGTGAACTAGGAACACCAGCTCACCGCAAAGAGGACAGCCCAGCCCCGGAGATAAGGGCTTTGCTTCCGGGAATCTAAAAGCTGTCCACGAAGGCTAAGAGAGATCCCTGGAGGACGAAGATGACAGCAGCATCCTAACCCCTCTATCATATATTTTAAACCTTCCCATTGTCTGATGTCATAGAAAAGTAACTATACCAAGATTGACTCCACGGATATCTGTATCAGAGAAGCATATAGGTGGTGTAGTTTTAGGTATCTGACACAAAAGGTGCAGGGCTAAAAGTGATTGCTGCTAGATAACACTGAAAATCAGCCATCAGCATTAAGGAAAAAAATAAGACATGGATTAGAACAGTAGAGACATAGTCTTTACCTCTCAAACACAAACCTCCCAGGCAAGGAGAATTCTCTAGCCTAGCCAAAACCAGGACGTGCACACATGACAGACATGTAGTTTTTAAAGAGGTGGCAAGAGGTAAAGAAAAAAAGAAAAAAAAACCAACAAACCGAACCCCAACAAAAAAACCCAGTCACACAAAACCCAAACTACTACAATGCTCATCTTTTTACTTGGACCATTATTTGCATTTCTCCTAATATATGCAAGCTCCTGCAGAATAGCTAGGTGTTATTATTCTATTACTCGTTACAATTTTCTATTATACTGTGATAAATGACACCCCCAGGGGTAGAGCTGCTCAGTGAATGCTTATTACAGTCATTTAAGTAGGAGTTGATTTACCTTAAATAGGTTGTTTCATATAGCTATATGCCACAACTATACAGCCTTGCCACTGCTATTCTTTTCAGTGCTGGAATAACTAGAGTTTAATTGAATTACAACTGTTCCATGTATGTATTACACTGTATCCTGTTTATTATATCTTGCAAGACAGTTATACTAATTGTACATGCTGCAGACCTAGAACCCTGTTTTCTGTTTGGAGATTTGACAACAACTTTTTTTAGCTTCAAGTTTAACAAGGGTTGTTGATTAAAAAACCCATCACTCTCTAGAGACAATTTTACAGAAGACAACCTGCAAGTTTCACTGGTCAGTTCCCTGTGTACCAAAAGCAGGCTTGCTTCACCTATGCATTTCAAGGTACCTTTAATTCAACACTCAACTAACATACAGATGCACAATACTGTCCAGATAGGAGTTCGGGCAAGGATCTGATGGGAGCAGACTTAACTCCTCTTAGGGGCTTGGGCTTTGCCTTTCCTACTGCCATAAAACCACACAAATTAAGAGCATGTATAAGGACATATAAGGTTCATATCAATATGACAGATATTGAAGCCTATTGATAGTCTGAATACAATTATAGTAGTTTATTGTTTAAAAACCACAACATTAAATCAGTGAAGATAATCTATCGAGCAAATGAAACCTCAGTGAAAACTGAAGGGAAGGGAAGAATAAAGAAACCTACAAAAGAAAAATTCTCCTACTGATCAAAGAAACCAAGTGTAGTTAGTGCTGTTTAGCCTTCACTGTGTTCCAAAAAAAAAGTTAAAATCTTAAAGCTGAAACGTTTCATCAATGGCCACAGATTAACATCAGGGTCATTCTCAATGCTGTTTTTCCACCACAGGTAGCAGAACTTGTCTCAACTTTAGCCATTTTAATTTTATTTTTGTTCCTTTCCTATTATTATTATTCTGGAAATATACCGAAGCATTTGCACTGTATATGACCTATATAGTTCTGACCATAAAAGAACTTTCATTAATGCATTTCTCACAGTATCAAGAACAAGTCTCACACAGCTGAATTTGGTTTGATTTTATAACCACAGTAAGCACATTAGAGGAGGTTTGGAATTTCGTTATGCATTACAATATTTTCCAGTTTATTTTCATTGAAAGTGAAAAGCCAGAAAGTGAAAAACCCAGAGCAAATAACATGTTAAATATAGAATTCCATGCTAAAGCAGTATTTTCGACTATCTGAAGTTAAACATCTTACTCCCATATAAAATCCAGATGAGACAAGTAGGTGGGGAAACAGCTTTATATACCAGTTTTCTCTGATGTGAGAAAAAGGTGACTCCCCCCCCGATTTTGGCATTCAAATGCAAGTGCCATTAAGGCACCAGAAGCCCCTCTGCTACTGAACACTGGGGAAAAAAAATCTCATATAATTAGACAGGACATCATAATGAAGCCAATACACAAACAGGTTTCATCTGATCTTGTAGAACAAAAATTCTAAAGATAAGCAGGAGTAGCATGCAATAGAAAAGGTGAAGTAAAGCTCAACTTTTTAAAAAGATATCCAAGTACTTACTGGCAACATAGCTTTGTGAAAACCACCTACTCTTATGAAATCATCGACATAACTGAGATTGCTAAAGTTTTATCACTGCACCATAACAGTAAAAATGTTGGTAAATAAGCAAATTGAAATAGAAAAGTAAATTTACTTGACGTTAACAGAAAACAGTGACCCTTGAGTTCATCTGCCATTGACATGACTCTAAACGATCATCAGCATCAATTGACAGATCCGGTTATAGCACGAGTTTACGCCAACTTTGTCCAGCTATTTAAATAAGTAAGTTCAATGGAAAACAGTAATGAATTAAACTCTGGCTTTCTAAACTAAATGAGTAAGCCAACAGCCAAAAAACATTCTGATGAGAATATCTAAAGCAATTAAACTTTAACTACTTTTGAAAACAAATTCTTTTAGATGCTAATGGCCATTGTTTTCTCACTTGTAAGTAAAATTTTGTGTCACCAAAGGTTAGATGATTGCAAAGATTTAATTGAATGTGTAAAAGAAAGGGAAATGTTTCCTTAAAAAGCTGAGATGGACCTCTTACCACATTCCTACAGCAAAATGTCCTGTAACAATAGAGCTGTGATTTGCTGAAATTAAAATGCTATTATGGTGGAATTAGGGCTTCAATATTTTTAGCAGCTTAAATAGGCCTTCCATTTTTAAAGGACATCTGATAATAGATAATTACATTTCATCTTAAAGAAACTGAGTTGTTTTCTTAAGGAAAAATACTTTTTTCCAGAGAGGTTAAAGCATAGCCATCATTAGTAGCAGCAATACGCTTTAGGTGTCTACTTCAGCTTGGGGGATATATATTAGCATATAAATAGCCGTTGGTGGCTGCTTGATTCTACCTATTTTATGTTTCAGAATGCACTTAGCAAGAAACGGGTGGTGGGGGAGGAAGCAGTGAAGGAGGAGTTCAGTAATATGGTCGGTTTATAGAGGAGGCATCTTTTGCTACCAAAAGAAAAAAAAAACCAAACAAACCACAACAACAAAAAAAACCACAAAGCTGTTCCTATGTTACTGGGTCTTCTTTAAGTTTACTGCATCGTTTCAATAGTCTAATTAGCGAGTTCTAAAGAGCAACACAACACTGTGTTAAAGCAAGGTGCATTGGTTTAAGCAGCAGTTCTTTTCTGAGTATATGGGAATAAGTCAAAGAAGTGCATTTTCTACAAAATAAATATTTATTTTATATTAAATGTGTTTAAAATAATTTCTACCCTTTTTATTGAAGGAAAACAATGGAAAAGCAAGGGGTCATTATTACCCTGCCAACACTACTTTCATGCAATACATTTCCTCACGGGAGGCAGACAGGGAAGGAAAGCCATGAGCATTCCCTGTCCTCCGTTTCAGACTGACCTTCAAGATTTACTGCTTTAAAATGTTAATCATCATGAGTGACATTTCCTGTGTCACTAAGTGGATTGTAGCAGCAGAGGGAGAAACATTCTTTTTAACAACTTTCCTCACAGCCAAAAGAGGGGTGACTGAAGATAGAGCAGAGGTGAGGAGTTGGCTCCTCTAGGAGAGCCATAAGGGCAAGCATGCTTCAGTCAGTGCATTCTTATTAGGGGGGTGACGAGGTCCCGTAGCGAAACAAGCCTGCCTAGTTGCATACAAAGACCCTTTATTGAATCAGAGTGTGGCAATGGCATCTCTCAACCTCTCACTGATCTAGGCTCTCAATACATGACAGCGCTAGGCGAGATGATATGACCAATCTGAAATGAGAAGTACAGCTGCACCCAACTCAAAACCACCACACCGCTCCTTCACAATCACCCCAAGTATGTAACAGGGAAGCGTGTTCATATTTGGAGATGCAACAGATCCATTCAGGCAGTTTCAGGGGAATGAAAGCATTACCCATGAAACATCACTAGGGTACGTCAGCCCTAGCAAGCAACAGCATAAAAACAAGATTGTCACCGTTCAAAGGCAACTTGACTGCTGACAGTGCAGTCTAAGCTCTGAACTTTCCACACTCCCTAGATAACCATTCATGGGTAACACATAGAGAAGAGCTACACCCTTCCGAAGAGGTAACTGCTGCTGGCAGCACCTAGAACTCTACTAAGGGCTGATTTTCAGGTAACTGAAGCCAACTGTTCATATCTACGTGTAATTGAAAATAGGAGCTATACATGCACATCTCACACGCTATCAATGCATGCTCCTTCCTAACAAACCGTATCTGTCATGTTCCAAAAGGTTTGTTAGAATTAGAAAGCAGCCAGTACTGCAGGCGACGTTTTCATGAACGCCACTTTCAAACATTCTGCCTGACAATACTAAGCCCTTCTAACCGAAGTTTAGAATCTTCTTTCCTCGCCTTGCTTCTTCATTTTGGTCTTCGGCAAAGTCTCCACTAATCAACAACCAAGCAATTACATACCTAAGTAGCAAAATATATATTTTCTTGCACCACAAGTATCAGTATTTGAAATGCTGCCTGAAAAAGTACAGTAAGAGATTCTTAGACTAGGCTGATTAAAATGGCTATTAGAAGTGTTACTGTTTAATTATAAACAAAGCATTGGAAGAAATTAAATACCAGCCACATAAATTTTGAAATTACCATCTCACGCTCAGTTAATCAAGTCAAAGAAAGGTCAAAGACCTCTATCTTCTAACACACACAGCTCTTGATTCATTACATTAGCCAAAAAATTTAGATTGTAAAAATGTGACATAACTCTACTATTTTAGCCGCACCATTATCCCTTTTAAATGTGTTACTTAATCTCCATGACCTTTGCATAACAGTTTATACTGAATGAAGCAGGGCCAACACCCTGCAAATGAAACGGGAACCATAACCAGGCACTTCAGATGTCTCCTCTCTATTAAACGGGCTGATGAAAAGAATTCTTTTTTTTAAATTATAAAGCCTACTTTTACGGGGTTTAAGTCACTAAACCAGAACTAAAATATTTGCACAGTAAAGGGAGAAACATGGAAGCACAGTAAGAGAACATTTAAAATATTTCAATTCTTTAAGAAGTTTCAAATAGAGATAAATGTCTGAAAAAGTATAAAAGTAAGATCATCAACATGATCAGTTAGCTGGCCAGTCAGATGTATCACAGACCTGCGATTTAACCCCGTCACTAGGCACAGAAGTAGTTTCTGGTTAGTATGGTGCCAGTATACACAGCAATATCACACTAAACAAAATATCCAGATGGGGGGGGGGAAGAGAGAGATAGAGATTAGGGCACACCAGAAAGGAGTAAAATTGGATTTCTACCCTGTTACCAGAAAACAAGTCTGAATTGTGTGAAAATACTAAATTTGTTAACCTCATGCCATC
This sequence comes from Psophia crepitans, assembly GCA_013399095.1. Lineage (NCBI taxonomy): Eukaryota > Metazoa > Chordata > Aves > Gruiformes > Psophiidae > Psophia > Psophia crepitans. The sequence continues at coordinate 116,340 of VWZZ01007369.1, read as the reverse complement.
ACAGAATTTACTGAAGTACAGTCTCATTAGAAGACTCCTCAAGAGAAAATAAGATGTTGTTCCATTTATTTCCTAAGTGCCACATGAAAGCCTACCTTGAAATTGAAATAATGAACAGCATCAATAAAACTTGAAGAAAAAGAATGAAGAGGGAACTTTGAAAAATATTTTAAGAGCTGAAACATAACTCAGTACAGTTTCACAGAGCAAGAAACAATGCAGAAGTTTATAGCTTCACCACACATCTTAGAACCCACTTCAGAATCAGAAGGTGGCATGCTTCAGCACCACTTGCAGTGCTTGTTTCCCAAACAAATCTACACTTCTTCAGTGAGCTTTCAGATACCTGTGCAACAGGAAAAAGCATCTGGCCACTGTTTGTTGAGGACTTCTGCTATAATAACAGGGATAACTTCACACAACCTCAAAGGCCACGTTACAAGTATCAGTCAGTCCTGGTGGCTCACAGCACAAGAGATTTACAAGCAGCTTCAAATTTCTTCCAAACGTCTTTTTCTTTTTCCATACAGCTTTAAAAAAAAAAAAAGTCTCGCAGTCTTTATCCTAGACACCCATTTATGAAAATAGAAATGCTTACCTGGCAAAACTAACCTTGCAAGGAGGGGCTGCTTACGCTGAGAAGAATTTACGTGGCTTGCTAGTTATTGCTCTGAAGAGGAATGCAGGCTTCACGGTTCAGAACAGCCGATAGCTCAAGTGGTTTAGAAAGAGGAAGGCTAACACTTACAATGCAGACTGGATAACCGAGAAGTGTGGGACTTCAGAAATAAAACAAGTTTCGTGATTTTCAAATTTCAAACCAACAAACATACAACACGCCAAGGCTGTAGTCATTAAAATATGGTATCTTCTGATTTAATATGTACCAGCTGAACATTCTAATACTACTGCATTATTTTCTTGATAAATAAAAAAAAGCATACCAACTGTGCAACCTATCTCAACTTCTAAAGTACTAGTTTTTAAAATACATGTTGTATGTACAGGAAAGCCAGTTATTCCTACAGGAGGATTAGAGAGCTTCTGATGACCTAAGCAGGGAAAAAAAAAGTCAGTGGGAGGCTATGATATCATAGGATGGTTTTGTAATCAGGAGCAAAGTACAGCAGCCTTAGAATATGCCAGTCATACTGCAGTACAGCTGGTTTTAAGAGAAACAGTTTTGATTACAAGCTAACAAGCATCAGTTATTTGGTCCAGCCAAAGAGTCACTTCAAGCACCTCATCCCAAAATCAATCTACTTAACAAAACTGCGGCCTTCCTATGCAAAATTCTGATACAAAGTTACGTGGTACTGGCAACTGATAACCAAAGTATCAATTTACAGTAAAATTAGGGTTTGCATTTTTATTGCATCTTTCACTTTAATTACAAAAATAACCGCAGATTCTGCAAACCATGGAAAAAAACCCCAAAGATAATTATGCAGAGAATAAATCAGGAAGCTGCTCTTCCAACAGACTTCATACAAGCAACAAACGTGGTTAAACAAAGTTGAGGATGGTGAGAGACCAGGAGCCTGACAAAAGACTGCCGTGAGCAGGCTCCAGCAATCACTATGGGCACCTTGTTTCTCATTAAAATGCTGGATAAAAACTCCACTTACCAGACAGAAAGGGATACTGCTTGTGCAAGGTCAGCAGCTCCAGCCTGAAGGAACATCATAAGTCTACAGATAAAACTAGTTCTTAAAACATCAGCTTAACATCCCAATATTACAGGGGTTCAACAAACATACCAGAAATCTTATCAGCCAAACACCACAAGGCTTGTCTATTACAAACATCAGTAACAGTGATGTGTTTTTTCTTCGAGAGGTTTGTGAGCTCCTTAACAATTGGTTAGTTCACACAAACTAAGCAATTCTGTTGATGATACAAATCAGCAACGCAGAACAGAAGTGAATTGCAAATAAATCAGAATTCAGTTCCTTCAATGACCACACACTAGCAACAAGAACAACAATAGACTTGAAGACCACCAATGTCTGAGCAACAATCCATCTGAACACAAATTATTTCCACGTGTTTGATTCATTCTGCACACTGAGAGTTGTATTTTAGGTACTTACATAGAATTAAGTACTTGTATATCGCCATAGTCCTTGAGCTTTCACATCTGATAACTTATTGTGAAAAACATGTAAAACAAGTTTGGCTGTCTAGCTCCAAATTTCTAGCCTACATTGACATACTAATGACGAAGAATAGAGCCATGCACTTCCCTTTGACAGCTGTACCAAGGAGAGTTTAAGGGACAAAAACAACCGAGCAGAAACACAACAACAAACAAAAAAAATCCACAAAAAAAACCCAAAAAAGTCAAAGCAAAAAAGCCCCAAAACCAACCACCAACATCAGACATAATTTAGTTTTCTATTTCCCAGACCAGGAATATTTTTGATGTATAAACATTCTGCCCTTTCAGAAAAATCTCACAGTTAACGATAGGGTTCTGTAATAATTATACCATAATTACTTTCATGCAGTTTCTGTAAAAATATCCCTAGCAGTTAGACAAACATTGGCCTAATGATCAAAAGTATGAAAGTCCCACAAGAACAAGGATTTAACAGTGCAGTATGACAATGCTTCTAGCACCGTACAGCTTAATCAACGTAACCGTGAAGCTAATTTTGCAGACAGAGTTCTGTTGTTTTACATCTCAAGCTACTAGATACCGTTCTGTCCATAACCACCTAATTAGAGAAAAAAACTGAATGGAAACTGAGCAATGGCAATCACAGGTATCCTTTTTCAAGGGAACACACCTTCAAAGGAGCCATCAGGTGATAGCTGAAGCGCTCTCCTGTGGCAGAAAAGCTGAGGGTGGTACAAACATGGCAGCCACTGTATGCTATAAATCAGGCTGTATGTAAACAGTGTGCTTTTCCTGCTTTTAATGAGACAATCTTCCCCTGCATGGGAGAAGTGTCTTTGATGTGACACATGTGAAGCTGTATTTTCAACTGGAGTGGCTTTGTTGCAGGCCCTAGCCTTTCCATCTCAAAGAAAAAATCTAACATCTCACCTGAAAATGCTGGGGATTTTAACAGGCATTCCCAGTTCATCTGTCTAGATAAACAAATGGTTCTGCTTTTACTCTTATCCTGATCAAATAAAGGACATTAGTTTGAAAGCGATCTTTGTTTACTTCCCTTCCTTACATAGAGCTGAGAGACTACAGATTACTCAACTGAATGTATTATGCAGAAATGTACTTTTTGCAGACATAAGCATCTGAAGAAAATATACCTTGGATTAGAAACATTTTTATTGTGATGTAGAATTACCAAAAATTCTCACAAATCATTTTAAAATCAATTAAGAATATTTGTAGACTGCAGCATCTGTCCCTAAAGCTATTTAATCGTTATCTATTTTCCAGCTATAAACAAGATAAGCAGAAGCATTAACTTCTAGGATACTTCTGAATTTCTGAATTACCATTTTAACATTTCTTAAGCAAAAATTAGTCCACTTAATCCATTCACGCTTCGTGACCTATATGCTTTACTTCCAAATACATTAAAGTTACACAGCCCAAACCCAACACCTAGGACTTTTTCTTCAAAGAGTGAAAGTCTAACTGAGCACGTGTAAAAGTAAAACTAAAGATTTTTGGAAAAGCGGTGTGCCACTAAGGTGTCTTTAGAAATTTGGAGTATCTCTATAAAAAGTTAAGTACATACGCATAACAAAAAGCAATAAACCAGCAAATATTTGTACCAGTGCATTTAAGAATGTCTACATTCTTTTCAGAACATTTAGTGTTGTAATCACTCATATTTTCTTAATGCTTTCTCATGGCTTTAGTCATTCAAGTAAGTTCTCATCTTACCTCCCTCCTGCAACAGCAGACCAATTTGCACTAGTGCACTAAGAGTTTAAGAGTTACCAGCAGAAGACTAGAGACAAGTGACGAAGTACCTTGCCAAAGCTTCAGTAGGCACCTTGCTGGTCCTCTGTGCCTGCGCCAAACCTGCCAGGTCCCATGCCAGGAAGAGTCTTAGGCGCTGTGCTGTAAAGGATCTGGGCTCTTGCGCTGCTCTTACAAGATTGCTACTCCCAAAAAAGTTTTCATAAATACAGATTTGTTACACAATAACTACACATACACACACAAGTATCTCTTTACTCAAGTTGTATCAAGAAAACTGTGTGAAAACTTTAAAGAGAAAAGGAGTAACTCCCACTCTTCTGGAGGGACAAGCCCACACCACCAACAAAGCAAAGTACATAGATTACCAAGTGATCATACACCATGGAACTTAGGTGAAAAATGGAAGTTGATTTCTACGAGGGATAGATCTGGCTGCAGAGCTGTATCCTCAATCAGGCAATCCTCATTTTCCGAAATCCCTTCTCGAGGAATCAAGCATAGATTATGATACTGTTTGGCCTCTCAAGTTAGCAGAAAATGAAATTCTGCTAAAATATTTAAATGGCTTTAAAATTGGCACTTAGTGTCTTGAAGAAATAATAGTATAAACAGCTTAACCAAATACACATTTTAGAAGAGCAAACTATGGTGAGATTCGTCCACTTTTCCAGCTGCGCCTCAGTTTAAACTGAGCTGTTTCATACGTTCACTGCTACTGTGATTGCCCTACCACGGGCTTATTTCCACTCTCCACATGAAACAACTCCTTCAACTGAATTTGAGAAAACAAGCCAAAGACACAGACCAACATACAGAACAACATTAAAATGTGCCTTAAAGGGACAAAAACTGAGGAGAAAAAGCCATGCAAGGGATGAACAAACCTAGCACTCAGCGCTTCCCACACTCCCCAAAACATGAACACTACAGATGTATTTCTATACGGTCATCCTCATGTAATTTGGGACTTAAAAAATTTAGATTTGAAATAAACTCTAGACAGCTAGGCAATATAACACTGCCCCGACTGTAGAAAAAAAAACCCACCTGATCTGCTTCATTCCAGTTTACATTGGTGTGGGTTTTCTTCTCGTTGGGAGGTAACTGAGTAATGTACGGCAAAAGCAACCCAGAAATGTGTTTCACATTCTGCTGACTGAATGGGTGGGAAACGTACTGCCCAGATAGACAAGTCTCCTGAATGCCAAAACATCTGTAATCACAATTAAACAATAAAGTGCTGGTAGCATCTGTTCCCTCACATCCCTGCGGGGCTTACATGTAGCACTTGAGGTGATCTCAGTATAGTGGTCAAAAGGGTTAATTATTCTACAATGGGAAGCAGAAAAAAGTAACACTGGGGGGAAGTATCACTGAGGAAACGTACATTACTGAATCAATGGCCAGCAACTGAAGAGCAGATTCACAGCAGGCTGCTAATGATGAGACGAAGATTACAGCTAGACACATCTTGCTGGTAAGGATATCAACTCAGAAATAATAATGCTGAGGTAGCAGACACTAGAATGGATGATGTGAACAAAAAAAAAAGAAAAAGAGAAGGGAAGAAAATTATGAAGATTAAAAAAAAGATGCTCTCAGCTGATACTTATCCATTCTACTAAGTACTGTGAGTTAACTGGGGGTGAGGGGGAGCACTTCTTTCTAATCACACTTTAGCAGACAAGGGCTCCCCCCGATTAAAAACCATCTCTAGAGAGATCTGTGTTGCAAAGCAGTTCATAAAACTTAAGGATTTTTAAAGGGTCACGTTCACAGGGCCAGACACATGTATTCTGTTATGACTCCTGAACTTCTAAAAATGTGTCATTTTGAATTGTGAAGATGAAGTATAACACAGTGAGATATGTTCAGTTTCCTAATGCCTTAAGAATATTTTGTTCACTGTATAGTTATCACACGCTTATTTCTGCAAGGCATGCTGCTTCTTGTACATGTCAGCTGAAACGACAGCAGCCCTATTCAAAGACAGATGATGTACCTCCTGCTGTGCTAGCAAACAGACACTCAACACGACTTGACTTTCACTGCTAACAGGCATGGACATTGAACTTTGCAAATGAAGGCTCAGACTGAAAGAATGTGTCCAAAAAGCCCAAAGCCTCAGACTCCAAGTTGTAGTCTCTGCCTCTCAGCTTGATTGAGGCAGCGCTCTCAGTTGGCCTCGTTCTTTCTGGATCTTTATTACAAATTGTGAATCAAGAAAACATTTGAAATGGGAAAAGACACACAACCTGACTATTGACAGTCAAAAGTGTAACATCCTGGAAAATCAATACAGCTTTTGTTTATTGGAAGAGTAATGTGATTCCCCCTTAAAACAAAGACAACAAATTTGCCTTATTTTTCCAATATTATACCATTATATTGCATAAGAGCTTTTTCGTGTAGACTTTCGAATAACTGAAATAACTTTGTATGTTGAATTTGATTTCTTTATAGTAACACAGAATTTCCTAGTTAATTTACCTAAATAATGACATGGAAGGCAAGCAGGGAGACCATCAAGGACTACTTCCCAGGACTCGAAGGATGACAGCGATTGTGCACTTATATCTGCCGTTACTTACGATAACTAGTGCCTGATGAGATGTTCTTAAACAAAAAGCCCCAACAAGTTGAATCATGCAATTTCTGTCAGAGTGCCAGCAGCTGAATTCTATCCTTTAGATATGCACTTTCTTGAGGTTTATGGCAATACAAAAGGTCATTAAATCACTGATACTACAGAACCCTCTCGTCACAGTTCTAATGGCATTTGGTAAGAGAGTTATTCCGAAAAAGGCAATCAGAAGCAAGCAGCACAGCATTCTTGATCCCTCAAGGAAGATCGTTATTATGTTTCATAGCTTTAAGGAAATTTGAGTAAGCTTTTTACTCAGAACCACTCACTAATAAGTGAATAAAACCGTGCTGGGATTATTTTCTTTTTTTAGTGACCAATTAACTAAATTTGCTACCATTAAAAAAAAAAAAAAGACATTTTAATAAGTGTTTGTGTCTTATAGATATCTCGGAGTACAAAATGCAGAGAAACAGGATTTGATTCTGTTTACCACAGTGTAAACCAAGAGCAGCTCAGAGGAATCCAGGGCAAATATTCAAATGTAAATTGGTTTAAGTTTGGAACTGAATAGACCCTTATAAGACGGGTGAAGGGAAACGACACTATCTTCAATAGTTTTATAATTTCATAAATAACGGTGATCATTCATCCCTGCCCAATGATTGCTTTCACCTGGTTAGTAAACCACAAGCAAATTTGGTAGAAGATTTGAGATCCAAAGTTCTATCCAGTTTTATTTAAAAAAAAAAAAAATCAAACTAAAGAAAACCCAGAGGAAAAAATGACCACAGAAACAAAACAAACACCCTCCATCCCAAGTCATTCCCCTCCAAAAAACACCCCAACACCAGAAAAACAACAGCAAGAGAAAACATTCAATTTCTTCCTCCCCTTGAAGTAAACTCTACACTGTAAACTCAACAATTGCCCATCTTTTGGCAGCAAATCAACACACAATTTGCTTGGAATTGGTCACGATATTGTGCTGCCCCAGCCCCATTAGTATTCACACAACCTAAGAGGTAGGTGCATGCAGAGGAAGGAAGAGCTTAGGGCATGGGAGAAGAACTGGTTATCACCAGTTTGTGTACTGAGGTTCAGTACATAAATGCATAAGAAGCACGAACTATTTACTCGCATATTGACTTGCTAGGAACATACTTTAACCTTAGTTACTTTTGGGTCTAAGTCCTTTACTATAAGATTCAAATTAAAACAAACACACTGAATTTTCAGTACTGAAAATGAGGTAACTTACTTTACAGTCCAGATTAGTGTCTGTTTATTTTTTGACATTCTGGTTACAGGATTCCTAAGAACAGTCCTGCTTGACTAACCTGATCTCCTTCTATGACAAGGTGAGCCACTTGGTGGATGAGGGAAAGGCTGTGAATGTTGACTACCTGGACTTTAGTAAAGCTTGTAATATCTTTTCCCACAGCCTTCTACTGGAGAAATTGGCTGCTCATGGCTTGGACAGGCATATGCTTTGCTGGGTAAAAAACTGGCTGGACGGTAGGGCCCAAAGAGTCATGGTGAATGGAGTCAAATACAGTTATGGTCTGTCACAAGTGGTTAAGTTATAGAAGTTAGACAAGTTATTCAGTTTGGCCTTTAACTCACTTGTATTTTAACTATAAAATTAGCTTTGTACAAACATAACTATAAAATTAGCTTTGTAGCTTTGTATAAACATAGGTTATATAACTGCTACAACAGATCACTTCCATAACTATTCAGAAATGCCAGAAAGTTCAATTCTATCAAACTCTTCAATTTACACACAGAGAACAATTCAAAAGTCATTTTAACTTGGCTTCCTTGAAAAACATACTTCAAAACCATGTCAGGCTAAGTTGCAACTTGACTAACATTTGAACCCTCAAAAGCATAATCTTACTTTTCAAGTGACAGCGTGCATGTCAAACACAAATTTTGTAAGCTTTAGCTTTAAAGAACCACACAGTAAAGAGGTCGGTCAAGACTACACTTCATTTTGTAGAGGGGAATCAGAACTGGAGAAACCAGTGGTAGAAGAGACTTTTTAGAAGAAAATTGCAATCAGTAGAAGCAGGTATAAATAAAACACCTTTCCTTGTTATAACTGGCATTTGGCAATACTGCAACCGTACTCGAACACAGCAATATCATCACATGTATTTTGTTAGAAACTATTCTAAAATACAATTTGGAGATGCTTATATGTAGAGCAATCTAATACCCACCAATGGGGAGTACAGTGGTCTTGGAACCCTTCACCTCTAGCTTTGCTGTGATGGGGGCTCTCCTGCATGGAACTGCTCCACCAAACCTAGTACATATTTTCAGCATACCATGTACTTCCTTCCTGGGCTGACAGGAGCAGCAGCGGATTTTATCACCACATTATCGCAAGAGAACACTAACAGAATGATGGAAGCCAACCAGGCCTCTCTACAGACAGGTTTTCTATGATGACTGAACCCATTTAGATTTCTTCAGCTATCACAACCACCAATCTGTGCATGAGGATTAGCTGATCACTTAAATACGTGACACACATTTTTTAAACTTTAAAAAAAAAAACCTCAAAATTTAAGTAAATTTTAGTAAATAAATTAAATTTAAGTAAATTAAATTAAAAGTAAATTAAAGTAAAATTTAAGTAAATAAAGACCATAATAAGGGTTATTATGAATATATCCCATCTGGATGCCCACCCATGCAGCCCAGTGTAGGGCACCTGCTTTGGCAGGGGGGTTGGACTCGATCATCTCTAGAGGTCCCTCCCAACCCCTACCAACTTGTGATTCTGTGAAGCCTCCCACAGTACCTTGTTCATTCCATATTTGATAGCTTTTTATCTACCCAGGCAATCCAAAATGCATAGCTACAGAAAACTGTGGAGACGGATTTGAAACAAGAAAGGAAGAAAAAAAACTCGACATAAGTTTCCTCTACTTTAGTATATAATAATATTTGATTAAGAAATCAAGACCTCATCTTAGAGCTTCACAAACCAGTGCAAAAATAACATGCTCAAGGTAAAATAACCATACACCATAAAGAACTGTTGGAGCATCTGTGGGAACTTGATGGAACAGCAACTCTATTCATTTCTGTGGTCTCCTACACTAAAAGAAAGAAAGTATGCAACTATAAACAGACCACAGAATTTCCTTTTATACGCATGGTAGGCTAAGACGTGATTCCTGCTAAACAGAAATGGCTTGGTATCTAATGTCCCATAACTGCAGTTTTATATAGGGTTTGGCTAAATATATTCTGAATATACTAACATAACTTAAAAGAAAACAAAAACTAAAAGAGTATTATACTCTTAAATCTTCCCAAATATTGAAGGCTGCCAGTATGATGCGAAGAAATGAGACCCACAAAAGTTTAATGCTGTTTGCACTTGTTTTCATAAAACAAATAATCTATAATTAGGTAAAGTAATACATACATTAAGCATGCTACAAGACATTCTTACACATTTCTACCTTAAAGAATTCAGAATAAATTTGGTTTGACTGCATCATTTAAGTATGATTTTACGTTACAAATCATAGTTATCAGTTTCCTGTGCATATTATTAAAATCTAGGAACTACAGATTACGATTTCTGCCAAAACCCATCTACATTTCTACTACAATATTGCAAATCTGAAGGGATAATACCACATGACTCAAGTTAAATATTTCTTTCTGCATTTGGAAATATTAATAAGCTAACATTTTGTTACATGAACATTCAAAATGTCAACATACAGAGAAAGTAACGCAAGATTTCTTCTTTCCCAACAGGCAGTAAAACAGATTAATTACATATAACTATGTTGGTATGCTGGTGTACAGTATTGCATTCAGCCAAATATAGGTGAAGTCGTCTCACTGCATATAGATCTCTAGACTACCACTGGAAAAAACCTTCAGCTGAGAAAACGGCTGGCTAGTAATATATTTAAAACCCCACCTGACATGAGAAATGAAAGAGAATAAATGTATACAGCTAGTGAAACTTCCAGGGAACAGGGGGAGACTTCAACACTTTTGCTGACAGTGACTTTACTGTCAGTGGCCTGTCTCTCTCGGAGGCAGCTGTCAATCACAGGCCATCTTTCTCTCCCAGAGGAGTTCATTGTGCCTGCAGACAGTTGTGGAATAACTGCTCCTAGGCATCAGAGCGGCAGATGGAGTGTATCTGTCAATCATTGTCACTAATTATTAACTTCTGTCACTCAGAGCAAGGCAACATATCTCCGCCTGATCCTCTGTGATTTGATCTGCTACGCCACCTCAGAGACAGACAGTTCAACCTTTCATTATGTGTCACACACACAGCACTCTGCTGGGTCAGCCCTCGTGACTCAGTGTTCCAGCAGAATACTATTTTAGCCACTGAACATTACAGGGAGAAGGCTGGCATGAAGGACATGCTCTGCGTTCAAATGCAGCAGTCACCCATTTCCTGTAAACATTCTAAAGCTAGAGAAGCATGGAAGTATCAGTCTCCTAAGTTTTGAACAAGGGGAAGGAAAAGAATCTAAATATAAGCCAAGTAACTAAAATTCTTCCATAATAAGCCGTCCCTTGTAATTTTCTAAAATGTTGATTATCTTACCTCAAAAACTTTTTCTGAAAAAAGGCAACTTCTTTTAATGACAATTATTTACAACAGTTAGTAGAATCATAGAACAACCTGAGTTGGAAGGGACCTCCAAAGCCCACCAGCCCAACCCCTGGCCCCACACAGGACCAGCCCCATCAGAGCAGATGACCGAGAGCGTTGGCCAGACGCTGCTTGAACTCAGCCCAGCTTGGGGCGGTGACCAAGCCTGACTGAGTTTAAGCAGCATCTGGACAGTAAGAAGTAAGTTTAAGGAGCGTCTGGATAGTAAGGTTAAGGGGGGGCAGACCAAACAGGAGGGACCATCCCTTCGTTTTCCATTGGCCAGAAAAACGATTAGAAATTATCACCGGTGATTTCTGATTGATCTTAGTTTGACTGCATTTTCAATCTTGGAATTAGCGGTACTTTTACTAAAATTCCATGTGACAACACTGGCCACCCTCAACAAAGGAAAAAGATCAATAAAAGAAACATATCAACACTGGAAAATGCGTATTTTCTCTCTCTCTCTTTATATTTTCAACCATACATTTGATATCCCTCCAGAAATTCTGCTTAGCCAAGGCCAATGCAGTATCCCAAGGTTGATCAAAAGCGCTTATTGTACACAGTTTATGATTTGAAAGAAATCAGAATGTCTTCAGTACTTAAAATTCTATAAATCCAAGAGGCTCCAGGCACTTCTTAGAAAACCAGAATTATTTCTTTTTTTTCCAAGCATCTCTGCTTTGGGGAAAAGTCTTATGTACAGACCTATTTAAACAAAAACACCCCTATGCAGGCTTAAGTCCTCTCTCTCATCATTTTAAGTATTTGCAGTCATTAACAATGACGAGATTTGTTCAGGCATAAAAAGCAGTATGGATTTTTAATAAGTTACTACTGCTATATTCTAATATATTTTATTCTACCATATTCTAATACAACAAAATGCAAAAATGTGGATATCAGAAAGGGATTCAAGCCACAGGTATAGATGAGCGAAAAAGATCTTGGGAGAAGAATGCTTTGGAGAAGGACTTAGGGAAGCATTCCAATTTAAGCTTTCACTGCAATTTTGTGGAAAAATGGATGAAAGCAATAACTGGGTGCATATAGGAATAGAGAAGACAAGGTGAAGTTACTCCATTATTGCAGCTTGCATCAATTAATCAAAGCAAGTGTAAAGGAAGTTCTGCTGGTGTTATTTTAAAGGGCTAACAAAGATGTACAGAAAGAACCTCACCATTATAACAGCTTTGCAGAACTCAATATTTTTTGTTTAAGAAAGACTAACTTCATCATCATGTATAAGGATCATCACGGAAAGAAAATGACATATTCTGTAGGCTTTTGAAGACTGATCTGAAAAGAAAGAAAACAGAGCTAAACATGTACAAATTAGACACGTGAAAAACGCCAAACACTCCGCTTCACCGCTTTTTAACAGGAGAGCTGATCCAGTTTAAACAGTGGATTGTCTACAGTCTCTTGATATTTTTGAACATTTTTCTCCCCAGAAAACCCAATTTAGCTTAGTACAGTGCATTTTTAGAACAGTTAATGGGTTCAAGAAGGCATTAATGGTTGAAATACAGTATTAGCCTGTCCCACTTCCATTGTTCTCTGTCTTTAAGTTTCCTAAAAAGGTATTACATTTCAAGTTTTTACATTTTAAGTAGTTCAGAATAGGTAGGATTTTGTTCTCATCTTAAATTCTATTAACTCCAATACCACTTAGCCCAACTACAACATCTCAATAGCTAGCTACACCACTTTGTTGATTTCCTTTGCTTTAATGAAAAAAAAAGTAACTGATAAAGTTCAAATCTTAAAGACTCATGCTAGACTTGAAAATTCTTATGAGTCCACTCATAAGTTTAAACAGTAGATTCTTCATTCGTTATCTTCCCCTTTGAATACTAGGTGACTTTTCCATAGCAAAGGATACAGATCCCAACCAGCCCCAATCCCAGCCAGCCCCAGGTTCAGTACTTCTCTCCTCCCAGTGCAAAAAACAAACAAAAAAAAAACAAACCCAAAACAAAACCCAACCCAACCAGCACAAAACAAAAGATGATATTTACTTAGGTATTTCTTTTTAAAAGCTGTAAAAGCTCATTACAATTTTAGTATGTCTATTCAAGGTCTTTACCCCACTTCTCTCTCAGAATGCTTCCAAGTCAAACACAAATCAAATTTCAAATTGATAAACAAAAGAAATTAAAGGAAAACATAGCCAAAAAAGGGAACAATCATTGGAAACTGCATAGCAAACTGATATTCCAAATCTTGGAAAAAATTCCTCACATGGACTCATTTAAAGGAAGATACATTTCAGTGTCTCCAATTATAAGAACTTTCGTTAATCTACAGCTTTCATTGGAAAACAGGAACAAAAAGAGACCACGAGACTACTTCTATTTCCTCTGGATTAGACCCTGACCATCTGCCATCATTACAGCTCAAAGTACATTTAATTTCCTTTCATAACCTTTGACAACAAGAATCACTAACAGTATTTTAGTTGAAGAAACTTTTATAAAATATTACAATCAAATCAATTGCATTAACACAATTGAACCTCTAAGTTCAACACAGTGGAAAACACAATACTTCTTTATTATATCAGCTGTCTGGTCATATATAAATCATCTATAACTAAAACCAAAAGTATTGAGAGTACTATTTATCCAGAGTTAGCAAAAGGAATTATCTGACAGTTGAAAATGAAAAACCACTAATAAGCATTACAGTGTATTGAAAAGTTTAAACAATGTGATTAAGGAAACTTTTGCCATAATAAGGAGTGTACGTGATTCTATTTTATCTTGCTAAGAAAATTCCTCTGGGATTTTTCATTCTGTTATACAATAACTAAACTGGAATATTACGTTAAACAAGTCTCAGAGTCTACCTGTATTCAGAATATATTTAAAATTAAGAGATAATGTTCTTTCAGCGTATTACACTTCACTAAAGCATTCGTATTTTTACTCAAATCATTTGCCCAAAGCAATAAACAGAACAGCAGGAAAGTCAAAAGCCCTAACTAATGCCTTGGCCATTTAGAGACTTAAGACCTGCACAGTAAAGATACTTAAATCATCTTTTATAAAGTTTATTTTTAAGATATGAAACAAGGAAATCTTTAGAAAGACAGTAAAAGAAAAAAAAAAAACCCAAATCAGTGAAGGAATTCAGTGAAGAATGGCAGAAAATAATGCATTTGCCATATCTCCTGTTGTAAGAAGCCAGTAACAAAGAAATGCATGCAGTATAATCCTTCAGGAAACAACACTGCAAAGTAAAACTGCAGCATAGGTAATAATTACTTAGTGATTAGAGAATTAAAAAGAAAACAAACAAACAAAAATCAATCAAGATGTATCTGGGAATAATGTGCTGACAAGTAAGAGCAAAATTTGTCATTTATGCTATTTGCTGTGGTCAGCAGGGATTAGACTCGATCAAATAACCAAATTATCAAGATATAAAAGTTAGACCAGTTGATTGTCACTGCAACACAAGGTCTGACAGCAGCCCCACACCATTTACCTAGAAAATACCACACTTGATAAATACTGTATTCCCACGTTACATAGAATTTATGTAACAGTTATACAGTTTACTTATATTTGCATTAAACCGAGGTTTTAAACTGTATTTATGTTGCCTATTTAACTCTACTTAGGGCGCTATTTGCAAGTATTCATCAATGAACAAAGTATTCTAATCACTGCTTTTACCTGGTGCTCCCAACATGCTATTTGCACTGTACCAACCGCAGCTTCACTACCTTTGAGGCAGAGACAATTAATGTATTTAAAGTCAAAATTCTTGAATTTAAAAAGTTTTCCATCAATTTCTTCAATATGCATACTGTGATCTGAAAATTGTGGGCAAGTATTCTGGGCATACAGCTTGCAATTTACTGTTTATCGGTCAATCAGCCCAGACACACAAATAAATACTTTTTAGGCAAGTATAAAGCCCTGTTAAGTTACCATTCCAAAGCATGATGAAATTTTCAAATAAAACAAAGTACACACAGACAGGAATAATATTTTCCAACCTCCAAACCATTGAAATTACTACCCAACACTATTTTAAATACTTAAGGTTCAGACTGCCACGCATCTGAATCGGCATATTCAGAACACTCGCTTCCACAGAGTTATAATACAAATGACACAAATTCATAAAAATGCATCCAAATCTAGGTCTTCATTGTGCTCAGATTTTAAACTATCTTTGAACCCAGCCACAAGGAGGTCAAATTCACGGTCCTGTCTAACTGCTGTTTATGTCAAATAGGTTGTCACAGGACCACGTGAGGGTGGAAGTTAATCCTACATTTCAAATTCATTTTAGCTGGACGAGGCAAACTAGTCTCAGACACTCCCCTCCTTTATACTTTCTTTGGTTTAATCACATCTTGACCTACAGTGCTTTTCTTCAAACTATTCCTGGATTCAATACATTTCAGATATAATCAATGGAAGAAAGGAGATGACAAAAGCATGTCTTGTGAGCACTTGGCTTAGAAAACAATTTTCTGAGTCTCGACGGTTCATGTTTCCAAGCACTACAATTAAAAACCCCAAGAACCTGCAACTATTGTTCCTAGCATCATTGTGAGCACAAATAAGTTTTATCGGTTTGGTCATGTACACAGGCATACAGAACCACATGTTCTTCTCTTAGATCTTAAAAAAAAGGAACTCTCATCAAACTCAAAAGAACCATTCAGCAATAAATTTACAAGTGGGACCAACAAGCCTAATTCCCAAATGCTCTACTCAGTTGCCAGTCAGCTTAGAAGGGTACCCGAATTCCCTCAGAACCTAAGTTTCCTCTGGGCAAATTCCTAAGGGAATTTAATTCCTCCCTATCAGTCCTGGGTGTAAGTGAACCTTCTCCTTGCGGTATTCTGTATGAAAAAAAAAGACTAACCTGCCTTGGTTGTTTAATGAAGTCAGGCATGTGAATCCTTAAAGTGGAATCTTAAGCCCACTGCTTTCTTTGGCATTTTCTATTTGCTGGTTACAGCAGTTTGGTAAGCAGGCTGTCGCGGATCCCAATTTTGGGCACTGGGTATATTCTCTACACAGTAAAACGGAAGCGAGATGCTTAAGACTGGACTCCCCGTGTCAAAGACAGAAATGTGAGGTAACTGTTTCCAGCATCATCACTGGAAAAATGACAGCGTATTATGTTGTGCCATAAGACGCAAGAGCTGGGAACCATGATGATGAAATAACAGCCTACTGTATGACGTCACTATTTTGGCGCTCTCAGGCTTTGTTCTTCCCTTCCCTGTAGACCTCCCATGCTTCCATTTAACATAAAATTTTTTTTGAACAGTTAAGAGATACAGATATATAGCTAAGAACCCACAACCCTTAAGAACATAAAGAAACTTGAATGCTATTCAAACTTCAACAGGCTTTTAGATACAGCAATAAAGAATCTGCAATGTTATGAGGTGAACAAGGATGAATATTGTTATCATTACAAAAGGGGAGGTACGCCGCAGTCACATTACGCAAAGATGCTGAACCAATCAGGAATAGAAAGTGAGCACAAGGTAGAACATTTTTAGAATAAGGCTAATATTATAATTCCTGTGCTGTCACTATAATGATGGAGAACAGCACCAGAAGAATATTCATTCCAGTAATGCCTTTCCTAGGCTCAAAGGAAAATATTATTCTAATGTTGAAAATGAACATCCTGCCCTGTCCAAGTCAAAGAAATATTTTAAAAAAGAAAATGTCAGAGATGCGGCAGTTCCAGAAGGACATTTTCTTATTTCCCAGAGAATTGAGGCTGGTAATAATGATAATAATTATTATCGTAACAACAACAACAACATTTCATACCAAATAAGCTGGGATGCTTTGTGCCCTCACAGAAACGCACAAAACCCGATAGCCTTAATGTTTGATTCTGAATATGTCTGTCAGGAAACAAGCGCAAGCCTTCAGCAGCCGCGGCTGCCTGATTAGTCTCACAGTCACTCCAAGGAGCTATCAGCTTCTCAGCGTGAAGTTCTCCTGCATCACTGCTCCAAGCCTTTAGGCAAAGGATTCTAATAATGAGTCACAGTGCCGTGACTGAGGCCACACTTCTGCTCTGGTGAGCTGCTTGCTGAGAGGGACTGCATGCTCCCTCATTATCATTTTACAGCTTTTTTTCCCCTCTTTTTTCATTTGTTCTTTTGTATTCTTTTTCCTTCCTCCAAATGCTTGGTGCATTTCAGTGAGAGTGCTTAGTGCTACCACCAGGACAGAAGCCATATGCTCATGTTTAATAACCTTCTGGTGGAGGTAGTCATAAAACTTAAAATAAGGCAGAGTATCATGCAAAAGAATAAAATAAGATAGTCTTCTATCACATCCTAATAAAGGGGCATAGACCCCCCTCCTTTCAACCAAAGGTTACAAAGGTAAAATATTTTATACATTTCTCCTTCATTAACACTATTATGGAGAATTAAAAATAAAACAATCAAACAAGGTGACACACTTATTTAGCAGCTAAGATTTTTTTTTTAATCCTCCCATCCATATTCTTATGCCCCATTGGAAAAGCCAATTCCTTCAGAATTTGATGAACGTTACTTAAGCCAAAGCATAGTTACATCTTACATACACAGCGCAGTACTAATTTGCCATTTACCAATTGTCTCGCGACATTTTCGATTCCACAAACGCATTGGACAGGCTTGCCACTGAACTTTGCAATTTTTCATGCTGTTATGCCACTCCAACAAAGCGCCCCACTGTTTTGGGACATACCTAGATTACATGCTGCATCATGTAGTGTTGCTACTACTCCTTCTTGTTCGTTCTTCAAGTAGCTAGAAACCTTCTGTTATTTTAACCCAATATTTTTTATTTATCCCAAACACAAATACCAGCTGGGCAGAGAAAGGAGCAAGAGCAGCCCTGAGGAGAAGGACTTGGGGGTGTTGGGGGACAAGAAGTTCAACATGACCTGACAATGTGTACTCACAGCCCAGAAAACCAACCGCGTCCTGGGATGCATCAAAAGCAGCGTGACCAGCAGGGCAAGGGAGGGGATTCTGCACTTCTGCTCCACTCTGGTGAGACCCCACCCTGCAGTGCTGCGTTCAGCTCGGGGGTCCTCAGTACAAGACAGACATGGACCTGTTGGAGTAAGTCCAGAGGGGGCCACAAAGTTGATCAGAGGGCTGGAGCACCTCTCCTATGAAGACAGGCTGAGGGAGTTGGGGTTGTTCAGCCTGGAGAGAAGGCTCCACAGAGACCTTAAAGTACCTTCCAGTACCTGAAGGTGCCTACAAGAAAGCTGGAGAGGGACTTGTAAACAAGGGCATGGAGTGACAGGACAAGGGGGAATGGCCTTAATCGGAAGGAGGGGAGATTGAGATGAGGTCTGAGGGAGAAATCCTTCCCTGGGAGGGTGCTGAGGCCCTGGCACAGGGTGCCCCGAGAAGCTGTGGCTGCTCCTGGCTCCCTGGCAGTGCCCAAGGCCAGGTTGGATGGGGCTTTGGGCAGCCTGGGCTGGTGGGGGGTGTCCCTGCCCATGGCAGGGGTTCAGAACTAGATAGGCTTTAAGGTCCCTTCCAACCCAAACCGTTCTATGATTCTTTACGGAAGTCCTAGATCTACTTGAGTGCTACCAAACTTTATCATTAGTTTTCTAGAGAGGAAGCACGATGGTAAAAAAAATGAAAGATTAAGAACATGCACATACAGTTCTGCTCAACTGAATCCCCAAAAGATAGAGGGAAATGCAGATGTTATTCCAGAGCAGACAGAAAGTGGATAGCGTGACTATCATGTCAGGAACACTGAAGTTGCCTTATATGAGAGGAGATACAAATAATCCTCTACAGAGCTATGTGCTTAAATATACACATACCCTATTATTACAGTATCAGATACTAAAAAAAGAAATCCAGTGAGAGTAAGAGACGGGAACTTCAGTATATTTGCTATTTTATCAAGAGTTATACACAGAAGCTTCTGTACAGGATTAGAATAATCTGAACACCAGAATGACTCACTGCAAAGACCCATAAGGCACATTCTGATCCACTGCAAAGTACATCACTAATCCGAAAAACAATTTAAAAATCCAGTGAAGCTCTTGAAGTTCACCTCCAGCTTTTCCTTTATAACAAATTCGTCTGACAACAAAGTTTTTCATAACTATATATGTGGAGCATTCACATATGGTGTCTGTCTCTTATCATTCTCTCTCTTTTGTGTTTGCATTTTTTTGTGTCCTGACAATTAGACAAGAATAAGGCAAAACACACTCAACTCCCTTACATTAATGGCAAANGGCAAAACACACTCAACTCCCTTATGAGTCTATTCTTTGACTTGCTGCAAGTCTATTCTTTGACTTGCCAGCTAAGCAGAAAAAAAATTAAGGATGTGCACACATTAGAATTTGCATATTTTCTCATGCACAGACCCACCAACACTATTATGGGCAAGAATAAAAAATGAGAGGAGAAGAGTGTTATAAAGTTTATAAAATAAAAACAGCTAAAGTTAGCAATGATCTCAAACAAGCAGTATTTGTATGTAATCAGAGTACAGCAGCACTATAGAAACACTGACTATGACAGCACAAGCTCACATCTCCAGTTTTACATGATTGGAAACATCAGGTGTTTCAATCAGGCATCTTTCCTCGGGACATAACTACCTTCAAGCCAATCAAGCTTACTTAAGCTGACTGAACTGCATAGTTCAGATGGATCTCTGCTATCACAACGTTAGTCGTGTCCAAGTGAACTAGTTTAAAGATAACTCAGGTGTATCTACATAAGCTGCAGTCACAGAAGGCATTGAACTGTAGACATACCAGTACCCATGGCATTTCCCTTTTTTCTTCACTTAGATATCAAGCATACTTTCAAACCAGCAGCATATGGCAGTGGGCTAAAGGGAGTAAACTTCACAGACAGAAAACACAGGAAAGCAAAGTCAAATGCTGTGGGGGAAAAAGCCATGAAACAACCAGCCTGTGAAAAAGTCTATCACTGCCAAGTGCATCTATCCTACACTGACTGTGTTATGACACTGATATATCCAGTATGACTTTTCTCACTTATCTACATAGCATTAAAAGGAAAAACTATGAGAAAAACCTTAGCTGAAAAAGATGTCATTAGCTTCCTAAGTCTTCCATCCCACATCTGTGAGAGCATGCTGGTCTGCAAGGTGCACTGCCAGACCATGAAATTCAGTTTCCTTTAAATTCACACTGTCTCTATAGTATTTTCAATTAAGTTTAAGGATCTGCTCTTACTTGGCATTTTGACATTTTGAACAAGTATCATTTCAAAAAGGCACTATCGGAAAAAAAATAGAAAGAATGCAACACAGAAGAAAAAAAAAATCATCCAACTTTTGACTGAAGGATTCCACTGCAGACATCAAAGTAAAAAAAACCAGCTTTCTGTTGTCCTGAAAGCAGGTTTTCCAAAGACAAAAATTCCCCCAACAGCTCTTCAATTAATGTATGTTGATAGATTTCAGGAATCCTCCTCTCTCTTCAAACACAACTGCTTTCACTGTCACTACTACTGGTGACACATGAGCTCATACAAACATAGTTGCACAATGAATAAACCTTAATCTTTCTCCTGCTCCTTAAGTTTTCTGATAATTTTTTTTAAATAACAAATAGTTCAAGTGACCATGCATTTGTCAAAGTCAAAACAAATGTGGGGTTTGAAACTTACGAATTTTACGAAACCATCTACTCAGTTCAAAATATATTTAAGTTAGGTAGCCTTGAAAATTCTGTAAACCCAAATAACTTAATAAAGTTGAATGTAAACCTCATGATGGGTTTTTCTTAACCTCAAAAGACTCTGATTTGGCACTTTTTTTTTTAACTGACCATTTATCCTCATCTTACTAATTGAGAAGCAGTGTGACCTAATTGCATTGTATTTTCTCTATATTTAACTTTTTGTCCCTAAGAGAGTTCTGTGGTACAATTCCACGTAAAATTACAGTTAACTTATTCACTAATAGATTCACGTATTCTTTAAGACTGATGTGCTGTGAGCCATTACAGGCTAAGCTAAGTTGACAGACTCTATTAAAGCGCAGTACTGTCATGGAAATTGTGATCTTAACACAAATGCCTGTGACGGATACCAATTACTTTGTTCTTTTTCATAAAAAGTCTGCATGACATAGGAGTTCTGAATGACTGATAAGATCACTGAATGCTTTACATCATGAGTTTCAAATATGATTCATCCTTAATCATGGAGTAAGCATAGCTGCTTATCCATTACATTATGACCTGTTGTACACAGGAGAAGCAGATTATGCTCGTCACCTCCTAACCAAAGCTACTTTCAGACTGTGCTAATTGTCAGTTACAGAAACTGGTGCCTGTCTTCTAACAGCAGAAGGATGCTTAATAATCTTAACGTCTCCCCTTCAAAAGCATTAACTTATTAGACAAGAGAATCTTTTCCAAAAAGGTAATCAATGCTAAATCATATAAGTTATCAACTCTTAACAATTCTCTTTAAAAGCAATTAACTAGACAGTTGTTTCTAAATTCCCCAAGACCAAGATCGGTGCTGCAGTTAAAAGAAGGGCAGCACCTGTTCAATGTGCAACTTGTTGAGGAAACCCCATTTTAAGTAGTTCAGAAGCAGGAAGAAACACGCATGTGAAGACTTTTAGAAACAAAGGGAACACTGTAAAATTCAAATGCTTTCATCCCTTTTCATATCAGAAAACTGTAGACTAGATCCTTCTGCCTCTCTGTACTTAAATATAGCAAATACCAAGATCATGTTCTAGGTTGATTTACTTATGAATAAAGACAAATGCCAACTGAAGAGCAAACACTGGAGTCCCTCCTTCCTGCTTTAAGCAGCTATATCTAGCAAAATAAACTAAGGACGTGAAGAAACAAAAATTTTAGGAAGTTTTCACTCCACACTGCTGATGGGTGATCCCTGAAGATTTGAGTTTATTAAGCTGTTATCTGGCAATTGATGTATGATTTACAAGAAGTTATAAAGCCCCAACCATCATTCCATGTCTGACTTGTAAATGCCTGGGATATTCAAAAAACACACTGGAGTAAGAACGCATGATCTCGGTCATCCTACACGTCCCACAAAATTAGATCCATGAGTAACTATTTAGAACCCCAGCCATAAGTTACAGGTGTAACTGGAACAGGGCCCCGGTGCATACTTGGAAACGTATATGCAAAAAACCAACAAATCACAATTCTACTAAATAACATAAATTTAGAATTATCCAATAAACCAAAGGTTTGAGCAATGAGTGTGGCATGGAACTCAACGATGCATATTGTCCTCCTATAAATGCAGATAATCCAAATGCTGATTTCCCAGTCATAAGCATATATTAATATCCATAAAGCACTTCATATGTTTTAGAAATTATTAAACTAACCAAAACAGACGTATGATCAATGTTTCATTTTCTGCTGGGTTGTTTTCTTTTTTAATCTTTTTTTTTTTTAAAACAATGCTTATGAAATAAACAGATTTTTGCACTGCTGGCTTTCCTTTCTGTATGGTGTACAAAATGCTTATCTTTAAAACTAATTTACTAGAGTTAATTTAAAGACAATCCTCTACACAAGTTTCTTCTGAAGGCCTAGTTCATCTAAAAAGATTTGCAATACAAAGCCAGAAATCTCGTGGCGGTGGGGGGGGTGGGGCACAGAAACAGAAAATCCCAGTCAAAAAAAAGTCTTTTATGTCCTGTGTTCCAACGCATTAGAAATACTGCAAGAACATCCCCTCACTGTCTTTATTATACTCCACACACACTTGTGGCTATAGGCAAAAGAGTTTTTAAGATAAATGAATTAAGCGAAATTCCTATAGAATTAATTGGCTGGAAAAATACTACTACAGCTGTGCTTGTTAGAACCGCAAGGGAATTTTTCCTCCTGTGATAAATTAGCAGGGTTTTGATATAATGAGAAATGTATCAGGAAATATTTTCAATTCTCTGAAACAAGTTAGTACTTATTCTCCTCCTGCCCAGTAGCAGAAGACATATCAGCTCACAGTTGTGCACAGCAGGCTTTCCATTATATAGTCACATACCAACATTTTTGCTCATAAATGCTTAAGTACATTGCAAATATGCAAACATGTAAAAACTGTGACTATTTAAATAAACTTTCTCCCTTTCAGCTCTACTAGACTCACTTTGTGTAACAGATTCTATAAAAGAGAACAAGACAGCCATCTAGAGGGCAAGAAAAATAAACTATCTTTAGATCACAAGGGAACACTGAATGATCAATCCACTCACTCTAAGGCAGCAAAAAAACTAGCCAAATAGATGTGAATCTAAGTGAAAAGGAGCCACATTACCGTTCCCCACCAGGGAGGTTTTTTTTTTACTGTTACGGTATTTCAACATAACTCACTTAATCAATAACCGTGAACTCCGAAAGTGACAATTGTGTCATTTTAGAACAATAATTTATACAGAAAGCATGTATTTTTATAAAAGCAAAGTGTTTTTCACCATATGGCACAGAAATCTAAAAAATTAAAAGCACTGATCCATAATTAGGGGTAAAGATGTCAGTTCTATCTACCTTCTTAACTACAGAACTGTACTCATCCTTTCCTTCACCCATACTGCCTGGTTCTGGTGCCCAACAAAACACAGCACAAAAGGGCAGCTAAACTAACAACGAGCTTCCTTGCTGCCATATTGTAAAACAGCATTTCAGGCCATAATGCCCGTAGCGGTTCATAACTGGTAAGTTGTAAATCTTCACAGCAAGTTATAGAACTGGGAGTTGCAATTGGAGCATCTTTATAAGGAGCTATTTCTTGGTGTATGAGAGAGTTGGATAAATTTGGGGATTACAGCCCAGTGGTAAAGGACTCTGGATAATTCTTAGTGTTTACCCAGATAAATACCTGGCAGCAGGAAAGCTTAATGTGGTTCTGTTAGCATAGCTGTTTAGGAACTGATGTTATAGATGAAGAAAAATGTGCAGAGGAACATTTTGACAATTCATATTTTAAGAAAGTACAGAGAAAAATCTTTCTAGAATTTTAATTCAGATTGGGCACAGGGAAGACTGGGGTAAAACAAATAAATAATCAGCAATGCTTTTCTGACTCTCTGGATTGATTTCCCTTTTGTTGGTCTCATTTTCCGTCTTACCAGAGATCTAATTGCTCTTAACGTAGCAAGTCCACTGTGACCACTGCAGGCCGTCTCTTAAGCCTATTACAGGTGCGTGCCATATTTTTCATAGAATCATAGAACCTTTAAGGTTGGATAAGACCTCTGGGATCATCAAGTCCAACCATCAACCCAACACCACCATGTCCTGCAGTGCCACATCTACACGCTTTTTGAACACCTCCAGGGACAGCGACTCCACCACCTCCCTGGGCAGCCTGTCCCTAGGCCTGACCACCGTTTCAGTGAAGAAATTTTTCCTAATATCCAATCTAAACCTCCCCTGGAGCAATTTGAGGCCATTTCCTCTTGTCCTATCACACTGTAATAGGAACAAATGCATACAAACTTCTCTCACATCTCTTGCCATTTCCACAATATGGAGTAAAGGTCTTGAGCTGTCACTCAGGAACTGACGGGTGGGTGGGTGGTGTATGTGGGGTGTGAAGGAACATTTAATTCTACTGTATGCTGATTTGGGAAGAAGTGTACAGAAGACTGTTTGCATTGAAGTACCTCATCTCCTAGATTTCTGGATAAGCCTGAGACATTTCACACCTTCCCTTTGTTTCATACCTGACATGAAGTGCAGATGGGCCACTTACAGACTCCAGCAAGAAATAATCTTTGAATTAAATCCAAAAGCATTCTTTAAAAGATTCTTTATGCTGATCTTCTAATGATGACCTCTTCCTTAATTCTGCAATGGTTTCAACCAGCTTTTCGATCATTGGTATAGCTATAAAAAGCAAAACACCTTCTCCTAACCCTATTATGATGAAAGCTTTAAATTTTAGTATTCATTTTTAATGGGAAGAAGTTAAACTCCCTCAGGAACCATAAAAGGTAGGGGTTTGATCTATCAGCTAATGAAAGGTTGCTACAGAGCCATGCCTTCAAGCAGACAGTCTGAAAAAGGGTATACCTTGTTCTTGGATGACACGGGAGAGAGAGATGTTCCTATTATTTTTTTTTTTTTTAAAATAAAGTCTTTGATTTTAAACAGGACTATTTTAGGAGTTCTTCTGTTGTTTGGTTTTCAGTGGCTTTTTTTTTTTTGTTTTTGAATCTCTTAGCAGTCTTTGAATGGTATTTAAAAAATCATGTACTATCAACCAAAATTACAAGCTCAGACCAAGACACTGTCTTAGGATAATTGTCTGTTTAACATTTAGATCATCTCACACAAAGGTAACTTTTCTGTTCATCACTCTGTAGTTCAAAACTGCAATATAAGCCCTGCTCTACACAGTGTCATTTTCCACAAGCCGTTAACATNGGTACAGAGGGGAGAGAAGACTGCAAATCAGATCTCCTTCCAGGTCAGAAACTGTCTGACCTAGCACCTGGTTGATCATCAAATGAGATTTCAAAACCTGACGAGCGACTGCAGCAGCTCAGAAGATGGCTCTGAACAATGAATACTATCAACCTGGGAGCATGTTTTCATCCCAGCGAGTTCCAGTTAACAGGTACGTGACCTGTGACAAAAGCTAGCCTTGAGCCACTCGGAACTGGAACTGTGACACATGGAGGCTCACAGAATTTTTGAAGAGTAAATGTGCTTATGGGAAAGTGAGATTTTTTTCTTACTTTCAACGGTAATCAAAATTATCAGTCTCAAAACATTTACAATTATATAGGCTTATAAATGCAAATATCTCCTCTGACAGATTTCAGGTAATGAACAAGCAGTTAGCAACGTGAAAGACATTTTTGGAGGGGCATGGACACAACATGAACAATAAAAACTCTATCGAGAAAATCAAAAAGTCAGAAGCAAGATGTGCAGACTGGAATAGCTTCTCCTCTCAAGGGAGGAAAGAAAACAGAACGTTAAAGAATCAACAGATGCCCAATTTACACCTTTGCCACTTTTTAATCAAAGAAAGTCCTACCTTAGGATTGCAACACACTTCAGAGGAAGAGTTAATTCACCTCCAGACGATTCCATTACAAAAGCGAAGTGTGTAACTTTAGACATTTGTAGTTGCTAGAAATAAATATGAAAGTCCTACATAAAAAGGCCGTATGAGTTCTAGGTTTGGATTGAAAAAAAAGTTTTTCTCCAGAATGTGAGCTCTGTTCTTGCATTTGGAATATGGCGTATTTTGTCACAAAAACAGCTTCCAGAAGGTCACAATTCAGATTCTTTAGTCTGGATCTGGCAAACACTCCACTCTTCAAATGCCTTAGCTCCAGCATTTTTCTAGCTTCCTGTTTAAATACAGATTTATTTTAATTGGTTCTTTTCCTTCTGAATGGTCCCCAACTGCTTTTCTTCACTTGCCTCATCAGGTGTCTGTGAGGTAAATCAGGATAATTAGTTCCAAATTACCTGGCTGATTGCTGAAAAAAAGTGACATTATCTAAGGTAAAAAAAAAGCAGAAAGGGAAATTAGATTCTACCATGTAACACACAAATAAAGGACAGAAAGGAAAAGGGCAGCCTGAACACTTCTTTGTCCTCCATTAAGTCCATGCGCTAGCAAATGTGGTCAGCACTACATGCTACCGAAGACAAACCAGGTGCTCTGAAACCTAATTAGCAAGTCTTGTTTTGTAACAATTAAATACCCAGTAGCACTCACTGACCGAAGCCTTAGTGATCCAAAGAACATGACCGACCACCATACCTTCACCACCAGTAAAGGAGAAAGCAGCAAATCAGTCTTAAGGAGTTTTCATCAGTCCTGACCACCTTTTCTCTGTAACAAACTTACAACCACCTTTACAGATTTGGTCTGTGAATGTACTGCAATAGATTTTTTGTGTTTATGTTGTAAAAATGTCTTAGATAAACAAACAGCAACGAAAAAAGGCAGAAAATGTATTCACATGCAGTAGGTACTACTATAATCCAAGCTAGAACTTTTGAAGACACTGATCTCTTAAAACAGCGGGAGGAAAAAAAACCCTGCCCAATTTGTGCCAATAGAAAGACAGACAGCTCACACAGAAAGTCATGCCAATCATCCCCCTCAAATGAGGGGTGTGTAACGAGCTATTCGCATGTGCACTTGGTGTAGAATTTAAGCCCAGGTCAGTGGGCTGGAAAGTAAGAAACTTTCTTGACTTACAGGCATGCTTTGTACCCAGTGTCACATTTCGTATTTTATTGTATTTTGGTGGGGTTTGTTGTTGTTCTAGGTATTTGTTGTATTTTCACCCACAACACAGATTTTGTTTTACAAACACAAAGGTTTGTTAAAACAAACACAGGTTTGTTTTAAAGAGTCTGCTTCTGATTTACTCAAATCAAATGTGTCACCCCAGAGCCTGTATGTACACGTTTTCAGGATACCTCTTAGACTTCATGGAGAAATTACATACAACTAGTAACTCTAAGACAGTAACCAGGTTCTGATGCTGCCAAGCAAATTATTTTAAAGCCAAGTCTTTCTGTACTTGTAACAAGCGTGATTCCAGAGAAAGGCTGGCACGGTGAAAGCCTAGTGACTATGCTACTTTTCCTAGTTGACATGAAGTATCCTACTCCGTAATCGCTTTTGATTGTATAGTATGTTACGCAGTCACTCAAAGAGATTACATTCTCTGCATGCACAGCAACTGGGAGTAACGAGCAATCTATTTGTCACCTCTGACAATACTTGGAATTTGTCAGCATTATTTACGTTATTAAATATAAAAGTCTATTATTTCAGTGACAGGCTCTATAAATAGAAATACAATTTGTTTAAAGGGCATGGCTAGCAGTGTCAAACGGCACGCACTCGATACCTTCTGTGTCGTTCAGTTCAAAGAAACACACACCAGACAGACTGTATTTCACATTCTTTTCCTCCTCCTCTGTTTTTTACTCCATTTTATGGAACTTTGACAGCGGGAGTGGGGAGGAGGGGCAGGTTAAGATCGTCAGATGTGCTCACTTAACAACGAAGACAAGTGAAAAATAACTACAAAAAGCCCCACAAGTAGTTCAGTAACTGCAGAAGTAATCCCAATCCAGGCACACACGCTCGGAATGCTCTCATGGCACGTGGAAGTCCTCCCCTAACACTTACACCTACCAACCGCTCACGATGGTATGCATTCAAGAACAGCCAGAGGGAAATGTTTTCTAAACGATGCACAGAAATCTTTAGCCCAGTAAACAATCAATATTCTTGCCATGCAAAGGACTGAGGCGTTGCGGATGTTTGTTCATTAAATCAAAGAAGGTGCGTTGCAATCTGTATTATCACTAAAAATATTTAGAGGTTTGACTGGGGGGTTTGGGGGCATTTGGGGGTTTTTATTTGACACAGCTCACATTTTCTTTCTCCGGTGAATGCTGTCACACTAACAATGAAAACTGAAACAGTAGTACCTTTATTTACATTTCTAAAATACCATGAAAGCTGTTCCCAGGCCAGACCCAACCAATGTTACCGACTCAAACTATGCCACTCTGCTCGAAGCTATTAAGATATTTTATTTTTTTTATGAAACCAAGAAATTCTTAGTGTAACAAAGGAGCTAAAACTGCTGTCATACTTCTTGCCATATATGAGTTGCATAGCTGTGGAGGAACATTAATGACATAACGAGTCACGAATGGAGCTGCACACCTTCATTGTCCCTAAGTGACACAAAACCAGGGAATTACCATCAAAGTAGCTTACACCCAACAGAAGATACATTGCTTCACTTCACAGCACGTTTTTAAACTCAACTGTTAAATAATGGAATATTGATCTATTTCTCTGTAAAATAATGAAACTTGAATTTTTAAAAAGCACACCTTAGGTCATTTGTTGTTTCAGTGGCATTTCTTCTCACGCTGAAAATATTATATTGTTATAAATTCTTTAACTAATATTTCACCCCAAACACAACGATCTGGCAGATGAATCACAGAAACAAAACAGTAGGTACTTAAGCCCAGAAAAATTATAGCTTTCAAAACCAGTATCAGAGCATGGTACAAAGGAGGAAAATACCCAAATTGCCAAGTATGAGTTTCAACTTATATTCAGAACCACAAAAATGCTTGTTTTTAAAACAAACGAATTCTTATACTCAAAAAACCCCAATTACTTCCTGACTAAAAAATCGGGAAGAACTTAAAATTGAAATAAAGTCATACCAAGACTATGCAATCTTCTGCGATATGGCTGTCTGTTCTAGTTTTACAAGGTCCATGTTTTCATAATGGTGCCATTAATAAAGCTGTGCACCTGGAGATCCCAAACACCCACTAGCACGACCTCTACATGGACTTCAGAAAACAAGCTAGGGTTAATTTAGGGTCAATTAGAACTAGAAGAAATTGCTACTTCTTTCCTTCTCATGCTTAAGGGAAACCTGTTCACACTTTAAGACCAAATTGTGCAGCAACACACAGCTTTGAAGTGCAGCCGCAGTGACGAATGAAAAGTGATTCCTAAATCCAGACAAAACTGCAGCGGTATAGCCACACGTTAAGAAAAGCTCAGCAGATTTGCTCGATTCCCAGTAAACTTAGGCAATCTATCCCTTAAAACTACAAAGTTAGTAAAAAGAGATATACATTTTATTTTGCCTTTAATTTAAAAGCATTACATACACTTTATTTTGCCTTTGCTACTTGGTCCTGTGCAATGTTTACATCAAAATGAAGCTTTATTCCTAACAGTAATCAAGCATTTGCTTGTTTACCTCACGTTCCCTTGGAGAATAACACCAAAACACTTACAGAGAGAAAAAAAGCTATTTTCTCACTATTTTCAAACACATTGCACACTACAGACCACACATCTTTATGCCTGGTGGTCCTGCCACCGATCTCTCTTCAGGGACACTGTATTTTGAACCGTGTATATACTGCAAATTAGAAAACGTTTTATCTGTCACTTGCACTCTTCAGTATATGTGTGTGTGTATATATCTCAGAGTTGGAAATATTTTGCAGCATGACAGAGCTGTTGGATGTAAGGAGCCCCTGAACGTCATCGTGCCCAACGACCCTCTCAAAGCTAATGCCAACACTAGATCCTGTCAGTCCTAGCTTTTCCCAGCGGAAGCTTGAAAACATTCAAGGATGAAGAGCCACAATGGTCTCTGTAACCTCTTCCAAGGACTGGATCACCTTCTCAGCAAAGACTTTTTTCCCCTTAGCATCTAATCTGAACTGCCCATGCCACAACTTGATGTCAGTTTCTGTCATCATACCATCAGCCACTCTCAAAAACAGCTTGGGTCCATCACCTCTGTACCTCCTCTTCGACAATCCCCTTACACGTACATGGTGAGAACAAGTGTTGAAGTTACAAAGGGTATCATGTAGTTCCAAAAACAAGGCGAACAGCCATACTGAAAATAAGGAAATACAGTAATAGATCTAGACGCGAAAAAATACTCTGTTGGTAACATAAAGGAAAAAATTCTAACATGATGGATCTTGGGCAAAAAACATTTATTTTGCACTTGAACAAAATGACAGGAGGACAAAACCCTACTTATCCAGACAACAGAAGACAATTTAACCAAATGTAAGTTGACTCAAGAAAATACTCCAGCACTCAGAAAAGGCACCTCCAGAGCTCCTTTTAGAGGACGCTTCCCGTCCCTCCTGACACCCATTTACAACTCTCGGGGTAGGAACCAGCGCTGGGAAAACCAAACACCGCGGGGAAAGGACAGGACGGGAGCGGCCGGCCGCACACACAGCAGCAAGCGTGAAGCAAGAAACAAATAAAGGAACGCTTTACCTGGGATGCAGGAACAGCACCTGCCACACCAGAAAATAACGAAGACAGGTGTCCTCGGCTGCTGTTTACAAGTTAACTCAGCCTCGGGGGAAAGCCGCCACACCTCTGAACCGGCCCTGCTCTGCAGCAGCTGGGCGGGCGTTCGTCCCCAGCAAGACCTGCCTGGCACGGAAACTGAGGAAAATGGTTTTGGGAAAAGAACCGTTTTTAGAATTCTCCTCGTAGCCGTTACAAGAGTGCCACCTACCGCGCGCAGCTGCTCGGAGCTAAGAGGAAAAAAGAACCCAACCGCTGCTCCGCACTCAAAGAACACAAAATCCTTCGGCAGGGAGAAAGGGCCACACGCCCGGAGGCACCGAGCGGTACGTACTGACTGACCGGCGACTGACTGACCCCCCGCGCTGCCGGGCCCGCCCGGCACCCCGCAGGCAGGATCCGCGCCGGGCCGGACGGCGGCTGCCGGAGCGCGTGTCCCCTCAGGAGAGTAACGGCGCGAGCGAGGGTCGCCGCCGCCNGGGACGGGGAGCTCGCTCCCGCTGCTGGGCGGCCCGGCCCCGCTCGGCACGGCACGGCACGGCACGGCCCTCACAGCTGCTGTCGCGAGGTCCCGAGCGAGCGGCCTGTCACGCGCGACTGCTGGCGAGGGCCGAGAGCAGGGCAGGGACGAGCCCAGGCTCGGCAGCCAGAGGAGGGGCAGGGTGCCAGCTCCAAGACAGCCGCTGTACCCCACCTCACACCGTGCTGCCCCCTCTCCCCGGGCTCACCCTGTCCCCCCTTCCCTCTCCTGTGCTCCAGCGGGCACGAACAGCGATTAGCGACCTCTAACAGGATCTGTCCCTGGAGCAGGTCAGCCCAGGAACGGGAGACAGGTCCCCAGCACAAGGGAGACAATAATAATAATTCCTATCCTTCCCGCTCCCGCCACGGCAGCATAAAGATTTCAGCAGAAAGCAAAAACTGCAAGAGGTTAAGTAACGCTCCGCTTGAACAGCAGTGTCTGACTTAATCGGATGAATGTCAGGACTAGTTCTAGTAAACTACAGAAATACCACGCTCCTTCCTAGAGACAGATTTAACTATTAAAGCTACCACTGTTCAGGTAATAGTGAAAATAATCAGGATTCTGTTTAGAGATTCCACCGTTACCCTTTGTAGTAAACACAACTGTTCAAGAGCAAGGCAGTGCTGACCAAAAAAAGAAACCAAAACAAACACACGCAAACCCAAAGGCAGAACCTACGTCTCACCATTAATCAACAGAAGCGAACAAGTCACTTCATCATTCATGTGCCTGTAAAGACTACAGTCATCTTCTGAAAAATCAGTATCCAAGCTTGGAATCGGCTTTTGAGAGGAAAGCTACGGTTGACTAAAATTATTAAAGCCTCGCACGGGAAGGTTGTATTTCACTTCTTTTTAAAATCCTGTGAAGATAACACTGCTTTTTAAGATTTGCTTAACCATACAGGTCTTTATAGCCCTTTGTTGAAGCGTCTTACCCTCCAACAGAAAGAATAGTGTTACAGATTGACCTTTTCCACTTTATTAGCACAAAATCATGTAGAGAGTGAAGACAAAGAGAGGAACATACATGTATACTTAGAACATGGAAAACTCCCTACACACATGGGAATGATTTCTTCCTTTCTGTGATCTTGCCAATTACTTGTCCTCTCACCTCAAGTACTAAAACACCGTGATAGAGCTTGCAAGCTACAAAACACAATCTTAAAAGACCACAGCACTTCCTTAAGGAAAAAAAGAAAACCGCCCACAAAACAAAACCAAAAAAACCCCACCGAACGTACGGCTCTGTTACCTAGAAGGGGCTCAGCCTAGGTCCAGAACTACAACTGCTACTAAGAGAACTGACCTAGAGCGCTTGAATTCCCAAGTCTCCTGCTGACTGTGGCAACTTTTGGAGCAGATCCTTTATGCGTTTAGTATCATACAACATCTTAAAAACAAAAGGAAGAACATGTACACAGCATGTGCATTCACCTTAATGTTAACGCACGTATATTCAGTTTTACATAGTTCGATGAAAATCCATTCTATAAGCACAGAAGCAATCCTGTCGTCGTTTCTGACCACATAAATACATCAGTTGCACGGTTCGCTTACAGTTACAGATCTTCCTGCAGGAACTTTTATAGTGGCACTTGTACAGTCAGTTGGTCCAGTGGCTTCGCAACACCTATACACACATAGGGACAGGTAAAAAGAGGCAAGATCTTTACAGGCCAGTAGCTGAGCTTACTGCATAGCACGGCTGATGTGCAGTATGACATCTGCAGTCATAATACCAATAAATTAGATTAAAACAATTCAGATATTCCTCCCATAGTATGAAAGCCAGCGTTCACAAAATCAGAAAAAACACTATTCTATTCAGATTGCATGGCGACAAACAAGAAGGTGTTTGCCACAGTACAGAATCAACGTACTCTCAACGTCAGTGTTGTTAGTAGGTTGCGGCACACTGACATTTAATTGCCGTGCAAGGATAACACCCTCAGACATTTTCCTAAGAATTGTCTTGATGATCAGTCAGAGGGTAGCGAGAGATCCACCACCAAAGGTCAGTAACTGTCATTTCTTTGCTTGAGAATAGCTGAAAGTAGTTGCTTTATTCCAACAAATGGCAGACATTTCAGTTTAGTTAGCCATGCAGTTCTTTTGTGAATGGGATTAATCACACAGATTTATGACATCCATGTTTTTGCAAAAGAAAGCAGGTAGTTTATTTCTGGTTTTAATACTTCCCTTCCATCAAAGGGGGCATACCAAGAAGCATTGTCCGAAAGCAAAGTATCACGATCTCTTAAAATGAAGCTCCAGGTCAGCTCTCCAAACAAACACAGAATCACTAGAACAGAGCTCTACCTCGCATCCACTTAACAAGTACAGAATTCAAGAGAATACTCTGAGCACACCGGCAAGAGCAAGAACTACTTTATGGAATGATTTGGGAGACCAGCCTCACCAAACAAAAAGCCTGAGCTTCACAAACCTAAATAATAACACCACCTGTTTTTAATTTTTCCCCTGTGAGAAAAGGGTAAACTGAAGTAAAAGTGGATATTCTACAAATTTTAAAAAAAAAAAAAAAAAAAAGAAAGAAAAAAGTTGAGCAAGTGACTATTCAGTGTTTCACACAAAACTCAATGATTTATAAGTTTTGACTGGGCAATCAGTCAGAGACAGACTGTTAAAACAGGACTCCAAAGTGAAAAACCACTGCACTTGCAATAAAGCTGGTTTCGAACTGGCATTTCTAACTCCACTGGCCTCAAGTATTTTTACAGTAGTTTCCGTTGTCCAACATGAGTTACAAGCTGCTCTTCCACAGTTACCGCCACTCTTCTCCCGTGAAACATACTTCAGGCTTTCAGACTACTCTGTCTCTTGTTCCACAAAACTTTGGAGTGAAGAGCTGACAAGTCTATCCAACGTCTTTAGTTTTCCTCTAGACTGCATTCCTAGGTGTGCCATTGTGAGTCACTGCTTTCATATTTGAGGCGCTTGATTGATGGTTGCAGATTCTGTGGGAGGCAACACCTACTTCAAAGACTTCATGAATGGCTTTGCGGAAGCAATGAAAATTGTAGTCTATCAGACCTGTCAAGAAGGAGCGGGAGGGGAAAGGAAAAACTATTCTCAGCTTGGCACATTTACATAATCAACAGAGCTTCAAAATAAATATAAAATGTTTCATTTAACCAACAGCTGTTTTGCTACTTACTTTAGTAAGAATTTGGATTCAGAAAATTTAACAAAGTTTTACTGATGCCAGTATTTATTTAGATTGTCTCAGTTTTTAGGAAAAAAAAAAAGGTACTCCTGTAGAATGCAAGGTGTATATTCATAACTAAACAGCAGGTGAAAGGGACAGCACAAGTTTCCACTCCCCCCAAAACATGCTAGTACAGCACAACCATCACTTGAACATTATCTTGCGCTTTATGTCATTGATATAGATCCTGATCATGGTGAGAAAAACTTTGAGACCATATACAGTACAGTTATTAAAAGATCACATCTGCTTTTTCTCTTTTTACAATGCCAAGTACTGTCACCATTTCAGTCAGGTGCTTTGAGAGTAGGGCCTACGCTGTCATTTCTACTCTAACATACGCAAGACCATCCATAACATCACCTCCTACAGGTCCAAGCAGCCACGTAGTTGGTTAGACCTGCAACGTATTAAACACTTTGTTCTAAGTTCCTTCCATACTATAGTAGCCTACCACTGTCAATTTCTTCACTCAAACGTTAAAAAAAAACAAAACCAAACACAAAACCCCCCACATTGCTGTGACTTGTGATAGAGAATATGGCTATACACAATACAGCAGCTGTCAAGCAGAACATAATAAGCATTACTCCATCCTACTGATTCCACAATAGCAGATGGCAGTGTCACAAGCCACATTAGCTACACAAGTCACTTCAGCAGCAGGACAGCAATTAAAGCAATGATTCACAAGAATAAGACTTCTTTATACCTATGTCTAGGAAAGGAGAAAATTCCTCCCAGAAGAAATTAAACAAATTTAGTTACACAAAAATTAAGGCGACTTGGAAAGTCATATTAACGTATTTTACAGTTGATAAAAAACATTAGAAAAAAGCTGTTCAACAGGGGAAAGTCCTTACCTTTGCGCTCAAAACTCTCTTCTCTAAGAATGCAAACTAACGCCAAAAACTTTGTTACTTCCTTTAAGTACAGGACCGTTGTGTTATTTAGCTTGATAATTGCCATTGACTCTTTATCATAAGCACTTCCAGTGCCATCTTCCTTTAACCTAAGAAAGAATGGGTTAACCCAGGACATGATTTAGCAGGCATGCATATGTAACTCTAAGACAAATACCTGTTAAATGCAGTTAAAAGAACATTACTCATACCAAAACAGCAAGTGAAGAACCTGCAATGCAGGTAAGACCATTATCACACCTTAAACTTCTCAGGAAAGCTAGCCCTAAACAGAGCAGAGGTTTTCACTAGATACTCTCTATCTTAGATGAGCAGTGTAGAGCAAGCTTGCAGCACGCATTCTTTTGATATCAAACTAAAAACTGTGGCCATTTAGTAGATCCTGTTTTCGGCTTACAGCTGAGCGTTCTTACTGGAAGTAGTAGAGTACATTAGTCACAGCATAGTTTACCTTCAAATCAAAGAGTCAGTGTTACTCACTGTCTCACTGAATTTACATCTCAGCAAAATTACTTTTGGTAAATTAATACAAAGGCTTCCTCAGTGAGGCCGGGGCAGGGCAGGAGGGATAAGTGCAGCAGGGAGCAGGACACTTTTTGGTCTCAAGATAAACCAGCCTGCATTTACAAGAAAAGTTTAGGACGCTGCTTTCTATCTGCAAGATATTAGTGTTAGTTAAATTCCCGTACGAGCAAAAAATGCATCACAAGCTACTTCTAAGCACTCACTCCTGAGAAAAAAAAAAGACACAAGAGTTAGGCAACCCTGGGCTGACCTGTCAGGACCATTAAACCTGGTAATTCTCGGCAGCACTGTATTTTCCAGGCTACAACCACAGCTCTAATATAAGTTACCCCTTCTCCAGAGCCACTTCAAAAACCCATTGTGAAGTGTAATTCAGCCATAAATTGTGAGAAACTAGCACTATATGCATCCCTCAGAGAAAGTCAGTGAGAGCAGAGCTGACCTCACAACAGCTATTCTGTTCAGAGAGCAGCAAGTCTCAAAGCAATGTTACGCTTAAGAGGTACGGCACGCTACCAACCCCAATTACTTGCAGGTATTAACATCCTTGCACCCACCATGCCAGACGAGACACAGTAGTGTTCATACTTTACATGAAACACTTGACTTTTACAAATGTCAGATGGCTGCCTAAGGCCGTGAGTGGAAACACAGTCTGCAACCTACTGTACTACTTTTAAAGACTTTTTTTCCTAGGAGCATTCATCACTTACCCATATATACAGGAAACATCTATCACTACATCAATCATGTCGCAGCACAGCTCATATGATTGCATGTCCACAGGGGAACTGTCTGTTGCGATGTAGATTTTGCTGACTACATCGAAGAGAAAAGCTTTTTCAATGCCTGAATTCTTCAGAAAGAGAAAGAATTTGGATGAATTTTTAGAAATAACTGCATTTAATTCATACATTTTCACATTCTTCATAGTAGGAAATAGTTTAAACATAACCGTTTTAGAGGTTTAAGACAGAATCAAGATTTAGAGCATATCGTTTATACATACAATACCCTTGTTGCCATAGTACACGTCAAAAGCACCTTCCAGTTAGAGAATCAGAATGGTTTGGGTTGGAAGAGACCTTAAATCCCATCTAGTTCCAACTCCCTGGCATGGGCAGGGACACCCCCCACCAGCCCAGGGTGCCCAAAGCCCCATCCAACCTGGCCTTGGACACTTCCAGGGAGGGAGCATCAAAAGCTTCTCTAGGCACCCTGTGCCAGGGCCTGAGCACCCTCATGACAAAGAATTTCTTCCTAATACCTAATCTAAATCTACCCTCCTTCAGCCTAAGTTGACAAAAATAAAGCTGTGGACTCGGTTAGAATTCTTTTTAGTTTATTATTTACCAGATCATAATTAAGGTTACATTTTACTACACTTCCAGAACCCAAATTCAGCAGTTTTCCCCTTCTGTGCTTCTGTTAACTCCACAAGAGCGAGACATTCACATCCACCTGATGGACCAGGCTCGGAGATGAGTTACTTCATAGTAGTACGCTGACACTCGAGTTTTACACCTGCACTGTCTTGGCAGTTCAGTTTCTGCGTGACGCAGCTGCCGTGTAGTTTAACATGCAGAGCAAATAAAGTCAGCGTCTAACTTCATGACTCCGTGAAGAGTATCGCATTATGGCAGTTACGGGTATGGAAAAGCACCAAGCCAATTGCACCATTCCATTTGTAACCGAGCACTCTGGCGAAGTGCATGTGCTCACACTAAGTTCAGAAGACTTCTGCTGTTAAGCGAGTTACCACATATACAATAAGAATTTCTGGCAAAGCTTGATTTCTACTTATGCACCAGAAGCCTTCCTTATCGCTTATCCAATACCCAAGGCAGCATCCCCAGGACATCCAGACGATCCTTTTGGCATCAGGGCCACGCTCCATACCCTCACGGCACCGAGCAGAGTAAGCATTAATGTGCCACTGAGCCATGTTATTACAGACAGTCCTCTACCAACGCAGGAAACAAGCATTACACAGTAGCACAGGGCAACACATCTGACCAGCACAGCTTCTCTCAATCCCAAGTTGTCCAGGCCCAAATCCCAGGCCCATGCTGTCCACATGCCTGCAACAGCCTTGCAGACATAACGAGACGGGCTACTTTAGCCTTGTCTCTAGGGTGACATTGTATTTGAAGTACACAGCAGCAAATTTCTATGTCACAAATTCTGTAAGAAACGCAAACACTAAAAGAATAAAGGAAAAAATGTCTCACAGGCCACATGAAATAGACAGTTTGGTTCAAGGCCAAGTTCATGTTAATCTAAAAACCTCCTGCCAGTACAGGTACGTTACACCACTAAGTGCCTTACTTAGCAGACTGAGCACTGTATCGTGCTGGCAGAAAACTTCCGTATCGACAGTAATAACCAGCCAAACTATGCTTTGTCAGTATTTAGAGAAACACGCACAAAGCACGCACCAGTACAATTTAGCTGTGGTAAAGAGCTTCTAATGCAGACAACTGGGCCAGCAGGGTACGCCAACACGAGTGCCACCTGAATCTCCCAAGGCCAGATCTAGCCAGCGTTCCTTAGCAGAAGGCCTTGCTTTACCATTCCGTGTATTTCACCCAAAGTTCTGTTATCACTTACTGATATAAAGATATTTAGTAGATTTTCCAGCGTTGGCAGTTGTGGAATGAGCTTCTGTACCACTTTACTGAAGGCTTCAAATATTGAATGGTCATAGATACTGGTCAAATAAAAGCTGAGATGAGGAGGGAGGGAAAAGGAAGAAAAAAAGAACAAAGATTTAAGAATATTTCAGAATTGCAACAGAAACATTAACGCTATGTCTTCTAACGTTCAGGCCTGATGATTTAGCTGGGATGCATTTATCACCAATACAGATGGCCACTGCACCAAGAACCTAGTTTCTGAGCAACAACTAAACATGAAAGAGACTTGCTCTGTCCCCAGGAAATGGGAGAACAGAGAGAAAAAACTGAACGTGCTTTCACAATGCACTTAGCCTACAGAATACTTATCGCACAGGCATTAAACGCTCGACTAGATTTCCTCAAGTCCCATTCCTGGCCCTCTTCCACTACATTCACACTAAAGCAGAGAGATACTGGCAACACTTAAGAGTCTCCACGAGAATCAAAATAGCAGTAAAACCAGAGAAAAGACAGCTCCTTTTAAAGGCGTTGGTAGAAGACACCTTAGAAGTGAGCCAAACATCAAGTAAGAGACTAAACTTTTAAAACCAGTCACACTGAAAAGTCAGCGCTAGGCAGGACTAGAAGGCAGGCAGCTTCGCCTCTCCCTCCCCTGCCCCTCCAGGCCACATGGACAAATTCAGCCTGTTACGCCGAATGAAAAGTATGCAAAAAGACCTTGAATTATCAGCGAATTTATGAATAAATCTGTTGATTGCAATCCGATACAGTGGCCTGCCTTATTTCAATGAGCCTAACAGCTGGGGCTCGGCCACAAATTCTGCAGTGCATTTTATAACAACAGTTCATGCAGTGTTAATAAACTAAAAAGGCCTTGCTCCAGCCTGTCCACTACTGTGTCTAAAAGCCGTTCACCTGTATGCGTATCAGCAACAGCAGAATCACATATGCCAGAACCTTTAACTCACCTAAGGTGAAGTTTTTCAAGCCCAGCATCTGTTAGGTCATCGTTAGCCCTCTGATGAATGTCCCTCTGAGTTTCTATTTTATGGTCATCCGATAAACCATCAACTTTATGAATAAAAACTTCGAAGTTCATTTCCGGGTTGACCTTGTAGGCTTTTGAAACTGTAATGTGGAGTCTTGTTAAAGCTTCCATGTAGTCATCCTGTAAATCATTTTGTCAGGAATGAATGACAAGGCTTTATCTCCGATAACTAATCCATTCTGCACAAGGACAAAATATTTCAGTGCAAGAACTTCACTTCACTTCCGTAACTAAACAGAAGTATGGGAGAAAAGAATACCTTGGAGCGTCAGAAATCCAAGTAGCTTAGACTCTGTTATGTAAATTAAGTTGCATTAGCTATTCACAGCTACACAAAACTAGGCTTCAGAGCAAAAGTCAGGTTACACTTCAACTCCAGCAAAAGGCGGCAGTGATCTCCAAGATAGTCTTAATAACCAGGTAATCTCCCACGGTGCAATTCCTAAGTTCATTAGAAGCTACCAGATAGCAAATAGCACCAGTACTTGAAACTGCAGTCAGAAGCGTGCTGTTATTACATGAACTCCACAGCAGTCAACAGCAGAGGGAAGGGTTAATTCAGACCAAAACCACAGCAGGTTTTCACTATTGTAGAAAAAGTAAATTCAGAGCGCTCGCCCCTTTCCACTCTCTCCACCAGGAGCGTACGTTCCAGTCACTTCACAAAACTAAAAACCACACATCAAAAGCTGGATTGCCAATGCATCCTTTCACATGTAACAGATGTTTTACAAACTTATCTAAAAATATAAATTATTAGCTTCTCGATCATTCCTCTCGCACACAAACCAAAAAGAAAACTTCCTTCTGATTCTTAGTGATTTGTATTTACCTGGGCATCAATAACATATATTAGAGCACCTGTTCCTCTGAAGATCATCTCGTAATCAAATGTTGGATCAAAAAAGTCCATCTGTCCAGGAAAATCCCATATTTGGAAATTCACAAACGAACTGTTGGAAATATCGTCTTTGTAGATCTTGTTGGTACTTTCCAAGAACAGAGTCTCATTGGGAGACATTTTGTGAAACACCACCTGTTAAAAAAAAAAAGACCACAAATAATAGTCCTGACTGTCTTATTAGAAGAGATTCGCAAGAGTTCTGTGACTCCAGTCTTACAAATAGGTTTGTCCATTCTGAAGTAATGCCTATTTGGTAAATAGGCAGCTTCCTACATGAGCTAAGGAAATAACCTACCCTCGACCAGAACCAAGCAACCGAACACAGTTAAATGTTCTCACAAGTCTAAATAACACTACTGCCTAAAGACAGACATCACAGTTAGTCCTTCTTCCTTGGAAGTCTAACACAGCAGTTTCCAATTCTGCTATATTAGCCAATTCAGGTCTGGTGTAAAGCCACCATGTTAATTAAGCAACTGCAAGCTTTTAAGAACTGTTCCTTTCCAGTCCTAGAAATTCCTAAAGAAAACTTTACTTTTAGCCCGGTGTCAAGTGTTATGACACAATATAATCAGACTGTTCCTGAACTACAACAAAAGCGTACAGAAATAACATCTCAGTTTTAGAGACTGGAACAGCGAAGTAGTTTGCTGTCCATTAACAACCGAAATACGTTTGCTGACCCTCTCCTCTCAAGTAACCTACAAAAACAACAGAAGTTTTCACGCTAGTTGGTAAATGGTTTAACTGCAGCGATGAAAAAGATGCTCATTACTAGTAGTGGAAAAAGCCCTGCTGTGATTGTAGCCCTTCCCTGAACAAACAGAACTAGCAAGGAACCCCACAGCAAAAGCAGTTTTGACACCGAATGTTGCGCTAAAGCGACTCAACCACATATTACAAAAGTTACTACAAACCTAAAGCGGCCAAACGCTAGGACTGCTAAAAGAAAGCGGTTTCCTATATAGCACTTGGTAATTTATGTGTTTTTAAATTTTCACACAGTTACAGAGTTCATCCATTAAGGAGACCTAGCGCAACAATCCCTGTCAAAAAAACTGCAAGGCAAACAACTTCACACCCAGCATAGTTCATGCATCGTTTAGTGAGATTCAAAGTTGTACTTTGGCCTAGGTTTTTAAGACCGAGGGAAAAAAAAATCAGTTCCTCAAGGCAAACATTTGAAGGAGCCAGGATCTAAATGCGGTTTTAAACAGCAGGACATTTGTATGGAAAAGTAAGAACAGATACAGATACGTAGCAGCTGTATTGCAAGGACCAGAAATTCCTCGGGGTTTGCAGTACAGCATTCTGCAATCAACGCTCCCCCTTTGGAACTCAGCGTCTCCCACAGCGAGCAGGACAGAGTTAGCGAACCCAGTTTAAAGCAGGCGAGTCTCCACGAGGCAATGGCATCATCTCCCTTTCCCCTCCTTCCCAAAGCAGCGCACTTCATCGGATCAATGTTCCCCATCTATTTTTTACACTAATAGGGGAACCAGGAGACAGTTTTGATCAAATTCCATTTCTATTGCCCAGCACCTACCCCCACTCTCACTCACTTTACACAGCCTCGATGAAGCACATAAAAAAGCTGCGGAGGCATCTGATCAGAAGCACGCAGCTAGCGCCGATGCCAAGCAATTTTGACTAGGCATACGCAGGCAGAGCAGGCAAAGCTAGTAAAATTCTAAGAACCTGCCAAGTTTCCTCACTATGGCTTTTATCATTCCCAAGTGCTCTTTTTCTACCTTCAGCATCCAACAGTCTCATCGACTTCCTGCTTTAACTGTATTTTAAGAACTTTTCACTGTCAGCTTGAGCACTCTTCGCAGTGCACTCTTTCAGATTTTTTTATCCCTCTGAGTTTACTATTCATATTTGACCTACCACAATCTCCGAGTTTTCAGAATTTTATTTCCTTATACATCAACCTTTTCTCCACAATACTTTCTCTACAGCAGAACTTGGCTTTATTTTTTAATTGCAGCAGTTGTGCTGCACTCCTGATGCAGTATTTCTGATCTGCCTCTATGTTTTTGGGCTGCCCTTTATTTTGGTTTTTTTTGTTTCTGGGGTTTTTTTGTTTTGTTTTACACTCTCAACTTCTGTCTCAATTTTCAAGTAGTTACCCTTCCTTGGACCCGCGAGCTGAATTTGTCCAACACGTTCATTCCTACTACCTTCGCCTTTTAACGGACTTCCCAGG
This sequence comes from Psophia crepitans, assembly GCA_013399095.1. Classification (NCBI taxonomy): domain Eukaryota; kingdom Metazoa; phylum Chordata; class Aves; order Gruiformes; family Psophiidae; genus Psophia; species Psophia crepitans. Next base: position 73,287 of record VWZZ01007369.1, on the reverse strand, counting down.
GAAGCACGCGCTTGGGGTTTTTATTTGGGGGGTGGTTTTATTACAAATCAGAGAACAGCCATATTCAGAATTTCACTTCCAGCTCAAATGCTGGCCTGATCCATACAAATAAAAATTTTGCAGACCACCAAACAATAATCCTATACATCAAGCGACAAGCACGACTTCCACAACGCCCCTACTACAAGAGCTCGAGATCAAATATAACAGTTCAAGGCAAGACACCTTATCTGGTACCTTGTAGCGACACCTATAAGGGGCAAGAAGAACGTCTAAGGCCGGAATTGCAAGTCCTTGACAAAGTAACAAAGCTGAGATAGTTTCTTCTTTTTTCTTTTTTTTTTTTGACACTTTGTCTGCAAACATGAGTAACTGCTTTATGTCTGAGAATCTACCTACATCCTCTTCCTCAGAAGGCAAACAACTGGAGCCAGAACTTTTCTAAGTATCTTCACCATGCAAGTAACCCAAAGGGAAGGTCCCTTTGCCGGGGGTCATCCCAAGCCGCCACAGGAATGGCTCAACGCAGTCTGTACAGCCGCAGCAGGCGATTTGCCCTTCACGACCAACCAGTCTCCCCACTGCAGCACAGGAGCATTCTGCACATAGAAACAGGCATCTTTACCTACAAGTCCAAATGCAGAATGGGTTTTCAAACTCCTATTTTTATTTTTTTTTTCCCAGTCACAGTAACCCCCTTTTTTTTTTTATCCTTGAGGGGTCTAATATTAGACTACTTCTATTGCCCTCATGTCCGGAAAGAAATTTGCACAGGCAGATGGAAGGAGGTCCCTGAAAAGAGAAAGAGAAGGTACGGTACTGCAAGATTGTGTTGCGAATCTACTAACTGGAAGCGAATGGCTGCTTCACAGGTAACAATAAAAAGCAACTTCCAAAGCATGCCCTAACAGAACCGTTTTGTCATCTTCACGCTTTCCAGAATCTTTGCTCTAATTCTGTGGATTTCTTAAGCTGCTTTAATGAATGCGATGGTCTCAGAAATAGTAGCTGGTGGTTTGTTTTTTTTATCAGAGAGGAGATTTGGGGGGTGTGGGGTGACAAAGGAAGAAGCTAAGTACAGCAAAAGGAAAACAAGACAGACAAAGTTTTTAAAGAAACTCCCTAGTTATCAGGAGCATTGCATCACATCTTGCTGTAAGATTTTCTAAGTATTGGAGCCTGCTACAGGAGCATGACAGACAGCTGATTCTGACTCCCTACTCCCCCAATTCAACTCATTCCTTTAATATCTTAAAGAAAAATGGATATAAATGAAACGTTTACAGCAGCTCCAAACAAGTTGCTGCTTCAGGTTCTACCACGCACACACCAAGTCCTCCCCCAACAATATATTTATGCAAATCTTACGAAGGCAGAGCAGCAAGTCCAGTGACAGTGACGAAAAAAAAAAAAAACCAAAACAAAACACCATGCAACAAAAAAAATCAACAACCACAAACAAAAAAAAACCCCAAGCACCCAAAAAGCCCAAAATCAGGTACCCCACTGGGACTCCTTCCAGGTTCCTATTACATACGGACAATATATACAGTCCAGTTACGCAAGTCATAAGTCTGCATAAAAATCTCTGAAAAAATCTTGCATTTAAGCAAGTTTGAAGCCCCGAAGCCTAGAGCTTGGGCACCACTGCATTTCACTAGTAACACCTTCCTATAAAAATATCACCTAAAAACTTCATAGCAGGGACTGCAAACACAAGACTTGCACTGAGGAACCAGGATCACTCTTAGCACTACACTTTCCTTGAAGTATGTGGCAACTGAAAACAGTTTTGTCTTACTGAGAATCACTAGCGACTCCACGAAGCTACCGACAAAGCCAGGGCACCCACAAGGGTTTACTGCCTCCTCGACCAGCGACTCTGGTTTGCTCGCTCCAGCGCACCGAAGGAAACCGAAGGCTGCCCTTCTGCTCCTGCAAAAGCAGAAGTCTCTCTCAAGGGATCAAAAGGCAGAACAGCGGCTCAAGGCTTCTTCCGACACCTGGGCCGCCCGCGGTGCTTTCACACCCCTAAGAAAACACCCCACGATAAATTTCACACCGGGATCTTCACTTTTTATTTCTACAGCGTTGAAGCGAAGAACTACAAGCTATGCTGCCCAGCCCTCCCCTCCGGGGCAGGCGATGGGGGTCCGTCCTGGGCAGTAAGCACCTCCACGTAGGAGCCTCCCTCGGCTCCCCCCTCGGCACCGCGGTAAAAAGCAGAAATTGCCCAAGCAGCGACGCGGAAAGGAGACGGGGCTCGGCGCCGGGCAGGCCCCGCGGCAGGCAGGGGCGGAGAGCCGCCGGCTGTCCCTCACCTTCTGGATGGAGGACTTCCCGCTGCGCCGCAACCCCATAAGCAGGATCCGCGGCTTGGAGTCCGCCCCGCCCGCGCCGCCGCCGGG